>JANEYF010001344.1:6087500-6687500 GCA_029963845.1 Rhamnusium bicolor
TTGCAGACAAATCTATAACAAATCAAAAAGTTTGCCATAGAACTGCGCCTTAAAATGATCGTATCAAAAAGAGAAGTGGCGCAGCACAAAAAAAATCTGTAAGGATTCGGTGGTGGGCGGACCCAAAAAAGTTCACGCCGTATAGCATATTTCATGAAAATGGTATAAGATATTCAACTTATGGTAGGTCGAAATTGCACCAAATTTTAAATTGGTATCTCGTTTATTTCAAAAGATACAGTAATAAGACTTGAAACAGTTTAATTTAACCCCCTTAAAACTGGGAGATCCTGTATACCTATCTATTTATTTATGTTTGGTTAATTTTTTAGATAACTGCTGTCATTGTTGGATTATGCTGTTTGGGTACGAACCAATACACGCAAAGCGGGATACAGTCAGTTCAAGGAGCACTTTTTATATTTGTTACTGAGAATACATTCAATCCTATGTATTCTGTGTTAGCTGAATTTCCTGAAAACACGCCTATATTTTTGAGGGAGTATAAATCTGGTCTTTATCATTCTTCGACGTATTTTTTGTCCAGGATTATTTCATTGGTAAGTTTTGGTTATTTCAACTTGGTGGTAAAAGTGTAAAACTCCCCCGCACCCCGACAGACAATCTTACATTGATACAGAAAAAATTACGCTTCCTTTATAAAGTAAAATAAAAAAATTATTGGGAAGTAATGAATAACCACAAATTTACAAGTAATTAAATTAAAAATAATAACATTTTTTATGTGAAAAGAAGACCCCACTGTATGTAATGTTTTTTACTTATTTATTGGTTATTATTGGCATAAGTTATTGGTATTTAAAAATTTCCTTTACTCATTTACTTACCACAATTAAAATATTTATACCCTACTTGTATAAAATTAGCTCCTCAACGTTGGATTACGGTTGATTAGTGGAACACATGGAGTTGAATATGTGCTATCAAATGTTTGCAATAGTTAGGCCCAAGACGAACAGTAAAACCAAATAAACAGATACATAGTTTATTTATTTGAATTACAAAATCCAGCACGAAAATTCCCTATTACAAGATATGGAACACATGGATTTTAAATAAAAGAATTAAAAAAGAGTAGTAGTAATGAATAAATACCGAGATTATTATTAGAGTTGGAAGAAGAAATTCTTGAAATGGTAGACAAGAATCCGGACACCACTACCAGATTATTACAGCACCAAACAGGAAGAAATTCCTAAGAGTACGGCAAACAGAACATTTAGGGAAATGCTCCTTCATCCCTACCACATTCAGGCAGTACATGAGCATTTGCTTCGTGATGGGGTAGCTCGTCTCGAATTTTTAGCAAACCATTCGAGAACGAAAAACAAATGATGTGTACGCAGAGAAAATTCGCAAGCAATTATCAAGAAATATTATCCACCAAAGAGAATTCAAGATTAATGTGTTGTTGATAAATATTTGATTGCATCATTTAGGTTGCAAGATCTTCTTGACGATAACAATTGTTTAAATTTCGTTCGAAACGTTCTCCTTGATTTTATTGAAGATTTGTTGTATATCCTACGAAGAGAGGTGTGGTTCACATATGATGGGTGCACCGCCTAATTTTACATGCAATATGAGCCAATTTTTGAATGAGTAATATCCGGCCAGATGGATTGGCAGAGAACAAGGTGGTTCTATTAAGTTGCCACCACCTTCGCCAGATATAAACCCTTGTGATTTATTTCTTTGACAAGCTATAAAAAAGTGTTTTGTGATCAAAATCGACACTCAGGAGCAAATTTGGACAAGGATATAAAAAGCTGTGAAATGTTGAGAAGAACATAATTTAATTTTATTGGCGTAAGATGAGATATGAATGTAAAGGACATATTGAACATCTTTTACGTTATCAATAAAAACTATCGTTTTTGAATTTAGTAGTGAAAGACAAAAGTGAGGTTTAGATGTAATTGAATTAGATTGATTTTTTTTGTCCAAAATATGAAAATTTTACAGTAAAAAAAATTTTTTCGGATCTTAATGTTTTAAAGAAGAATCCTGAATCTGTAAAAGTCTAGACGAAAAAAATTTGTATGTAAGGTCAAGGTATGGAGATAGCTTTTGGTTTTTTGGATTCCTGATAGAATTGGAACAGGTATTAGGAAATGGCCATTATAAAGCTTTTTTATATTATTGTGATTATAATTTAGAAAAATTATATCAACTCGTTGCTTAGTTTTTTTATAAATACAGTATTTATTTTTATATCTGAATAATAGAAAAATGCAGTGGAGAATATAATGATGATAAAAAAAAGGTGCGCCCCCGGGTGGGCTCGAACCACCAACCTTTCGGTTAACAGCCGAACGCGCTAGCCAATTGCGCCACGGAGGCATATATACTGTTTTTTGTATCACACAAATTTAAATGATTTTTAAATATATGATAATTTTATTATAAAATTTTGGGGACGGTAATATTTTCCATACTATGTGTTTGTCTAGACAAGATTCTTTGGTTACTTCGAGAAATATTTTTGAAAAATTCTATAGTAAATAAAAAAGAAAATAATTACTGTATTCGTATTCTATCTTTTAGTTTTAATCTTCATACTAAAACCCTCGATAAACATAAATTATTGTAAAATTTTAATCGAACATCATGTACACAATAAATTAAAAGTGAATTAAAATTTCTTATTAATCCATATATACCATCTTTATGTAACAAGGTCCCAGGGCCGCTTTCAGGATCTGCAGACCCCTGGGCTGAACCTCTGATGCGGGCCCTATCAGGGGGGATTTTTGGAATATTAACTTGAAAAAATCGCATTTTAGAGTAATTTTCTAACTAAACACTTAAAAATAAACATTTGAAGTTTATTATTAAATTGTATAAATTTTTTTAAAATGCAGTATTTAGAAGATATGAATTGATGAAATAATAAAAATGGAAAGAATTGAAAATCATTAAGATATTCAACATAATTTATTAACATTTCTATAAACAACTAGTCTAGTCTATTTGAAATATCCCTTTTGTTAATAACTATGAACAACTTAACTTTTATAATTACATATTTTTATTGAACTTACCGCTTCGCCGTCTTCAAAGTTTTGAGTCTGACTCGGGCTGGCAGGAGAACGTGTATCATCATTGTTTTTTAAAGCAGCAGATAAACTTGGCTTAAACTTCATATAATAGGTCATACGAAGTGACTTAGCTACAACTTTTTCATTCTTCTTTTCTTTCCCTCTTGCAATCTTTCGTTTGAATATGAAACAGTAGGTCTACGTATTAAGATAAAACAAATGATAAATGATGATTACGATCACGGACGCGACGTACCTTCCTTAGCGATTGCCATTTTCAACTGTAATATGTGTCGAGGTGTAGGTATTCGTTCCACCAAATTTAGAATGCGGCAATAAAAGCAATAACTTAAAGTAAACAATGACGCTCGATATGTTTTTGCTTACAATAGATGCAGACGCGCATGTACACTGCACAAGCGTTGGTCATTCCACAAAATTTAGAAATACCAAAATAACTATATCGACGTCTTTTATGATTATAAAAGGGCCCGCACCACAGTATTAAAACAGACTTTTTTTTAAATTTTAGTTTATTCAAAATTAAAATTTTTAATAAGTTTTTTTTGTGGTGTAGGCCCCCTTGTAGTGCGGGCCCATAGGCTGCAGCCTAGATAGTCTGCGCGTAAATACGGCCCTGCACAGCCCAGGTATATTTTCCCAAATTGTCCCTTAACCTTTAGAGATATCGAAAAATTACAGAAGTAAAACAATGTCGCAAATTATGTGAACTTTATACCTAGAAAACATAGGAACATCATAGGCGTACAAAAAAAATTGGGGTGGATTAAAAGATAACTGGCCTGGAACAATCCAGTGTATCAATCTCAACCAAATTTTTACTGAAGATTTAATTGGCCTTATAATAATCGCATATTAAAACTGGAAGAAATATCTCAAACGGTTCCTAAGATATTTTAAAAATAATTGTGCGGACCAGTTACATTTAACAAAAACGGCCCACTTTGGCATATAGCTATATATGGCTCAAATGCCATAATTTAGGGTCCAGAATCTACCATTAAGAGATTGACGTCCAATTTCGGGATACCTTGTACATGTATCTATTTTGAAACTAATCTGAAGTATATTTTTACTAATAATAGAAAAATAAAGTGATATTTCATCTAATGTAGATAAGGAGAGAAAGATCAACTTTCGCCTCGGGTGCAATTTTGTCGTAGTTCGGCTCTGGATATATATTTGAATCTGATTATCTGCCTGCCCGCCGATCTCATCCTTTTAAGGACTCAGGTCACGTTCATTGCATTGGGTGACTCCAGTACAGTACTGTCGTCGTGGGCAAATAAATACATATCTACTTAGGTATATTATATTCAGTATATCTTTTTTTAGTTACCTGGATTTGTCTTGGAGCCGGTCCTTTTTACAATAATAACATATTGGTTAGCAGGACTGCGATCAACGGTTGGCGCCTTCTTTATGACAGTATTCATAACGACTCTAACTATGAACGTTGCCTCTGCATGTGGTAAGAGTATTTTTTATAAATTTTGGTACTTTCAGTAGTATAATTATTTATTTTAAATTGCACAATAGGAAACAATTTGTTTTAAAATATTTGCAAGAAAGAATAACAAATTGAAGATCCTGCATGTTCAAACATAGAAAAAGTAGTTCCAGTAATAATTTTTTTTTCCAGCTATGCGTGGGTAGTGCTTAAATACTTTAAGCCCGTAAACACAGAGAATTGGTCATCTATTGTAATTTCTTAATCCGTCACTACTTATTTACATTTTCAATTCATGTATCTCATCACCTTAATTGATAAATAACTTATTAAATAATATTAATATTTCTATTATTATTTTATCAGGAATAATGTTCTCCAATGCGTTCGATTCAGTACCAACAGCTATGTCATGTTTAGTACCATTTGATTACACCTTAATGGTAACATCGGGATTGTTTATAAAATTAAGGTAACAAAATATAAAAAGTAAATGCTACGCTACATATTAATGATTTTCAGTTTAGAATTACAGGCAGTCTTTATTTTATTGTTAATTTTTTTTAGTACCTTGCCTAGTCTGTTAACCTGGACGAAATATCTATCATGGCTCATGTATGCTACAGAATCACTCAGTATTGTCCAATGGAAAGGAGTATCTAATATAAGTAGGTCTTTTTGTAATAAGATTAATCCTAGAGCTGGACATAAATTTGCTATTACAGCGGCGTCGGACTCACACAACACAGTTATTACAATAATTATCAGTGGCGGTTCGTGGGTCAAGAGATAGGGAGGTCAATTAGAAAAGTTTACTGTATTACCTACCATTTAAAGTGATTTAAATTCCAAGTCGATCCTCCGGTCTTTTTGAGATGCAAAGTGGTCAATTACTTTTTCATTAAAGTCTTTTATCTTCTTTATTAATGCCCTTTCTATGGTTAGCATAGCTAAAGAAGATAACCTTTCCTGACCCATGGTATTTCTTAAAAATATCTTTAATCTTTTTAAGGTGGAAAAACAACGTTCACTTTCGACGGTAGTCATAGGGAGAGTACACAAGATTTTTAACAGTTGACACTTTCAGAAAAAGTATTGCATAAATTATTGTTAATAAAAAAACTGTAACAGAGCAACTGCAACTTCACTATTGGAAAAATCTTCTCGGCTATATAATACTTCTAATTCAGTTTTAAGTTTCAAATGATTTATGACTAGATACTCCGTTTTAACTAATTTAAACATATGTTGGGGAAAGCTTTTTTTTATAATCTTTAAATCGATCTGCGTGAAATAACTGAGACACTACTAAATGATTACTGAAGCCAAACCTGTTTTTGATCTCAGATGTAATTTTATCACAAACTTCTAATGAAATTCTCCTTTTTGATTTGTCCGTTTTACATCTCTGGGCAGACTGCATGGCTGTCTCCTCCAAATAGTTATTCAAAATTTTATTTCTGATGTGTTCAATTTTACTATTAAAAACGCCAATACACTTATTTACTGTTATGACATCGATATTACATTTTTGTAATTGATTGAACAATATATCACAATGAGGCATAACTAAATAAAAAAAAATTAACCAGTAAAGAAAATGTTCATTTTGTAAGTAGTTTTTTAAACCAATAGTTGGGTTTAGAGTGTTGTTTTCTGATTCATTATCAATGATTTTTTCTAAACAAGCTAATAATTCTGTTCGATAGGTATAAACAGTCTGTATGCACTTTGTATTAAAATTCCATCGTGTTGGAGCAGCTTTCGGTAATATCACCTTAACAACATTATCTAACATGGCTGTTCTTTTTGGCGATTTTCCAAAGAATGAAGAAAAGTTTTGTAAATTAGCAAAAAAAAAATGTTTATGCTTTTATCCTGACTTGATGCTTTTTGTAAAATTAAATTTAGTTGATGAGCGTAACAATGAATAAAATTTGCTGAAGGATAACTTTTTTTTAATTAAACATACCTATTAACTTCTTTTTTCTTATCAAGAGATGTTTGCTTTATCGTCATATTAGGTTTCGGACGGCCACCACCTTTGAATTTCACTCGGTCTTCATAACCCAACTTATGTCCATCTTTCAGTTTTAATATATTTTGTACAACACTCATATTTAATAGTAAACATCAAAAACACTGTTTTACTTAATTTCACGACAAGTAGAGATTTACTAATAAAATGTTCACAAATAAAAACATTTAAAACAACGCGACAGAATTTATCGACCAACGCGTACCTAATCAGCATTAAGACTGCCACGAAGACTGCTCTAGTGAACTTCGTGCGTTACCGTTTCCGTGTGTCAGGGACATTGTCCCCACCAGTGTTTTCTGTCTCTTTTGCTTTCTGACGATTCGCGCATAGGTCTCTTTCACTATAATTCGTTATAAATTCGGTCCGTGAGGACACGTTGTGCATTGACCCAAGATTTTTAAGTTCTATAAATGAATAATGTAATGATCTAAATATTGGAATAGTATAGTGCATATAGAATGAACTAGAAACTTTAATATATTTTTTAAGAATATTAAAAATATATATATTATATATTTTTAAACTTCAGAAAATGAATAACTCTATTTTTTTATTTGTATGTGGGTGGTCATTGACCAAGTAACCCTATAGAAGAACCGCCGTTGATAATTATGAATCATAAAGTTGCTTTTCTTCGTTGTGTAAGCACATTGTATAAATAAAAAATGAACATTCATTTTCCTCGGAAGTAATATTTGCAAACTTGAAAATAGGTTATAATTCATCTACGAGATGTTTTTTACCAAGGCACCGATTAATAAGGCATAATTTTGCACAACAAGGATTTTCTTGTAACACGCCAGTGCCCTCATGGTATTATGTGGTACGGTATGTTTGTGAGTGGGCTCGTATCAGACCTTTCGTTCTGTTGTTGTTCACTCCAATTTATGTATCATCCAGTAAGGTCAGTCTTTTAATAAAATTGATGAACTGATTATTCGGTGAGTGTCTGTCTAGTAGTTGTCATCTGCAAAACAGTGAGTACCGGATTCTTTCTGCAGCAGGGCAGATATTTATAGAACGTGCTTTACTTGTTCATCATCCTCAAGACGTAGATGGCATTTAGCATTTTTCGCTAGTCGAATTCTGTGTAGGTGGTGATTTAATTGCAGTACCCGGCAACTAAAACCGCTTTTTTGAATAACCGGTCAATCCGTTTTGGATTAGTCGCCGTTTTGTAGAAAATCGAAAACCGGTTACTCGGTTAACTGGTTAATCGAAAAATTGGTTAATCGATAACCGATTATTCGGAGAATCGAATATTCGAATAACCGGTTATTCGAAAACTCGAATATTCGAATAACCGGTTATTCGAATAACCGACTATTCGGATAATCAATTAATATGCGTTTCTTTTCTTTCAAATGTTGCAATCTGAAACCACCGGCGGGCAGATGGCCACCGACGCCTGTTTAGTTTAGAATTTACATAGAACTTGATATATTTTGTACTTTGTCATTTTTGTCGTAGTTTACGAATATTAACTAAATAAGTACAATAATACACTAAAAAGTCTAGCTAGACTTTCGTCATGACCTGATTCATGCATGGTTTGAGCCATGCGCGTGCTCTAAATAAAAGCAGGAAAAACAATCCTTTGCACTCATTTCTTTGTAGTTTTTATTTTCAACTTCAACTTCTTGTCTCGTGTTAAGCAATATTTATGTAGAATTAGAAATCGAGAGGTCGTTGTATTTTCGTTCTTAAAACTAGAGAAACATTTCTTTTATATCTTTTTAAACAAGACAGTTTTCTGTTTATATGTTTCCACAGAATAATCATTTGGCGCAGACTTAATCGAATTACTGTTTTTTTTTTATATCCGAATAGTCGATTATTCGGATAACCGATTAATCGAATATTGGGTTACCCGATTAACTGGTTTTGATCTATATTTGGATACCCGGTTTTATCCGAAACCGGATTTTTATGAATTATGGTTAACCGGTTTAACTTTTTTCGGTTTTTGCTCGCACTAGCTTAAAGTGGTCAGTGTTGAAGTGTTCTATTTACTCTCGGCCAAGGCCAAGATCAAGTGATTGCTTTCATAGTACTTGACAATATGCCAAGTACTGATTCTGGTTCAATGATTTGTGTACTCGCTTAAGAGTCAACTATTTCGTTACCCTCCATTTCAGAATGGCCGGGTATTCAGATCAGAGTTACTCTGTTGTTTTTATCCAGTTTGGTTACAGCTATCTGACCATACCTTTTTAGAGTGGCAACTATAGGAGCCAAGATTTTTGAGAGCTGCTTGGCTGCATGAAAAGATTTTTATTGATCTGTGCTTGGAATGCGTTTGTTCTAGCTTTCGTACACACAGTTCAATGGCGTGAACGTTCGCCTGAAAGATTGTTGCATTAGTCCCCAGGCTTGAAGATATTTACACTGCACTGCACCTCTTGCTCATATACCAGGAGCATCTTTTAGAGTTTGTAATATAATACATTTTGTATAATATCAAGAATTCAAAGACAGATTTTCTTCATTTCATCACTTGTTAACCATATTTTTTTATCTTTAGTTCTTGCTTGTCTATTTAAATATAATTCATTGTCTAACATGAGGTAATTTGCTACTTGCAGTTTTTTTCTTAGGCAATGCCATACTTTTTCTAAAATAGACAGAACGGTTCCTTGACGAGTACCCATATGGTAATATCATAGACACTGAATATAAAAAGTCACATATCCATAAACATTTCATATGGAACTCTAGTTTTTGTTAATTCGCTGATGCCGCATTGATTGTAAATGTTTTTTCCAACCATACAAATTCGTGGAAAGTAAATGGATGTCACAGGCATAGCATTTGACCGAAGTACTGTCAAATTTTAAATATGGAAATCCTCGACATGCAACACTCGACCTTGTCACTAGATGACATACGCACACACCGAGCTGTAAAAACTGAGTACCTGAATTTGTAGTGGATTACGTTCATATATGCATTGATGCCTCGATAGCTTATGTGACGCTGCTGTATGAGCGTTATGCTAAGCTCTAGTTATTAATATAGATAGATTTAAATGAAGCCGGTAAAAAAAGTTTGGAGGAGATTAAATTGGTACAAAATTATGGCTCACGTAATTGTTATTAGCAATTATTTTTGGAAAGCGTATATTAAAGAAAAAAAGAGTTTGAAATCAAAAGGCGAAGTTCATTCTTGGCTCAATTGTTTTTACAGATTAATCCTATAACATATAAAAATTTATGAACAATTTTAGCATGTGAAACTGAACAAGATACGTTACCATGTATAACCGAGGGATCTATAGTTTTAGAAAAATACAGTTTTAGTGAGGAACATCTCAGTAGAGATATTTGGATTATGATTTTCCTTCTGCTGAGCTTTTATATTATTGGCTACTTATGTTTATGGTGGAAAACTAAGAATAAGTGACATTTGTGGAAAATTTTATTAAATAGGAATATTTCTGTATTTATGTCAGTCGTGTGTTTTTTATAAAAGATAATAAATATTTGTATCAGAAACAGATCTTTTATTTGTTAATTGGAAAAGACGCTGAGAAACTACAAAATTAACCAAATGTAAACAGAATAATGGTGTATAAGCGTAGGTAGCAGTAGTAGTGGGGTGTGCAAAACAGAAATTTTTTTACTGAGAGTTAGAGTGCTGCACCAAGTTGTTTATTTATAATCCAATATGTGGTCTAGTAGTTAGAATTCATATAACACTTGTGAATTTTGAAATACTAAATCCCTTTTTATAAACAAGTCACTAAAATCTAGTTGCTGGAACACTATATATTTTGGTTTTGTTTGGATCTATAAATTGAAAAAGTCATTACTAAGATTACAAGCAATAGTGCTCCAAAAATTGGACCTTGAGGTACACTATTACTAATTGTTTCTTTATGGACACACCTCAGAGATCCCTTTACCTATATGATTCTATCGTGATGGTTTGATATGACCCATAATACAGTGTCATAGCTGTGAGTTGATCCTCTTCAAGATCACCGATCGTCACTCATGTCTTTATGAAATAATCATGTGGTAGAACATCCTGAACCATACTGTATATCGATGTGGGCTAAGAATTGAATTATATAAAGTAAGTATATACATTTTAAATACTTCCTTCACAAGAAGACAGGAAAACATGATACTAGTAAAGAGTAAATTAAATTGCGCAGGCCGCTAAGGTAGGAACTCCCCATTATTATTATTATTATTATTATTATTACTATTATTTGTTTAGAAGTCGTTGGTGCCGACTGCCATCCTTGTAAAATGTCTGATCTGGCGGACTCTACGTCCACATAACATATAGGCCTTTTGTACTGAATTTATTATTCTAAACCCTGACAATGCATTATAAAAGCATATAAGACCGATAGCCGGCAGCAAAAAACCCGGCGTAAATTATTCTGTATCGTGTCCTGAAAGAATGTGCCATCCGCCTGCCTGAAATAGTTAAAAACATAATTTAAAAACAAAATTACCCTCACGTAATTTTCCAATTGGACTTTGCAAACATAAAAAATAAGAGTAATAAATTGATGTAATCCTTTATCTAAATTAGAGAGATAAATTTAAAACGTGACCCATTTTCAAAAATAGCTTAGCTTAATAATGAACCTAAAATGCCTAAACAAGAGCTGACCTCTGCATATAAAAATAGCAAACTATGCCGCTCCGGACTCCCGGATCAATGTAGGCTAAACTCTAGAGATTCCGGGTTTAACTCGTAGAATCTCGATTCCTTTATTTATAAAACTTTAATACTCTCCAGCGAAACCTCAAAACTAAAACTGAAGAATGAACTAATCAATACTAGTATTATTTATTTATTCATAAAAAATAATCTAGTAGGTGGAAGGTGGAATATGGCTTTGATTTCGTTTCAAACAATGAAAACAAAGAAACACTATCATAAATTACTAGATTGTGTTTACTTTAAATATCGCAGTGATATTCCAACTTTGGTAAATGCAAATATTTACAAATTGTGTTTAATTATCGTTAATTAACAGCGTTTTAGATTCAAATATTGTTAATTACACATAATGATTAGTGAAATATAAGGCCTTTTAAAATTAAAAAGCTGGCGCGGTGTGTGCGACGGCGCGCACATGCGCAGCACCAATTCAGTCGGAACTGTCATGGAGATGGTTTGACAGTGCAGAGTGTTTGTGTTTAAAAATATCGCGATATTTCGAGTTTTTATGATAACAAGTACATCGAATTGTCAAAATCAGCTGTGTAAGTGTTGTGTCAATCATTTAACAAACAATTTCTGTCAAAGCATCGCTAACTTTACCTGCAATTAATAAAACAGTTACTGGCCCCCTGAAATAGATTGCACCTGTACGCCAAAAGTAAGTTATTATTATTTTTTTTGTTTAATATTGTTAATGATTGCCAGGTCGGTTTAGTTTAAAGGTAGCGGAGGTAAATATAAAATGTTATTTCAGATAGAGTTTGTGTCTTTATAACCTATACGTTTTTGTTTATCTCTCATTTGTTTAAACAAATAAATTACCTCAAAGTAAATTCATTGCATTAGGTATTATTATAGCTAATATTTTATTTTTCTTATCTTCAGTTTGATTTAAGTGTAGAAAATTGCACGAATTTAGCATACCCACTATGCAAGGTAAACCAGGTACCCATCCTTATTTTTTATAAATAAAATTGTAATTTCTAGCCATTTTTACAGATTAAAATGATGTCATTTGGATTAAACATACCTAAGTAAATATTATACATACACCCGACAGCAATAAGTGATTACCTATTTTTCACAAAGTGGATTGTGATAGGTACTAATGAATTAATTACCACCAATATTGAGATATTTACCCGCCATCCATTCATTTGCATTTAATTAATATTCCTTAATTTTGAAAGAGGCAGAGTAAACCAATGAAACTCGTGTTTTGTGTTTATCTGTTTGTAATTTCCTAAAATATGGTTTATTAACATTTTTGGACGAACTCCAAATAAACAAGTAAACAGACAAGAGCTTATCAGTAAGAATGTAAATGAGATATTATGATGAGAGCTATATATATATATTTAGAGGGGGGCGTGTATATAATTTCCGGTTGTTTCTTGTAGGCCCACACAACAATTTTTTAAATTATAAAACTTCTGTGGACCCCTAATGACATTAAAAACGAAATAAAAATGAAATATTTAATACTTTATTGTTAATTTAGTAGGTAATGCAATTTAGTCTTATTACATTATTAGTTATTATATTTTTAACAAATCATTTAAATTTCCGCTATTGATTGAATTTCTTTGTTATAGATAGGTATATATATATTTTTAATTTCCATTCACATTGCGTGATAAACGGTACACCGTTTGAAAAGCTATTATATTAGTATAAAAACACTGCCCACCACTTTAATAATGTAATGTTTTCTATTTCTGTTTGAATAGAAAATTATTATAATTTGTGGTATTATTCTGCGTATTTCAGTTATTGATCTAAATGTTTACAATACTGTACGTTGAAAGATTGATTTTAATAAACAAATTACGTACATTCTTCTGGACTTAACACTTTAAGTACATTATTAATTATCGTAATTTGCGAGGTAGATAATTTGTCAGTTAAATTTGCAATCTCTATATACAAATTAGGCTAGTCCAGTAATTTAAAACCTGTTTCAAATTGTCTAGTTGTTCTTTTACAATGCAATAAAAAAGTTTTCCAGCAGAGAACAACGGCTGGTTCCAAACGGGTTCTGTATATTGTGTTGCATAACTGAGGGGGTTAAGAGGTCCATACAAACGCTGTGCAATGTTTTGTCTAGACACACGTTGGAATAGATGTAAATAAATATGATTTCTATTTATAGCAATAAAAAAATACAAATTCAATATATCGTACGCAAGAGCCACTTTCTCCCAAGGCATCATTTACATTTACATAATATAATAAGTTGGCCGAATCGATTTCATTGAAATTTTGGCCATTCCTAGACGAATAATTTATACAGTGTGTCACTGTGATTAGATTATCCACCTCCGGTTAGTTCTGGTATTTTTGCATTTGCAAAATGTTTGAGTATTTGTTCAACGATATCAGATGCAGAATCGAATGAAAGCAAATGGGAAAAACGCTCGGAAAAACTTTATTCCATAGAGGGTATTTGTTTGAAAACCTGTAACTCTTACGAAAAAATAATGGGTAATAATATTTATTTTCTACTGAAATCGTTTTGCACTAACTACCGACTTGCGGTTTTTGTAATATACCTAAATTATATATTCAACGACAGGTACCTTCTTTTAAAAAAATTGTACCTGTAACTTTTTTTATTTAATTTGTATTAGTTGTTTTGATTCCACATTTATGTTGTTGAAAAAGTATGGTGTTTTTTGTTGTAACAGTTTTCTTACAACTGCAAAACTGATAATTAAAAAGGGTTTCAGATAATCACCCTGTACATTGTAAATGTTACGGGGTTGCGACGATTTAAATCAATTTGATTTAAATCGTGATTTAAATCATGATTTAAATGAACTGATTTTTTTAAATTTAAATAATGATTTAAATCAAGTTGTGTAAAGTCAGGAAATCAAACTTCAGAAAATTCAAATAAAAAGTATAGTTTATTTAAAAGCTAGATACAAACTGAACTGAAAAAAACATTCAAATAAAAAGAAGAAAAGAACAGTTATGTTACACATATAAAACAAAAGTTACCTTTTTAAATGTACATTATAAATTAGGTGCCTACTTAAAAGCAGAAACATAAAGTAAACAAATTAAACAGAACCAATTCCAAACGAAAATAAAACATGATTTAGGTACTCCAAAACAAAATTTAAATTAGGATAATTATTGTAAAGTTTGTACAAAAAAAACTAATTTAGCTGCTTTTTCGGGCCCTAAACGATTTCGAATCTTAGAATGAATCAAACCGAATGTCGAAAATATTCTGTCAACCGAGGCTGAACTAACTGCAGCAGAAAATAGGTGCTTGATAATCGGGAATAATTTGTCAACAGTATCAATATTTCTTTGGGATTTCCACCAGTCCAAGGGTTTTGTGTTTTTAAGAATTTCTTCGTGAAACATAATATCGGCAAAAGGCTCAGATTTTGCCAGAAATTTAATAATCAGTGGTTGTAAACCACTTTCGGGATATAATTCATTAGCGGCTTCTAAGGCTCGATTCTTTTCGCTTTCTGTTAATTTATGCTTTGTTTTCGTAGGGTCTAGAATGAAGGCTAGCAAATGGTATGAGGTGATACACTGACCGTATCGGTATCTAAATGTTTGCATTTGCCTTAAGTTAATTTCAGTTTCGAAAATGCGACTCAAGAATTTTAAATTGTTTTACGAGGTCTGATAAAATTGCATCGTTTCTTTGAAGCCTATCAAGTGCAACAGATATAGGTTTTAGTAGTGATAAATAATCTTCAGCAGT
This sequence comes from Rhamnusium bicolor, assembly GCA_029963845.1. Lineage (NCBI taxonomy): Eukaryota > Metazoa > Arthropoda > Insecta > Coleoptera > Cerambycidae > Rhamnusium > Rhamnusium bicolor. The sequence continues at coordinate 6,102,491 of JANEYF010001344.1, forward strand.
TCTTTTTAAATAAACGTTTGATATTTTCTGTGTTACTATGCTGTCAATTTAATTTTTATGTTCCTCGCTAATTTTAAAAAGTGTGGGCCATGATTTATAGAAACCCTCTAAGTAATCGGCAAGTGAGTTCCATCTTACGTCAGAAGGTAAAGTAAGTTTTTTTTCTCCTTCTTTTGCTTATTTGGCAGAGGCAAAATGATTGTTTCGGAAGTATTTCACAACGAACGTAACGTGTTCCTTAATTTCACTAATTTCCAAATCCTTACATAACAAGTTTAAAATGTGTAAAGCACAACCGTAAGTAATAACATTTAGTTCTGTTGACTCTTTAATTGGGTTTCTCATAGCATTCATATTGGCAGCATTATCCGTCACAAAACTGCTTACTGTACAGATACAGTCAGTGTTTAGAGTTTTAATTAAGTTTGTTGCAAGTTCTGTTAAATATACAGATGTATGACGATTTCCAGATGTGTCTATCGTGTCTACTAAAAAGGAAGACCAATTTTCCGTAGTTACAGTTGCACATATTATTGGTTCATTGTGTATGTTGGACCATCCATCTAATGACAGATAAACTGAACTTCCTGATAAATCTTTAAAGCATTTACTTTTTTCCCCGTTATACACTTCATCGAGCAGTCTGTTGGACACATCATGTCGAGATGGTGGTACATATCCAGGTCGTAAAAGCGTTATTGCCTTTTTTACTTCAGGTTGTTCAATACACATGAAAATGCTGTTTGTCGCATAAAGAGCTCTAGCAATTTGTTTATCTATTTCTTCTTTATTAGACTTGGTCGTACGTACAACAAAAGATGATAAAGATCCAGAACTAGAGTCAGGCACTACTTTTGTTTTTTTATTTAATGGCGTAGAATATAAGAGCGGCTGTGGGGCACTATCTTCCTCTGCATCTATAATAAAAAACAAGATTGTTATCTTATTTAACTCCAGCTACACACAGACAGGCATAGATACTATACTTTGTTTTTAAAACTAGGAGTGAATGAAAGTCACATTTGCACAGGGAAAGTTACTAGAAATCTAGAAAATGCACTAGATCATTTCAACGCTAAATTTAAATCTAACACTGACGTAGTTTTCCACGAACCACCAAAACACTATACACAGCACTCGACGCGCGTTTCGCCAACTAAGTTGGTATCATCTGGAGATGATTAAAAACAGTTTTAATCATTTCCAGATGATGCCAACTTGGTTGGCGAAACGCGTGTCGAGTGCAGTGTATAGTGTTTTGGTGTTTCGTGGAAAACTACGTCAGTATTATCTTCGCATCAAAGGTTCCAACCCATTCCAGGTCGTAGAAGTAGACCGACGTTAAATAAGTAAATTAAAAAAAAAAGGTTCTCTTAATATCGTATCTTACTAAGAAGTTATAATTGTAAATAAAATAACACTATACTTACATTGGACACTGTTCCTGAAGTAGAGGGACCTTCATTATTTGTTTCTACACTTTCTACATTACGCGAAGCACATTTTTTCCAGTGGACTTTCAGTCGGTCCACAAGCCCTTGCATTTCTACATTATACTTTTTACATGTAGCTCTACTACCACTTTTTCCATCAAGCTTACCTACTTGATTTTTCAATAAAATATTGCCAAATAGGATCTTTTTTCCTTCCACTTCTATTAGAGGACATGTTAAAAAAAATTATTTAATATTTAAACAATATAAATATAATTACTCAGACTCGCATTCTCACTTGTTACGCGTTACGCGGTAGATTAGCAAATAATGGCAATTCGCATCATCCCCGCGCATTATAAAGACAGGCGAATTTTCAAGTTCTGACAGGAATTTTCATGTATGCTTTAGCTTATTTTACAATTATAGATACAAGGTACACAATTTATTCGATTTGTAAGTTTAAACAAAAACTATCTTTGTTAATATAAATATTAAATACATTGTTAATGTCAATTATTAGGATGTTTATGTAAAAAAAAATAAATAAAAATCAAAAAAATCTTAATTTTTTGATTTTTTTTTAAATCGTGATTTTTGATTTTTTTTTAATCATGATTTTTATCACCCTGATCCTCCCTTTAATATTCTATTATGCAGACAATTTATAACATGAAAATTCCTGCAATAACAAGTATCACCAATTGAAAGCGATAGTCGCGCGTCGCTTCGACATCTATGAAATTAATGAAACTGACCGCCAGGCTTGTCAGAACAGGAAAATGCTGATTTTTTTATTGCTTGTATGAAAATATAGACTACATAGACAATTTTTCCAGTGACGTGAATAATTTATATATAGAGAATACAAAAAAAATAGTGTATGTCAAAATCGTATTTGTTTTCAAAAAAATTAGTGTGAAAAAAAATCAGAAAAATCTGATTTTTTTTGATTTTTTAAATAAAAATCATTGATTTTTGATTTTTTTTTTAAAAATCATGATTTTTCCCAACCCTGAAATGTTAATTCGAGAGTGGTTTCCAATTTCGAGTAGAATCGTATTATTATTTCGTAAAATAAAATATTAGCAAAGGGATCGTATGAACAGTATTTGTGGGAAAACTAGAGTGGACAAGGTGCCGAATGATTTACTTCAATGGCTGAGCAGCATTCATATGTGTACATTATTTTGCTTCCAAAATCATTCTCACATCTTTTTCACCTACAGGCAACACCATTTGTTTGCCTTCTAGATTATATCCGCTTATTTTATAGCGGAAATAAAATAAATTTTTACTGAAGTAATAATCGTTTTTGAAGTACCTACCTATAATAGCTGCTGTAAGTATAGATCTGTTGGTAATTTAGTTTATAGATCAGGTTATTAAGTCTAATTAAATTACCTGAACGCGTACGGCAAATCCTTTAAGTTAATTAACTTTCAATTATCCGACGATCCTGGGACGTTTTTAATAATTAAATTTGCATTCAACTCTCAGTTCTTTCAAATATTTAAAAATTTTCTTAATATCAAGCAGGTGGGGACACTTAATTAATGCTTTTAACAGGTGCGAAGTGATTAATGAATAACTTTATATCTTACATTTTTTTTGTCAAAAAAGTGTTTCGTGTGAATAATTTGTATTTAATAGGTAGATAGTTATAATACAAAGATTAATTTAACAGTAAGTGTCTAATTATCCTAATGATATTTCAATTAAATTAATTGTCGAGGAGGACGGATAATTAATTACAGAATAGCAGCTACGCTAACCTGATCAATAGTTTCGATAAAAATCGTGAATTTTTGATTTTACATTACAAGACAAAAATGATATAGGTAGATTTAAAACAAAAATTTACAATAATGGTGTATTATTCAACGAGCATGTAATGATGGCTTTTATTCACGAGTTTGAAATTTACGACACGACACGTACTTTTGGTCAATTTTTTAAGTGGCAAATACATCTTACTGGTCTAGCCCGGTAAAGTGACATAACGGATCGGTCAAGCCTTTACCGATCTCTTATGTCACGTTTGCTTGACAACAGTAGAGTAGGTGCCTAATTAAGCACTGTAGACAATAGCGTTTGACATTTGTCAGTTGATTTATATGAATTTTGTTTACAAAAGATTTCAAATTAAAAAGGTTTTAGAGATAAGCAAGAAGGCAAACAAGAACGGTTGCAGAAAAACATATTGTATGCAACACACCCTGAAAGTATTTTTACTGGGCTAGTCGGTTTTGTTAGGCAAATAACTATTACGTAAATGTTTTACAATATTCGTTTCATTACCTATCAAGTGCAAGATCAGGCTAGTGCTTATTAAAATCTTGTTGACACTTGCTTGCATGATTTAAAATATACCTAATTGTAAGAACATTTTTTTTTCAAATTTAATTTGTCACTCTGTGGGTAAGTAACAACTACACTAAATAATACTAACACAGACGACTCAGTTTATATAAAATTAACACTGTCAAAGAGAGAGAGAGATTGGATTATATTATAATTCCCTACCACGTTAAGAAAACAGTTGAAAGTAAAAACTATCGATATCGTTGTTTAAATCTCAAATATGTAAAAATAAAATACAAGTAGAATCTTATCCTGACCTCACAATTATTTTTACTATCCAAAACTGCAGATTACTGTCATCGTTTCGTGTTCCTTAGATTTTGTTGATGTGCGTGCAAAAATAATGTTTCAGTGCTTTTAAAACATGTTGGTTAATTCATAGAATAGTGCATCAAAGAACTCTTTTTATAAACGGATATCTGCGAAAAATGAAAAATTGAAGCTGTACCAAATTATATACAGAATGTTAAATAACATTAATCTCAATTATTTCGCTATATAAGATTCGTCATCAGCATGTGATGAAAAGTACTAATTAATTATCGAGCCAACGAGATGATTATAATAGCACCTGAATCTTGAACCTTTTAGTCATATACAGGCTGACGCTGTCGTGAGTTATTTTAGCTGCTATTTTGATACGCGCTCCTAAATTAAGTAGTAATTTAATGGTTTCATCACAGCTTCTTTATATATTTCCCCGGAAAATTTTTCATTTTCTCTTGAAATTTCTTAAGTCGACAAATACGTCGTGCCAGAGTTTTACCTTACTTAATTTTTCTTAATCTTCGCCATTTTTGTCACTAAATTTACACCAATTTACGTAACTAAGGATATTTATCTGGAAGTGGGATCCTTAAAAGTTTTGCTACTTTGCGTTGAGACCTACGAGTTTACATAATACATCAAAAACTTTTCATAAAATAAGATTTTTTGCCAATATTTTTTGTGATTTTATTTGAGCTGAAATTTGTAATTAGAAACATTTGAATTTAAATCTCGATATTATTATTGGAAATAAGATTTTAGGAGAGTGTTATTAAGATTCACTATTGCTCGAGTTGACAAAATCCTAAAAGAAGAATTTTCAAACCCTAAGCGAAGTCCAATTAGGTATTTTAAGTGTGGTTTTCCACAAAATACCTTCTACTGCATTCGATGCGCGGTTCGCCAACCAAGTTATGCCTTATTACTAGAGCTGTCCGAGGTCACCTGGCCGACAGAGCCGTCATATGACTCATATGTTTACATCATATCATAATACTTGAATAAGTACAGTAAATGGAAATAAATTTTGACAATAATGTTACATGTTATAAAAACTTGTATAAAACTCACTCTTTTAAGCAGATTTATGAAGTAGTTTGGTTGTCGTTATCACAAAGTGGGGAAGATCTATAGTATAATAGCATCAGGTATGTTTCTACAGCTGTCTACGTCAGCGATGTTCGCTTTGGTGAAAAAATATGTTTTGCATTTTGAAAATGACCATTCGACATCTACGGATGTAATACAGGCATAAGTAAAACAATCTGTGAACTCACTTAACGAAGTTGTAGATGCACCATCATAAATTTGTCTTAATTTGCTAAAATCAGGATCTTTCTGTAATACACTCTCGAATTTTTCACTAACGCGATTATTTTTTGTGTCATTTATAGCCTGTAGCTGTGTATTTACGTCGTCCACTATTTGCAGCGATTCCACTAACGACAACGAACTATTTTGCAATTTTTCTATTGCGTCGTGTAGTCCTCTATAATTGTTATTAATAGTTTTTAAATCTGTTTCAAGGGAAACGTCTTGAAAGCTTGTCTGGTTTTCCCTAATAGCTGCAGCCTCGTAGGGTTGAACTGTAGTATCACAGCTTTTATTTGTTGAAAATATTCAGCATAATAAAAAGCCGTTTTCAACCACGTTCTCCAACGTGTAAGAATCTGCTCTGGTGGTTCAGGGATACCAGGACACTGTCTGTGAAATGCTCGAAGCCGTTTAGGAGATTTGAGAAAAACTTTTTTTTGTATTTGCTATTAATGCATCTACCTCTGGAAAACATTTTCGAATCGTTTCTGCCACAAGATGTAACGCATGCACTTTACACGTAACATGTAAAAACCTACAATTGTCTCTTTGAAAAGAACGGCCTACCATGCGCATTGTCGCGGCACCATCAGTCACAAACATCAATACTTGACTTGTTGAAAGTTCAAATTTTTCGAATGTCTCCAACACCCCGTAATTATTTCGCCAGTACACGCAGTTAGTCTTTTACTAGCTAGTAAAAGTGGAAATGTTAGTATAATATTTAAAATAGAATTTTTTTTACAATCTGTCGTCTCGTCAATACATAACCAGAGCCGTGTATTTTTTAATCCACATTTAATCCTATTTACAATGTCTTCACGAACAGCTGGAATATATCTACGTAACGATGTACGACTTGGTAAGTTCACCTGGGGATTGTATTTATTCCAAAACTTCCGAAATGGTTGTTTATCCAGTATGTGTAGCGGAATATTACAGGCTATTAACATTAACAATAAATCAAACATAAACTGAGTTGTCAAAGGCATGCCATTTTTTTTATTTTGATGTTGCACGGTGTTGATGACGACGACAATCTGTTTTGTGCCAGCACATTAAGTCTTGATTACAAACTTTACAAATTATTTTACATCCGTCATAGAATAAATCCGGAAATTCACCGATAAATTTATTCACTGTGTCCGCGTACGGTCGTTTTTTACCCTTTGGCGCGTTTGACATTATGTATAATTTATAGGTACAACATCACGCATTAACCTTTCAAATAAGACTGCAGCGTAGATCACTTCTAAATCGGCACGTGTGACGCCATCGCAAGACCGTGGCTGTACTCCAGCCACATCGGACAGCTCTACTTATTACTAGTGCTGGCAACTGAAACCGATTTTCTGGATAACCGGTTAATCGTTTTGTATTATTCGCGGTTTTATACAAAATCGAAAACGGGTAACCGGTAACTCGGTTAACCGGTTATTCGGGTAACCGATTAACCAGTTTTCGGATAACCGATTAATCGGTTTTCGTAAAACCGATTAACCGGCTTTCGGTTAACCGGTTTTCTCTACACCGATTAACCGCTTTTGATCTATATTTGGATGTTGTATCAGAAACCAGTTTTTTTTTAGAAAACCGATTGACCGGTTTTACTTTTTTCCAGTTTTTGCCAGCACTACCTTATGCTAACAATGTATCCTGTTTACACCTAAACTGCCGTTATGGTTTGGTGAATGGTGCAATAGAACGGGCTATATGAAAATAGCCCTCTGTCACTATATATACTATTTTTACACTTTGCAACTTCCAAACTTTTAAGTGCATCCAGCTGTCTAGTATTTGTTACATTGCTAATTAATCTTAAATTGCTGCTATATATTTTATCGTTCTCAAACGCATGTTGGGCAACACTAGACTTATCAGTTCTACTATATTTGAGATGAGCCATATGTTCCGTGAATCCAGTTTAAATTGATCGTCTAGTTTGCCCAACATACTTTTGATTAGAGTCCTTACAGCTAATTTTGTAAATCTCCTACTTTTCGTTCGCTTCAATTTTGTCTTATGAATTGTCTAGAAGTTGTAGTTTATTTTCCGATGAATGAACCACTGTCATACCTATATCTTTAAAAATGGCACGGGTGAATCGAGGATCGTATGAAATCGACACAAATTTTGGTTTCTCTGATTCATGTTGAATGTGACGAAATGTCTCAGTAAATTTACATTTCCTAATTATTTTATTAATTAAACTTACAAAACATCCATTGCTCACAACTATATCCTTTATTAATGCCTTTTTATTTTCAAACCTCTCCTTTTTAAGGGGGGAGGTTAATAGACGATGAACAAGAAAATTGTGCTGAACGAAAAATAGCGAGAGTTCTTAGGATACTAGTATCTTTTCTGTATATGTCCAATTCTAACTTATTTTCACCAATTCCAATTATTAATACATCTACAATTGGTAGTTGTCCAGAGTTTTCAATTTCATAGGTAACTGATGCAAAACGACTGTTTAATTTAGAAACAAATTTGTCAATTTCGGTGAATTTTGTATCATACACTGCAAAATTATCATCCACATACCTAAGCCAAACCCTGGAAAAATACTCGAATTATACTTTTGCTTGTTTCGAATCAGTTTATGAAAACACTAGCAATGAATGATAACAAAGAGTTACCCATTGCTATTCCTTCATGTTGTTCGAAGAAATTATCACTGAGTCTAAAGTAGTTTTGGTTCATGCAAATTTTAGTGAGTGGAAGATATTCTTTTACTATGGCTTGATGAGATTGTTTGAATCGAGTAGTTCAGGGTTTGTGGTATTCGAATACCTGGAAACAATGAAAGGAGATCAATATTTTATCTTGCAACTAGATAATTTTCTCCTTATTAATGATATCATTGGAATTAATCATATAGAAACTAAGTGGTGCAGTGGGTAAACTTTCGAACTCCTCTGTTAATTATTTTAATAATTACCGAGTAATCGTTGATCCAATCGCTGAAACAATAGGATGTACAGACTTTCCTGGTTTATGTATCTTAGGCAAGCAGTACAATCTAGGTACACTTGGGTCAGATACATGTAACCTCCTGTTTAAAGCTAGAATAATAAGATGGTTACAGGATTTAGGTATATTTCTTATTTCTTACACAAATCCTGTAACAATCTTATTACTTCAGTATATCAACATTAGGGTGAGCCAAAAAAACTAACCTATCGAATTTATGGGTTAAAATGAACCTAAATACCGAGAAAAAAATATCCCCGGAAGGCAGGATTTTTTGCTCAATTTTTAAAGGTGTCGGTGAGCATTCAAAGTTTTCCATTTAAATAACACGTAAAAAAATCTTTTTCTATTAAAAGTACCATAACTTTGAAACGGTTTACGATAAAATTTTTTCCATCGCGGATTCTTGTAGAGCATAAAATTTCCTAAAAAAATCTATCTGAGAGTAATTTTTTTCAATTCAATAATTCGTATATTTGAAAGATTTGAAAAATGAAAAAAATTAAAATATGCACTTTCAGTGTTTATTGATTAAAAATTTTCATATTTAGCAAAAAAAACATAGATTTAAATAAAAAAGAATAATATTGTTAAAAAATATTGTTTATAATGTAGATTTGTCAAAAAAAAACTAGTTCTGATATTCATTAATTAATTCTTTATTGCATTTGAAATAATTTATACACTCTTATTAATTCTTATCCATAATAAAATTCAATTTATTACAATTAGGATATCGCTGACGATGTAATTGCACGACTTGCAAGATGAATTGTTTTTGTTCTTCATTTTTTGTTAACGTTCGATTGTATTTCTGTATCAACGCAATAGCTCGTTCAGCAATATCATTAACACATTTGATGTTTTTAACTATTTCGGAACACAATTTATATGACTCATCTTCTGCCCAATGTTCCGGCTCAATATTCAAAAAGTCCGGGGATAATTCCAGTAGTTCAAAAAATTCTAACGATCTTTTTGAGATGAAATCACTGATGTCTTTTGAACAAATCGTGTTAAGTTGTGTTTTTGTTAATGTAATTTTGTTTTCATCAACTTTGTTTTCATCCTTTTTCGTAGCATTAATCATTTTCTTTTTTATTTCCAAGCTTATATTAGAATCAAAAAAGGACATTGCTGCAAGTCTTTCTGTGAGGTACCATAAGTGACGCGAAAATGTTAAAACAGTAGCATTTGAAATTTTTTCATTGATATTTTTATACTCGATTAAATTTTTCAAAAAAATTTAAGTCTTGAACTGGAGCTTTAATCGGACAAGGAGCTTCAAACCATGCTTTCACATAAACAATACTTATAAAACTACAAACGTCACCTAATCCAAGTAAATCTTTTTTTGCTACCAACATTAAATTGCTTTTGAAACATGTACATTTTCAGGCAATAGATGGCCTTGGACATCCATCTCGCATGGTGAGTTGCTCCAGGAACTTTAAATGTAATAGGATAAGTTTGCGTACCATTTAAAAAAATATAAACTAGTTCTAGGAATTCTTTATAATCGTCTCGAGGATGGTGTTCCTGAAAAAATTCAATAATCATATTTCTAAGTATATAAATGGTTCAAATCTCGAATTGACTAAAACTAATTAAATAACCAAAAATAGTTCATACATTGAGCTGTTTAGAAATAAATTGCAATACACAATCTCTTTCGTCCATGACTTTATCTCGTATTATTTCATTGTCCAATCCAGTTATGTAATTACTCTGATCAATATTTTTCCAAGTTTGCCGAAATCGTTCAAACGTAGAAACATTTGGTCCTGACGTCGCAGGTAAACAAGTTTGGCATGCTTTCTGAAGAACTAATTCATATACATGATGTCGGCAAGCAAAATAAAGAAATTTCTTTTCAAGTATACGTTCCAATGTCGCACATGCACCACTGTGCGGGCCTATAATAATAAACGTAATAAAGTGAAACAGAAAAAACAGCCAAACTTTAACCCAAATTTCGTTTACCTGTATTGGAAGCAGTTGTATCGAAGCATAAGCCTTTTATTTTGTCTGCAATCCCCCAGTCATCCAATGAGTCAATTATTGATAAAGTTTGTTGCTCTCCTGTTCCGCTTCCGATTTTTGGTATGTTGAGTAACTGTTCAAAATTTGAGCCAGATACAACAACTGCAAGTCTATCAACTTTATCATATCCACAAACGTCCACAAGAAATTTCGTATCCCAGTGAAGGAAAAGATTATTTGGAAATTGAATTTTGTCTTTCAAATCATCGACAATATCTTTTCTTGCTTCTAATCTACGTCTTCGAATAGTACTGTAGCTTAAATTAGTATCTTCAACAGGAACTCCTAATGATTCAGAGAAGGCAGCGAAAAGATATACTGCATTTCTGCTACTAGTATTGGTTCGATCGAGAGCGCTAACTACTGCAGGATTTATGACGTCGATTTTCTTTGGTTTTTTATGATTTTCAGGATAGGGATCTTCTAAATCTGAAGCAAATCGTTTTAAATCATTGGAAAATGATGAAATAGATTTTTCAAGCTCCTGTTCAGGTGAAGAATAAAAAGAAATACTTCGACTCGTACCTGAAAATTTAAACAAATTAAGAAAGTATAATTAATATTTATAAAAAAAAAATATTATAATCTTTGAAAGAAATAACTTACTTGGTAATTCCATATCTGGAATTGGTGCATCACTTAACGCCGACTTTGCCGTTGAACGTCGAAGTCGTGTATCTTCGTTTAACAAACATTTTTGTTCATCAGTTAAAAATTGTTCTGATGATTTCTTAGAAATATTAAAAAGCTTATCTAATTTTTGAGTAAAGTCCCTTTCTTTGTTTTTTTTTTGCAATAGTTTTCTTATTCTTTCTGGATTTTAAAAGATTTTTCCATTCTCGAAACAAACGTTCAATTTTACCCACAACATAAAATAGTTTAATTGTAGGAAGATTAAATTCACTCCATATTTTTATTACGTCCTTAGCAACTTCTGTCGCACTCTGTCGAATAGTGAGGTTAAGAGACTTATGTTGGTAGAAGAAAAAACTTAACATTTGTCGTTTTGTTGGAAGTTTACGTTCACTGATTCGGCTAGTTTCAAAACCAACAAGAAATATTGAATTTCTAGCCGTCATAATTTTTAATAAGTTAATTGCACTTTTTTAACACGCTTTTATTAGCTTCACTTGTATGTTTGCTTGTTTGTTTGTTTGTTTGCTTGTTTGTTTGTAACCGACTCTTTGGACTCGATTTTAACCCACTTTAAACGGACAGATTTAATTGAAACTTTGTACACTTATTAAGAACCGGTAACAATACAATAATTTGATAAGTTTATATCATTATCCTGTTCAGGATCGCCAATCCTTTCCTCACGTATCCCTGCGTGAAAGCAAAGGCTTAATATGTCAGTAGATTCCATAATTGTTAATTAACCCGGTGGTCGAGTGGGTTAAGGCAGTCGACGCGAAACGACAGACTCCTCCGGCGTGAGTTCGAACCTCACGGCTGAAATAAAATTTTTTTTTTTTCAGAAATATCTGTTGGATCGTAATATGTTATAATATCAGCATCAATAAGCAATATAAATATAGTTTAAAACAACTAAAAAAACACGCTTTCATAGCACATCAAACTAAAAAGTTAAAAATAAATATAGTTTAAAAAAACTAAAAAACACGCTTTTAAAGCACATCAAACTAAAAAGTGAAAAATAATTATTAATATAAACTGAAAATAATAATGAACGAAAAATACTAGTATTATTGTGAAAAAAAGCGTGGGGTGCTCGATATACGAAAAATATTGCACAAAGCACCCCACGCTTTTTTCACAATAATACTAGTATTTTTCGTTCATTATTATTTTCAGTTTATATTAATAATTATTTTTCACTTTTTTAGTTTGATGTGCTTTAAAAGCGTGTTTTTTAGTTTTTTTAAACTATATTTATTTTATTTATTTTTAACTTTTTGAACACTAAGTGATAGGTTTATTATATTGGAACAAAGAGGTTGTAAACAGATAAAATTTTGTGGTAATTAATTAAAAAAAAATACAATATCATCTATTAAAATATATTGAAATTAAATAATCACAACAAAAAGAACTTCTTAAATAAGATGCTTGTCAGATGAAGCAAAAACTAAATGAATATTTGACCGCAACGCCTAAAGAGAGAGCCACTATCGACTGTCTCGAGAAAATACACATGAGAAACAAACTGCGAAAACAGCTGATTTTACTTATTACCGACAGCTGTTAAGTAAAGTATTACTTGACGTCCTGAAATTATTTAAATGTTGAAAAATCTAATTTTTTGTAAATAATAATGTTAACAATTGTAAAAAAAATTGTTTGAAAATAAACCAAACATAAAGTTTTTTAATACAAAAATATTTTGTCAATTTTACATTTAGAAATTAATAAATGTAATAAAATCCATGTTTTTTTGAAAAATCTACATTATAAACAATATTTTTTAACAATATTATTCTATTTTATCTAAAACTAATTTTTTTTTGCTAAATATAAAAATTTTTAATCAATGAACACTAAAACTGCATATTTTGATTTTTTTCATTTTTCAAAGCTTTCAAATATACGAATTATTGAATTGAAAAAAAATTACTCTCAGACAGATTTTTTAGGAAATTTTATGCTCTACAAGAATCCGCGATGGAAAAAATTTTATCGTAAACCGTTTCAAAGTTATGATACTTTTAATGGAAAAAGATTTTTTTTACGTGTTATTTAAATGGAAAACTTTGAATGCTCACCGACACCTTTAAAAATTGAGCAAAAAATCCTGCCTTCCGGGAATATTTTTTTCTCGGTATTTAGGTTCATTTTAACCCATAAATTCGATAGGTTAGTTTTTTTGGCTCACCCTAATCAACATCAATATAAATTTACATAGGATGTGTATATTGTGTAATATACCTACATTTATACTCAAAATAAAGACGGTTATTATTATTATTATTATTATTAAATTTCAAGTGTACCTATAAAATTGAAACAGACGGAAAGTCGGATATTTACACAATTAGCTGTAAGAATTGTAATCAAATTATGTTGGACAAACTAGACGAAAAATTCAAACTAGATTCAAGGAACATATGGCTCATCTCAAATATGGTAGAACTGATAAGTCTAGTGTTGCTCAATATGCGTTTGAGAACAACTAAAATATATAGCAACAATGTAAGATTAATTAGGAATGCAACAAATACTAGACAGCTAGATGCATTTGAAATCTTGGAAATTACAAAGTGTAAAAATAGTATGAATAATGAAAGGGGGCCAATCCGTATAGTCTGCTTCATTGGTTAATGAGTCACGGATCACCGAACCGGACTAGTAGGTTAGATATAAATAGGATACATTATTAGCATAATGCTAGTTTTAACTATCTCCAGATGATGTCAACTTGCTTGGCGAAATGCGTGTCGAGTGCAGCAACTGGTGTTTTAGTGTTTTGTGGAAAACTGCGTCATTGTCATAAAAAATGCTCGAAACTTTGTATATGAAAAATCGAATTAAATATTCATTATTATTTTATTATTATTTATTATATACTAGTTTAATCTGGCATTGCAGATAACGTTAGGTTTGAGGAATATTTTTAGCTCTTGCGTCTCTCATAATGAATAGTTAGTCAAGTCGATTTTTCGCCTAAATTACATCACATTTGTATCAGTTGCAAATTTATTAGATGTATGCAAATATTTTGCAAATGAATAAATTCGATTGCCACCGTTCAGAGGAATTTGTAGATATTTCTTTCGAACTTTCGTGATTGCAATGTTATATCTCAAACAAGACAACCCAATTTTCTCAATAAAAAACCGACAGGCAACTATTTTCCAATTATGCACGCCATTATTCGAATTATATACATATATCTTAACATTATAGCTTTTATAAATGAATACCAGAGCGCTGTTTCACCAATATCTAAAATTAGACATGTTATAGAAAATTGGTATAGATTTTTGGTGGGGAAAATTCGTATTAGGTTAATGGCATATTACTTTAGTTTTTTAATATCAACTGACAGTTCATATGCGATCGAAGAACAATGTCAAATATAATAATGGAGAAATGCGTGTGTATATATATTTTGATTTAGATTATGTTTTACATAAATATCGAAAAATAAACTGCGTAGATTTTTCAAAGGTAACATCCAAGGAATCGTATTTTATTGTCGTTTTATAACAAATGGACATTTTGTTAAGTTGTTCCTGATAATATACACTTGGGTGCAGTGAGTGCGGAAAGATTGAATGGGATTCAAATTCACTGATTTTAAGTCTAGTCACTCTGCTTGAGGAAACATGAATTCCTTGATTTTTCTATTTGTGGATGATAGCAAATCTCGTAAAGTAACTTAAACAATTGTGGAGTTTTTGGGCAAAGCGAGGAGGGGTGTGTTTTTATCTAGTATCTCTGTCAAAAAGACGATGAAAAGATTGTCAAGAGATATTTTTACAATAAAAATTAACAACTAAAACTTTACATTATAACCGTTAGAACAAGAGCAGTCCTATAATTTAAAAAAATATTTTCTTCAATTGCGAGCTTCAACTCGACATCCCTTACATAAGTTCAATTTGCATAGGATGTTTTAAGAAAAGGAGAATTTTTATAAATAGCGACTTTCTTCGTAATTTGATAAACAAAGACAAGTTTGTTTCTTCCGTGTATAATCGGTATACAAACTAAAATTTGAATAAGTAATAAGAGAAGCAGGATTTATTATGAATCGCTTGATTTTGATACGCCTCTAAGTGAAATAAGTAAACCCCAGATCCGAGATCGTCCTGACGTCAAAACCAGGATCGGATCTAGGCGATATGAGCAATGTCACAATTTTTATTCACAATAATACAATATCTTACCTTGTAACACTTATACAAATAGATTCATGTGGTAACTACGAACCATTAGAATAAAAGTATGTTATTTGTAGTTGTTCTAAATCATCGGGAGTTCAGCTCGGGCGCATTTTACTAAGTATTTACTTGTATTGTGAAAAAGACCATTCAATGTCTACCGATGCAACTGGTGCAGATTTGAAGTAGTTTTTTCAGAGATATCACATCTTTGCCTGGTATAGAAAAATCTACTTCCTCGCCATTTAAAGATTTCATCACACACGAAAATGTAAAAAAAACGGGTTATTTTTTAAAACTATTTTTAGTTTGTCTTTTACTATTTTGGCAACACCCCCTGATAATTGAAAAATGTATTGACGTAGAGCAAATGTAATGTTCATTGCATTGGTTATGTATAGTCCACTGTTTTTGGCATAGTTTGAGGTTCGCGTATGGCTAGAGGGATTCGCGAGAAATCTCCATTTTATTTAATAACTGGATTCCTATAAACATCTGATGAGCATGTAAAATGGCAACTGACACATTTAGGTCTAACTGCTGTACTACTAATTTAACGGCGTCAAAGTTACAATAATAATACGATGTTGCGTCCAGCCATCTCCCCCACTGCCTTAATATAGGATCTGGAGGTAGTGGTGTATTTGGAAGCACTTCGTGAACTACCTGAATCCAATGTGATACCTTTAGAAAAAAATCTTCTTTACACTGCAGTTAGGGTAACAGTTTATAATCCTTTCAGCAACTCTATGTAGTCCGTGAGTTAAGCACGTCATATGAACAATATTGTTTTGTTCCTTTTCACATTTTCCAGCGGCCTCAGATAATTAACCAAGTCGGTAATAAAGAACGAAAATCTATATAAATTTTGGTCATATTTTTCGTCTCATAATGTTTTCAAACTTGATTGCACTGAACTAGCTACAGTTGTTGAATTGGTAGCGTCTAGTACTTCAGATGCTATTAAATGTCTGAGCATTAAATAATCCTCCTCCATTCCATCTGCTATCACATTTGCTACCTTTGTGCCTCAAGCATTAGTTATTTCATCCACACAAAGCCAAATGTATTTTGCATTTAGGTCAGTAAATATTTTTTTCTTCGACACTTGTCACAAGTCAGAGCCAAAATTTTTTCCGCAATGTTAATTCCGTTGTCACTTCAATGTTTTTGTATTGGCTATTGCGACACTTTTGAATAAACTGTAAAAAGAGGGATTACTAGTTTTGTCCACGGCATATTAGACCCTGCCATCACTTCTACCAGATATTTATTGAAATTTCGTCTACTGTCACTATCACTACCTCATAAATACTTTTTAGATGAAATACGTCTCATAACCTCCGACTTGTTCAGAAAATTTCTACGTCGTTAAACTGCAATTCCGGAAAATTTTTAATCCACTATATGTTTTGAAGGGGTCGCGACATTTTTAACAATTAAAGATACACATGCATTTCTATCAAAAGCGTAAAGAATACTGCGACACTGTGGCGTGTTTAGTCTAAATAAGGCGCGTGACTGCAGGTACAATTTGTCCACCATTTTTTATTAAAGTACTTTCGTGACATCATATTCTGTTTGCTTACGTTTTAGTCGGTGTCTTGAAAATATGTGAAGATAAATTCATTTTGTAGAGCAAAAAATTATTTAGGAGTTATGCAAGTAAATAACTTTCTAACTTACATATATGTTAATAGTAATTTTTTGCTCAACAGATAAATATTAGCCAGTAACAAGATATCAATTTTTTAAAATAAATTTATTTTGTTTTATAAGCTGAAAAAGGTCCGTCTCTGGAATGATAACGTGATATCCAGGGTATAGAAATGAGACAGTTGTTAAAAACACACTAGTGATACCGGGAAGGGCCACCTAAGTCGAAGCACACAATTCCCAAATATAATCGAGACGAAAATTACCTGATGTATTCCCTTAATATGTTACACATTGAAGATTCACTCGACTAGTCACCATTTTATTGACACAATGCTTCTTATTTTCATCAAAAACTTAAACTTGAGTTCGCCATTTTAGGATACTTCCAGAACAACAAAACAACTGTCGTGCCGCCGTTACTTATGGCAAACATGCGCAGGCAATTTTTTTTTTTTGCAACATGAAACCACAAAATCGAACATAAAAAAAATAGTGTCCCCAACATCATTAAAAAAAAATAGTTCCTCTTTCATCCCCATCCGTAGACACACTATAAGTCTGAATTAATCAAGCTGGTCATTGTCATTTCGAATTATAGAATTTACCTGCAATGTGTGATCACTGATTCTTGCAAGAACGATACATCAGCAAAATTGTGCACATTGCACAAGATTAAATGTTGCAGGAAGTTAGTCATTAATAAAATACAGTGTTCTCGACAAGAGAAAATTTACTATCCACAAGCACAACTGAGTTGGTTAAGCCTGTTAAGTGAACAGATTTTCATGCCAGAGGCCAATAAGTCGGTTTGTTCACGTTTTCACAATTTTTGAATCTAACAAAAGCTTTTGACTGTGTATCACATCATATTTTAATTAGTAAATTAAATTTTTACTATATTAGTAATAACAGCTCAGACCTTAATTCTTATTTAACAGATCGTTTACAGTTTGTTTTTTGTCAAGATACACAATCAAATCTCCTTCCTATCAAATATGTAGTTCCTCAAGGATCAGTGATATGTCCGACACGTTTCTTAATCTATATAAATGACTTATCAAGTGTTGCTCTAGATGCTAATTTTGTACTATTTGCCGATAACACAGCAGTAACAAAATCATTTCAACATATAAAAGAGTTAATTCCTGAAATAAATACATTGCAGAGCCCTGTTCAGAACTGGTTCATTGCAAATCGACTGTCTCAGAACGAAATCAAAACTGAGAACTTGATTTTTACTTTAAGAAATATTGATAGTAATAACTTAAATCTTAGAAACGAGACTTAGGAAAACACAAGATAGTACCAATTATTATGGTATAATATTTTATAACGTCTTGCCTCAACATGTAAAACAAATGAATAATTTCAAAACATGATTAAAGAAATTTCTACCCACAAATGCATTTTATACATTTGAAGAATTCTTGAATACCGATTTTAAGGATTGTTAATTGTTAATGTAATTGCCTGTCAATAACAATAAACTGTTACAATTTATAACAATGTATGTAAAACTTACCCTATTAACTAGCTTGCTTATCACAAACTGGAGAAGATGTGTAGCCATTTTGCAGCATCAGGTATGTTTCTATGGTTGTCTCCATGAGTGATGTTCGCTTCGGTGAAAATATATTCTTATATTTTGAAAACGACCGTTCGACATCTACTGATGTAATACACGCATACGTAATATACGCACTTAACGAATCTGGGGCTGCACCATCACATATTTGTCTTAATTTGGTAAAACCGGTGTCTTTATTTAATACACTTGCGAACTTTTCTTTAACGCGCTCATTTGTTGCGTCACCTATAGCGTGTAGCAGTAGATTTACTTCGTCCACTATTTGCAACGCACTGTTTTCTAATTTTTTTATGCTTTCATGTAATGGTTTATAGTTCCTCGCAATATTTTTTAAAGCTGTTTCAACGGAAATATCTTCGAATTTTGTCTGGCTTTCCTTAATAGCTGCAAACGTACAACCTTGTTCTTGCAAAGAACGACCTACCGAACGCATTGTCACGGCGCCATCAGTCACAAACATCAACACTTGACTTTTTGACAGTTCAAATTTTTCTAACGTCTCCAGCACCACCCTGGTAATTGTTTCGCTAGTACACTGACTTAGTCTTTTGCTAGCTAGTAATAGTGGAAGTGTCGGTTTAAGAGGGTCCAGTACTCGTACTATAACATTTAAAATAGAATTTTTTTTACAATCTGTTGTCTCATCAACAGATAACCACAGCCCTGTATTTTTTAATTCACATTTCATCTTATTTACCATGTCTACGTGTACAGTTGATACATAGTTACATAACGTTGTGCGACTTGTTAACTTCACGTGGGCATCGTATTTATTCCAGAACTCTCGAAATGGTTGTTTATCGAGTATCTGCAGCGAAACATCACAGGCAATTAGCATTAATAGTAAATCAAACATAAACTGCGTTGTCGAAGGCACGCCATTTTTTTTATTTCTCTGGTGTACACTATTTACGTGAAGTCCACAATCACGCTTATCCCAGCACATCAAATCTTTCTTGCACATTTTACAAATTATTTTAGCATCATCATAGAATAAATCTGTGAATTCACCTATGAATTTATTCACTTTGTCAGCAAATGGCCGTTTTCTACCCCTGCGTACATCTGCCATGCTTTATTATTAAATTAATATCAACAATACAGTACAACAAATAAAATAAAAACACAAAAATAATATGCAATACGCCCAAGTGACTTAACGTGTACACAACTCGAAAGCTAATAGTAGACTGGACTGGAGAAAGAGTTTCGCGGTCAAGATGAATGCCGGCGATAGTAAGTATATCTGTACTCTACGACTATGATACACAGAAACGATTTGCAGCTTTATTTATTTATGTGTTTTTATATATTTTTTACATTTTATATATTTTTTATATTTTTTATATTTTTTCTTTATTACATAATTGGCTTGTGTAAATACTACATTGTATAAAGCAGCAATATCTATCTATCTCTCTATCTATCTATCTATCTACATATCTATAATGTTTTCAAATTATCACGTATTAATGTTCCTCTGAAGTTGTCATTCTGCTTGAAACTACTTAGGTAGTTACATGTAGCTGTACGTGCTGAGATAAAATGGATTACAAACAAATTTCTTTTGTTTATTATGTGTTAAAAAAATCCTGCTGTTTGCTCATTCATCACCTTGCAACATTTTTATCTAGTCAATATTTCTTATGCTTTTCGCCACCTCTCCTTTTTATGTAGTATAAAGGATGCTATTTTTGTGCCATATGAATCGATATCTAGATCCCCTTTTCGTCGTTTATATTTCACGTGTGATCTCTTCATTTACAAACATATTTTTGTTGTTATCGTTGATTTTACATGTTTCTCCTGTCACCTTGCCTTTTTTGTTTCAGTTTCCAAGGACTGATACTTTTTATCGGTTGTATCTTGCTATTTATTCAGTTGTTTCGGCGAACAAAGGCACAGGTACTGTGAACGCGAAACGCAGCAATGTAAACCGGGCGATAAGCCCTTGTGTAGCGGAATTAAATTCCCGACCGTGGCTGCCTGTAGAAGACACGCGCAAAGTCGATACAAGCTAATCAAATATTTATAAGGAACCATGGAAATTACCCTTCTGAAATATTCAATAAACAGGTTGTTAATCCCCACAACGTGTACTACAATATCATCGTTTAGGGTTCTTGTAATGACTGTTATTATACAGATTATCTCTTTCAGGTTACGGGAATGTGTATTTTAATAATAAACTCAGAAATGGCATCTGTAAGTAAAACAACCGTTGAAAGTATTTTTAAAGTAGCTTGATTTCAATATTCATAATTCAAAAATATTAGTTAGGAAAAATTGAACATTCCCCTGCTTATTTAGATATAATACAAAACTGAACAATTTCCTCAGAAAATTTGATACGTACTCAGAAGGAAAGGTCTAATATTTAGAAGTAAATACCGGTTCTGAATTAAATACTTTCAACTGCAAATCAGTGGCATCTAATATAGACAGTATTGTACATCATCAGTGTCCTATAAAAAACCTAAAATTCGTGAACACAACTGGGCATATAGACTTTACCACCAATTTAAACAATGTAACTCTAAGTGACTCTGAAGTTCCTGTAAATGTATCGTTGCGTGCCGAATTATCAGAAATAGTATACTTCAATATAGAAACAATTGCGCCAAATTTTTATCCCCTCGACTGCCAGTGTTAATAACGCTGGAATAAATAATTTAACAGAGTATGGACTCAACACTCTTAAACTGTTTTATATAAACATTCAGAGTATAAGAAACAAAATAGATAAAATCACTTTCCATCTTTAAATGCAAGGTTATCTACGATGCTAAATTATAAAAAATAAATCAAAAAATCATAGTAGGCATTTTTTAATCAAAAAATTTTATTAAGGAAACTTGTTTGAAATTATTCAAAAACCCTGAATCCGAAGTTTAGTTAAATTCTAAAAATATGAAGTTTTGATGACAAAAAATCATTAGGCATTTTAATAAAAATTATTTCTAAATTTATTTTTTTTGAAACACAATTTACACAAATGAATAATAAATACAACCAAAAAAAATTAAATATTATGTTCTATCAAACCTTCATCAACCCTAATTCATGCCTGAATTTGCTTTCTGTTGTTGTTCTTAACTTTTCGGAGGATTGCAGGCGTAATTTAAGCGCAAGCTTGCCTAATCCTGTTTTCTATTTGTAGTCTATTTAGTGGCTGCGTTTTGTAGACTTCATTCTTTAGAAATCCCCATAAAAAAGTCCAAGGGCGTGAGGCCAGGTGCCCTCGGACGCCAATTAATAAAAGGGCTATTTCTTCCAATCCACCTCGAGGGGTTGACGTTTTTGCCAATTCCGTACTACTGCATTGTGGATTGGGGCTCCATCAAGTTGAAATATCCGATTGTTGTAAGCAATAAGGGGCAAGTTTTCAATTTTGATTGAAAATTCAGTTTGCAAAAAAATTAGAAAGCGTTCCTCATTTAAATTTTCCTCAAAGAAATATGGCCCAATTATTTGTTAATTCAAAATACCGTACCACACATTCACCTTTTCTGAATACTGGTGTCGACAGTTTACGTTTTCAACGAACCAATTTCGAGTATTTTGAGAGTTAACTGCCATTATTTGTAAATGTCGTTTGATCTGAGAATAAAATATTGAAGAAGAAATTAGGGTTGTTCAAAAACTCTCCCTGACCAAAAGCAATATTTCAGCCGCCTTTCTTCGTCTCCTTCTTCTAATGTGTGTAAGAAAACAGGCTTGAAGGGACGTAATTTATTTCGACGGAAGCATCCCCAAATTGTATCTTTGGGCACATTTAAAATTGTGGACATTCTCCTTAGGCTACACCTTGGATTTTCTCTCACAAACTGAAGAATTTCCGCATCTCTAACATGATCCGTCACACGTTGTTCTTGTTTGTTGCACACTTTGCCAGTTCTATTTAATAAATTATTAATTCGCCAAACTTTTACATGGCCTATTGGGGGTCGAGCTGGATGCCGATTATTAAATTCTGTAGCAGTTTCCCTAGCTGTACGAGAATTATCACCAACTAATCTAACAATTTCCACTTTTTCCACAGCTGTAGGCTTTTTAATTGAAATAAAATATGCTAGAATACAAAAAACCAGACAGAATGCCAACAGATTTACTTGACAACTAATCTGACAGTACAAAATTGTCCTTTAGTAGAAACAAAGGAGTCAGAGCATGCTTATCAAATCGAGAAATTTGTGACTGGAATTTTTTCATCAAAACCTAATTTTTTTTTTAGAATTTAACTAAACTTCGGATTCAGGGTTTTTGAATGATTTCGAGCAAGTTTTGTTAATAAAATTTTTTGATTAAAAATGCCTACTATGATTTTTTGATTTCTTTCATATAATTTAGCATCGTAGATGACATGATAGTAATAATTATTACGTATGACAGATAATAAACAGCTGTCCCTATATGTTTGCCTTTTACTGAAAAGGACGGCTATGAGAATTTGCAAAAATGTCATTTCTGTAACATTTTAGAGCAAATGTCATAGTCGTAGTGTATTACCGTTGGGTAAATTTTAGGGAGGTTGCAAAATATTTGTAAATGTAGAATCTATGTTATTTAAGCGGGGAGCTAACAAAATTAGATGCAAAGTTATCACTGATATTGTTATTTAAACGGGGAGGTAACGAAATTAGCTGCAACGTTTTCATTGATATTTTGAGGGAACAATGAATTCAGATAATATTGTCCGAAATATTGTTAATGAAATTATAAAGGAAGGAGAAAGATTGAATATAGTAATAGACCAAGAATTTTGTATTTACTATGTAAGTAATTTTATTTCTTAGCTACTAACTTTAAGATAGTATTTAATACGTTTCATAGGCCTGCGAAATAGACTACTTTATTACAGGAATCAAGAGAATTCATCTCTGAATTTGCCCACTAATATCGCAAAAACAGTGCAACGAAAAAAATCAGTGTTTTCTTCATCATTGCTTAAATCTGAACCTATATCACATAACAATTTTTTTAAATTATGTTCTTCAATTTATTGATTTATAAAATCCTAAAAATTACTGAAAATAATAAATAACGAAAATCCTCACCAAATAACAGATTTTTCAGTGGTTTTAAAATTAATGACATGATATTTGAAACTTATTTGTTACATAAAACACGACGGTGGTAAAGGAATCAAAGTCGCCGATGTTTTCCATGTTGCAAATAAGTTGAACTGAACTTTACATAGAAATTATAAAAGTTTATTCATTCAAGTACATGCTTTCTTTCTATATTTCCAAATTATACATTAAACTTTGTACACTTGATTTCAAAAAAAAACTGGTACAACTCTTGTAATCGAAAATCTTAATAGTTTAGTTGTGTGCATATGTCTGTAAATAGGGCTGGCCAGGCATGTCGAGAGGGGGGGTGGAGAAGAGGTGATTAACCCCGGACCTGGATTTTTTTGGAGGAGATCGGTTTTCTTTGTGTTTTTAAACTTATTAAACCTTTCTGTTTTATTTTATTCAAATGGAATTTTAAAAAATAATTAGATAATAACTTTTTCAAAACATTTTCAAGTCTGCCATATTATTGTTTAAAGAAATAATATTTGTTACGGATAATTCTACTAATGGTTGTAATTAAAATACTAACTGAATAATGATAATTCTGTTTTTAAAATAAGAACACAAAAATACCACTTGAGATTAAAAAAAAATGTAAACAATGCAAACTGAACATAAAAATACAATAAAAAAATAAAATAAATGAACTTCAATTACGTAATACAGAATTAACTAATATTTTGTCATTGCTCCATTAGCGTTTAAATTGCCTGAAGTCTTGCAGGCATGGACAAAATTAGATTTCTTGCAAGGTCAACTTCTTGCGACAAGTTTTCCCAAGCGTCTTCAATTATCCCTTCCAATTCTTGGGCATTATTTGGATGGTTATTTAATTTTCTTATATGTTTCACCATTAGTCCCCATACATTTTCAATTGGATTTAAATCCGGACTTTAAGATGGCCACGGTAACAACTCTATGTTTTTATTAAGAAACCATTGCCTGACACGATGGGCCGTATGTATGGAGCAGTTGTCTTGTTGGAAAATAAAATTATTTTCCGGAAACACCTCTATTACTGCCGGCAACATAATATTGTCTAATATTTCAATATATTTAATGGAATTGAGATGACCACCACTGTTCCAACACACACCTAACCCATTTAGGCTCATCCAAGCCCAGACATTGACTGAAAACCTTCCTAATATTTGTGGATCGAAAGTATATTTTTCGTCGTATCTAGTGGAAGGAGGTCTATATACGCGAACATATCCATCGTTACAGGATTTAAAAACCTTTTCGTTAGAAAAGACAACTTGTCCCCAGAAGTTTTTATCATTGATTATATAGTTGAGTGCAAAAATAATCCTGCCCTGCTTCTTTTCTTCTGAAAGTTTGTATTTTTTAGCCGCTGAACAACTCTTCAAGTCGCTTTGTAGTTTTATTCTTCTGCAAGCAGTAGATACCGAAGCAGGGAAATTTGTCTCTGAAATTGCATTTACTGCAGTCTGAAAAGGGTTTTCTATTAGGTAATTTATAAGATTTTCATCTGCTTGATTATTGCTCTTTCTGGGCCTACCGGAACCAACTTTACGGGATACCGTTTGGTTGGTTTCCCATTGTTTTTGAACACTCATTATCGTGGTTTTACTCACATTGTATTCAGCAGCAAGTCTTCTTATGGACCAACCATCTTCAATTTTAGAAACAATTCGAAATTTTTGAATATCTGTTAGATGTCGAACCATTTTTAATAATGACGCCACTCATTAACGTCAAAGTGACATTTGTAAGATTATTAATATCAATCAAAGAACGAATGATTTACATAGCTAAAAGAAAGTGTACCAGTTTTTTTTGAAATCAAGTGTACAAAGCTGAAAAATCGATTAACCCAAAACTGGTAAAAAATAATAAAAAATGGCGAGAACTGTTTTGGCATATTTGTGAAATTTAAAAGTGTAGATATTTTTCTACAATGATGTAAAATTGTACCATTTGCACCATACGCATAGTTTTCGGCACATTCTAGGAGCATTCTTAATATAAAGAAATATTCTAGGTAAAATTACTCAACTTGAATCCAAACTGGTCTATTTCGGACAATATTATGCATACTAGATCAGAAGTACAAAATTTTGTGAGGTACGTAGTTTCAAGATTTAAGCAGTCAGACATCAAAATAATGGTCATAAAAATGCAATACTATTTTGAAGCTCAATTTGAAAATATAGAAGAGTATGCTCGAATTCCTAGAATTGATCTAATAAATAAATTGGAACCGTTACATGTAGCCATTCTTGAACAAGGGTTTCACAAAGATGATATGGATAAATTGTATGAAAAAATTACGTACTATTTAACACTTGCTTCAGGTCTTGGTAATCCTCGAGAATGTGAGGTATTATGAATGACATGAATATACACTACAAAGATGAGGAAAGACATTGTTTTAATTGAATAATGACTATTCAGTGTCGCCCTCTCAATGATGCTCCATATTTCAGATTTTTTTCTGGGTTCAATTGCAACAATCGCGTCTTTTTAGTGTATATATGACATTGATATTAATACTAAGTACAAATTTTTTGGGTTATTAGGTCCAATGTAATTAAAACACTATTGTATTAACTTGCCGACGTTTCGGTATAATTTATTACCATCCTCAGGACACTGTAAGATATAAATAAATTGATTGTAAGTTATTCTATAACTATATGGGTGAAAATTATTATTATATTGATATTAATATTCTACGTTTTAAATCGTGGCTTTGAGTTATTATTATGTTGTTAAGTCTTTCGAGCCATCTTGTCTAGTTTCAAGGTTATTTCTCCCTGCATTTGCTAACAGAGATGTGGAGGACCAACTGGCAGTTTTTTCGGAATTTCCGATGGATTCTGGACGATTTTTGACAGATAAAACGTCGTTAGGGGGGCGCGAGGTCATAGATATGGTGTGACGTCACCTATACAGGCTGGAACTAATTTGTTTCTCACTACAGCGATCCCGGAAACGGTAAGAGATACATCATCGGTTAAATTGGGGCAAAGTTGCAGAATTTTGCTTTCAGAAATATGCCGTTGAGAAATCGAAAATATCTCTTGTATATATATCTCCAGTATATATCATCCTGATCTAAAAAAATCCTTGTGTTTAACTCTTCACTTACCTCAAGTAAATTTTAATGGCGTACCTGGAATGTTTCATTAACATTTTTTAATAATTGATTGTCAGCGTCATTTGATACTGTCAGTAATAATTTTTTGTTGTTGACATTGACATTTTTGTAACTAAATTAGACGCCAAACTGACTAACCCGATTTTATGAGGCCAAATGTGTAAAATATTTCAGTTTACATCAGCTTTATGTGAGTACTTGGAAATTATATTTTATTCGCTTGATTTATAATCTTTCATTGAGAATATATTTTTTTTGTAAAGTCAAATACAAAAAAGTATGGGTCCCGTGGACAGCTGGCCAATTTTGCTCGTCACCCAATTTTTCATTGTCTATGGCCTTTAGAACAAGTGTACCAAATTTGAAGGCTTTATCTCAAAAACTGTGGCTGCTATCACGGTGCTACAGACATGCGGACAGATTTTTTTTTCATAAAGTTATGTTTTTTCATTATAATGCGTCGAGATTCGTCCAGAAATGCAATAAATTTTTTTTTTAATTTTTTCCCGAAATTGTATCTTTTCTCTTCTTTCATTCATTATGTCTCTTCTGGTGGTACCACTCACATCCACCAAATTTAATGTGTCACCTAAAATGTTGTTGAAAATCTTAGTATTTTTTGAGTTATCGCGGATACACACATACACCAGACACACACATCCACAAAGTCTGAGGTTCCAATGCTACAAAACAATGCAATAAAAAATACAGGTAAGTTTTTAAAACAACAAGCTAAATTTCGCCTCTCTGTGTTATTAAAAATGTATGTACTGCATTTTTTCTTTAATAAAGTCGATTTTTTTTTTCCGGAATATCCGATGCCGGTCAGTCCTCCCGTGGCCTCCGACGCCTCACGGGAGTCGCGCCGGCGCGTCAACTACAGCCACTCCCCACATCCCGCAGGGTTAGTGACTGTAGATACCAGAATCGTGTGCCCTAAGCAGACGGAGAGAACCCAGAATGACCGCCTTCTGCATTTGACCTACCAGCCACTCGGCTGGTTTTTGGCAGGCCGGTATGATCTTCAGTTCCGAGAGCAGCGTAGGCTTTATCCCTCCGAGTACACTGATAATAAGGACGACCATTTTGACCGAGTAGCCTGGGTACAGCACTTGGAGCTCGTACCGGAGATCGCGATATTTGGTCCGTTTCTCCTCCTCCTTCAAGGTGATGTTTTCTCCGCAGGTGCCGAGAACTCGATAACATACATCACCTTGAGTTGATGGTCGAGGAGGACTATGTCAGGCTTGTTGGCTTGGATTAGCCTGACAGTCGGGAACGAGTAGTTCCAGTAAATCCGGCATTTCTCGTTCTCGACAACGGACTCAATATCTCCGGGGACGTAAGGCAGCACTGGTGTCTGGTCTACCCCGTACGAGTGCCTTAGATGGTAGTATAGCACTCGTAAAGCCGCGTTATGTCGGTGGATGTAGGCCGAAATCGCATATATGGGGCATGCAGAAAGTAAGTGCATGAGCGATTCCGGCGCCTGATGGCAGGTCCTGTAGTTGATATCAGGGACCTCTACACGCCACACGCGGCTACGGTAGACCAAGGTGTTGATAACACCATCTTGGCAGGCCATAATGAATCCCTCGGTCTCCGACTTAAGCCCTGCTGACCTTAGAAAGGCGAAGGTCAGCCTGGTCGATAAACCCAGTGTTTCTATGTTCTTATAGAAGACACCATGCTGGGGTTTATCGACGTGCTGCCGAAACGGGCTTTCAGACGATTTGGCTGAAGTTCGGTGACTGACTCAACATCAGCACCTCGCCGGCCTCCTCGCCTGATGTCAAATGCGAGACCGAGTTCATCTGCGGCTCTTTTTGCTGCCTTGAACAATCCTGCTCCCACTCCTACAGTTTCGTGATGTTTTACGAACCGCAGAGGGGATCTGAGCTCCTGAGTATGTTACATGTCATACTCAGTACTACTCTGCCATGCGTACACTCCAGGCTCAAGAGTCCTCGGCCCCCCCCGTTGACGTGGGAGGTACACACGAGGAACGGACGATCTAGGATGAATACTTCTGTGAATATTCATCATCTTGCGGGTATCTCTGTCTAATTGGCGCAGCTCATCTACCCTCCACATTACTACTCCGAAGGAGTAGAGCAGAATCGGAACGGCAAGCATATTAGTTGCAGACACCTTGTTCTTCCCCGAAAGTTCGGAAGACCAAATCTTTCGGAGGCGGTGTCTGCACTTGCCGCGGAGAGAATCCTTTATTTGTGTCACATCTTGGATGTGCCTTTGTTGCACACCCAGGTATGTATAGGTCTCTCCGGCATCCAGATGTCTTAGGATGCTTCCGTCTGTGAGCTGCGCATCATCAGAGAATTCCCCGCATCGTCCTCTCTTGAGGTGGACGACTGCACATTTGTCCAACCCGAACTCCATACCAATTGCCCGCGTATATTTTTCGACCACCCTAAGAGCGTTTTGTAGTTCGCGCTCTCCGGAAGCATAAAGTTTAAGGTCATCCATATAAAGTAGATGGGTGACTTTATGCCTCCGGTCGCTGGGTGGCCCACATTGATATCCGCGGGTTTGGCGGAGCCTAACAGACAACGGCAGCAGTGAGATGCAGAAGAGGAGAGGACTCAGGGAGTCACCCTGGAAAACTCCTCTCCTAAATGCCACCTGCTCTGTCGTGACCCGCTGTGCACCTGATGTTATGGTGAAGCGGGTCTTCCAGAGCGGCAGCAGCTGTTCTATGCATCTCACTAGTGGTGTTGGTACTGCAAGACATTTGAGCAAGTGCAACAATAGCTCATGTGATGTTGTATCAAATGCCTTGCGGTAATCAATCCAGGCCATCGATAGATTCCGCTTGTATTGCACAGAATCCTGTGTAATACAGCGGTCTATCAGCAGGCTGTCCTTGCAACCTGCCATGCCCTTCTTGGCACCACGCTGTTCGTGTATCTGCTGGAAGACCGGATCAACAGACCTCAGCGTCCTAGCATACAAGATACGTGTAAATATCTTGTAGCAGGAGTTAAGGCAAGTGATCGGCCTATAATTCCTCGGGTCGGAAAGATCCCCCTTTTTGGGGATAAGCACAGTACGTCCCTCGACGAACCAGTCCGGAATCTGCTGCCCCTCGTTCAACCATGAGTTGAAAACTCGCGCCAGACGGCGGTGAGTGGAAGGAAATTTCTTCCACCACCAGTTGTTAATGCCGTCTGGGCCCGGGGCAGCGAAGTTCTTGGTACCAACAAGTGCTTGTTGGACTTCCTCCGTACTGATTGCCGGGCACACTTCTTCTGGCTCTTCAAGATGTCTGTGACACAGAGCCTCGAAGTGTGCAATTGATGGAGTGTCGCTATTGAATGGACGCGTCGTTTCGTAGATTCTCTTCCAGAGGGTTTCGACATCTTCTACAGTCGGCGGATTCTCGACAACACGCAGTGGCTCTTGAAAGAGGCGGGATGGATTCGTACGGAACAAATTGTCGATTATTATTATTATTGTTATTATTATTATATTTGGAAATGGTCGCGAAACGACGAAGCGTCCTATAAAAAAACATTTTACGCTAAATTGTAAATGATAAAAAACGTAAATGAAAAAAGTGTTTTCAGTTTTTCCATATTACTTAACACTGACGTGTTTTTCCACGAAACACCAAAACACTATAAAATACTGCATTCGACGCACATTTTATTTTAAGAAATAAAAACGAAAATTCAAAGTTTTACTTTTTTCAAAAATCTCAAGAACAGCAAGAGATTTTTCGATTTGTCAACGGCATATTCCCGATCGCCAAATTCTGTAACGTTGCCCCAATTTAATCGACGTTGTATCTCTTACCATTTCCGAGAACCCTGTAGAGAGAAGCCTGTATATCTCACATCATTTCAACCCAGAGTATCTAAACTGCCAGGAAGCAGTTACCATATTGAACATACAAGGAAGGAAATTGGTAATCAAAATGGATATTGGTATATATCATCATGATTTTCATGGTGGTTGAGAGGTATAATCATCAGGCTACCATTAGATATTAGATCATAATGATAAAATAATATGCGGTATTTTTAGCAGGGGTTCGCTATTTCTATTATACAGTAAAATTATCGAAGTTTCGACATCTCATTTTAAAATTTCTATTCTCTGATTAGTAATTTACATTTAATGAGTTAAAATTACAACTATGTTAAATATCTTAAAAAATATATATTATAAAAAAACTTGCACTGAAATTAAGAGGTCAAAAATAAAATTCGCCATTTTCTTATACGATTTAATTTTTTACAGTCAAAATAAGGTCGCATCGATGATAACGTGCATGTCAGACAATATTCATCCCAGGTCAAAGTAGGATGAAAATGTGTGCGTCATCTGGATGTGATATCAGAAAGATAAAATCGTACTTGTCGAAGTGTGATGTCATTACACACCTTTATGAACGAGTTTTTAACACCCAGACGCGGCCGGGCGAGGTAGCAGAACGCTGTCCAGAGATTTATCCAAATCACCTGAAAGTCCAAATCAGCTGTATAGGAAAATCTGTTTCGGCGGTATGTCGATAAACGCGATGTCTCTTACAAGAAGATAGAAACACTGGGTTTATCGACAAGGCTGACAGTCGCCTTCTTAAGATTAGTTTCATTTAGAGACTGAAGGATGGTGTCAAAAACACTTGATCTACCATAGCCGTGTGTGGAGTGTAGAGGTTTCTGATACCAAATGCACGATCTTCTGTCAGGCGACGGATACGCTCATGCAATTACTTCTTGCATGCCCAATTTACGCAATTTCGGCATACATTCGCCGATATTCAACATCAAGTAATGTACGCAGGATAATAGGTCAAAATTGTGGTCCCAATAATCAGTATATTGACTCCAAATTTGTTGTATTTTTTAACGGTTTTGCTTTTTGGCTCATTTATTAACTATACCTACTATACTAACAATAATGTTGAAAGCATCGCAATCAATCGATCAATGTTTAGTCCATAAAATGGATCTTAATACACAAGGAACTCATTTGATCTCAGAAAGAGTTTACGACAAGATGATCGAGAATTTAATATCAGTAAAATAAATAAAATCTCGAAAAAGTGTCTTAACTACTGAATGAAAAAATTATGAAACGCTCTATCGAGAGAGAAAAAAGGCTTTTTATTTTAGGTATATAGAGAAGTTGGAACTGTTTTAAAAAGTGTGATGGACAAAAACGAACTAGCCGAATTTCCAAAAGATTTATATTTAGTGCGCCGAGAAAAATTAGAGTCGCTTATAAGCATTGTTGCCGGAATTCGACTTTATAACAGGGATTGTGGAAAAGGTGGGCAAGGAATAGCTGACTGTAAGTACAAACATATTTACATCTTGATTTTAACCCACCCAGTAATTAAAATTGGAATAATTGAATTATCTTTTCATCACCTTCGTCATCAATCTCTCAATGTTTTCCATATCGTGACACTTTCCAAATCAAATTCAAATTATTTTTATTAATTTCAATATATTTTACATTATTTCATTATTTGAAACATAAGGCCGCTAAACGTAAGGTCGTGCTGGCTTTTACATATTATATAGTATTATTTTTTATTATCTGTTTATCAAAGGTAGGATTTACCAAGCGGATATGACGTAAAACCAGGGTTGGCTTTAAGTGGTTATGTGTCAGATTTGCATGCATCTATGAAACGATATCTTACCTTGAAATTTTTTTTAGCGAATTTCGTATTATCCAAAGTTGATAAAGTCAATTTATTATAAACACTCACTCAAAAAGAATTGGAGGTAAAAGGGGATGTACTTAACAGTAAACTACACACAAGTATTTTTCACTGCTAGTTACAAGAATAAAAGTATATTATTAATATTGACGGTCCCGGTCCCGCTAGAGGAATTCATGAAAAACTTCTGTGTATGGTCTCCAGATTTTCTTGAACAGTTGGATCCATTTGGATTTAACTGCTGTATTAGCGATTTCACATTTTCAAAATGACAGTAATAGTACGATGCTGCCTCTAGCCAAGTTCCCCATCGTGTTATAATGGGCTGTGGAGGTAATGGAGTATTTGGTAGAATTTCATGAAATAACCATACACGACTTGGTGCTTTAAGATAAACTTTCTTTACGCTAGATATCAAAATATCAACATTAGGAAAGAACCCCCTAGTAGCTTCAGCAATCTTATGAAGCCCATGTGCTAAACATGCTACATGAAGTATATTCTGATATGTTTCCTTCAAAATTCTTCCAGCAGCTTTCATATAATTCACTCCATTGGTAAGAATTAATAAGAACTTGTCCTTATTTTCTGCATATTTGTTACCTCGAAACTCTTTTAGACTTGAATTCATTACCTCCGCTACAGTGCGAGAATTTGTAGCTTCTAAAACTTTAGAGGCAATCTAGTGCCCGCTCATTGAACAATTTTCCTCCAATGCACCCACTAAAACATTCGCTACCTTAAACCAGCAAGCATTAGTGGTTTCGTCCACGCTAAGCCAAATATACTTCCCATTAAGCCCAGAAGAAATTTTTTGTTTAATATTCACGCTCCGTTGATAAATATTTTTTTCTCAGTGTAGGACCCGAAGGTACGTTAATATCGCCGTATTTGCCACTAATACATTTTTTCCAAAAATTGAAGTGGATTGCCTAGTTTCGACCACGGTATGTTACATCCTATCATCAATTCCATTAAATCCAAATTAAAATTACGTTGCATGTCACTGAAAGTAAAGCCATCTACGCTTCATTAATATTTGTGTTGCATAACCATGAAATTGCTTTGTTACATCCAGTGCAATACAGTTGTCTACCATCAAATTGTAATTCGGCATTATCGCGAATCCAAGAATTTACTGTAGCTTCCGTCGGTTTTGTACGTTGTGACATTTTAATTGCGCATTTTTAGTACCTACGTCCGAATGGATCCACGTTATGCAAGATACTGTTTGATCGTATTATATGTTTTGTCCCCTCCACGCAAGGGCCGGCCGTTGGCCTTCAGTAATGTAAATTACCAATATAGTGTAATTTAAAGGAATCTATTACGCATTATGTTTTAATTTAATATAGTGCATTCCATGACAAAACTAAGTTACCATGAACATTGTAAAATTAAATAAAATGCACTTAATATGTTTTTGTAGTTTGGGAATGTTTCAGTAGGTATTTGCAATATATTATATTATATCTGTAAAAGCCGTCCCTGGGAACCGATCCGTAAATCTCACGTATGCTGTTTATATATGGGGTTATCATAAAGTAAGGGGTCTATTTTAAAATCTTATATAGTTTTAAGAAATTATGCTAGTAGCAGAAAATAAACAGAATCTAGTTGCCTCAATAATTGGATTTTAGTGTATCTATGGAAAACAAAAGAATTGTCGTGACAACTATTGATACAAGTGTCAAACAAAATAATCGTAATTTAGAGAATTGTTCTGAAAATAAAACTCGCGTAACGTAAATTGTAACAATTTCAATATGGATCTGCAAACAAGAATTGGTTTAGTGCAATGTTATTATGAAGGCGCTAAAAATTACACTACTGGATTACGAAGATTTCGTACGAAAATGGGTTTGAGAGCAGGGCCGTGCAAAATGAAGGCGTATCGTAATTTGATTAGCAAATTTAAAAGAACAGGATCTGTAAAAGACCTTCCGAGGTCAGGAAGACCTAGAATTAGTGATGTCCAAATTGCAGAAGTTGAAGTTGTTCAGGAAAATCAAAATGAAGCCAGTACTAATCCGCTAGCAATCAGTAGTGTGAATGCGATATCAAAACGATTACAAATGCCATACACCACGGTTCGGAAAATTTTACTGCAACTGCAGTTTGAATTAAAGGATGCAGATTTTGCTCTCAGGTACTATTTTTCATTAGACGTATTGGCTCAGATGGAAATTGAACCCGAATGTTTATCCCGTATTTTATGGAAAGATGAGGCCCATTTCTCTCTTAATGGTGGAATTAATACTCAAAACTGTCGAATATGCTCAACAGAAAATCCACATGATATCGTTCAGCAAGGCCTTCATGACAAAAAGTCACCGTTTGGTGCCGTTTCACAGCTAATTTCATCATTGGTCCATACTTTTTCGAGGAAATACAGAATGGGGAGGCCGTATCTGTAACTGTTACTGGTGAACGATACCTGCAAATGTTAAGGGATTATGCAATTCCACAGTTACAAAACGAGCACGAAGGAATTGAAAACATGATTTTTATGCAGGATGGAGCACTTCCGCACATTTACCGACCAGTTAAAGAATTGTTAACTGCGGTTTTTCAAGATCGTGTTATAAGCAAACATTTTGCAAATCTATGGCCACCAAGATCGCCTGATATTAACTCAGCGGATTACTGACTGTGGGGTTATTTAAAAAATTTGGTGTTTAGAACACGGCCAACAACGCTGGAGGAATTAAAGGACAGTATTAGAGAGCAAATTCGTGCAATTCAACCAGAAATGTTGAATAGTGCTGTATACAATTTGGAGGAACGGTTGGTAATTTTACAACAACAAAATGGAGGTCATATCGAGCATTTCCGGTAACTAGTGTTTGACATCAGAAATCCCATTATGTAAGCAACTAGATTCCATTTACTCTTTGTTATTAATTTGAATTGTTAAGAATATATAATAAGTCGGGTTATTAATGGATCGATTCAACCACATTCAATTAATTGCACTATTCAAATTTCAACAATTTTAGTGAACATCAAAATAAATTAATTCCAAAGAGCTTCATTTCTTATTTTACCAGGCGCCATTGTTTCAACAATTGTTATCTAATGGTTTCGTCACTATTGTTTACATTAATCTTCTTTAAATTTGCGGGATCCCTGTGTTGGATTGACAAATTTGATTTATGTTATTTTAGTACCAATGTTGTTAAAAAATGCCATTTGTGCCGTAAAACATTTATTGCTCGGAGTCTTAGATGATGTAACCTCAAAAATCAGCCTATTAACTCAAGCAGCGGAGAGTTGTTATGTAATAAAAAATATGAACAATAAAGTAATTGTGGATTGCCAAATACCATTTTATGCCGAAGAATCAGATTTGGAAAATGCGAAGGATCTACTTATTGTCTACAGTCAATATTCATTTACAATCAGGTAATACGTAACTAATTACATGCAAGCCAAAAAGAAATTTGTTCTTGTAGAAAGATTTTGGATGAAGTAGACGAACTGGAATCGATCTGCTTGAAAACGCAAGAAAATTTCACAGAACTTTTGGACTTTCTTCATTCTAAGATTATACGTAATTTGTGTATAAATGCGTCGTTGGTATTTGTAAGTATAGTAGAGAAGTGGATGTCAACATGTCACATTTTATTGATGACTTATTGACTTATTTGTTTCAAATCACGATTTTAACACGAAATATTTTTTTAAAACTGTTGAGTTTTAAGTACATCCCAATTAATCGAAGGAACAGCGTGCCAATTCGACGGTGAAAGGTTAGAGTCTGCCAGTCGGTAATCTAAGAGATAAGATGAGTACCATACTTTTCTCTTTTTTGGAATTTTTGTTATGGCGGCCGGATACGGTGAGAGGAAACATTTTTTTTAAATCGAATGGTTACCGATAATTGTCCGCATAGGTTAGTATATGTACTCCACATGCCCACATCAATTGCGTTGGCAGACAAAACTTCCGGTCGGCGTGCGGTAACCGAAAATTGGAAAAAAAAATTTTGTTATCGGACCAAACCTAGCGGAAAATATTTGTTTTGATGTATACCGTACTGTACTATAGTGGCAGACATTTCTATCGGTCGGTTTTTGAGCAATTTGCCATCAACGTGGCGAAAAATTGATCAAAATTTGAAATGTTGATAAAAAAAGAGTCTGCCCAGCCAACTTATGGTTCACAAGGCACTAAAGACCCTAACCTTGGCTGGCAGACATTTTTACCAAATTTAACCCCCCCCAAACGACCCCTTAAAGGATTAAAAAAAATGGTTCAGTTTTTCATGTTATTGCAGCAGAAAGTATGAAAAAGTTGAGCTTTTTTAAAAAAATTCTTGATGAAAGATTATAAATTAGGGTATATTTGGCGATTTGAAATTTGAAATGTCTAATTTAGTTACAAAAATGTCAACATGACAATACGAAGAAATTATATGAATTATTATTGACAGTATCGAAGGATGCTGATAATTGTTTAAAACTTTTAATGAAACATTTAGGGTCGGTTGTATCGACGTGGTTCAGCCAAAGTTCAACTGAACTTCGTTTAAAATCCTATGTTACGATTGTTGTAACAATCGTAATCTTGGATTTTAAACGAAGTTTATTTGAACCTTGGCTAAACCACGTCGTAACAACCGGCCCTTAAGATACGCTTTAAAAATTTAATTGAGGTAAGTCAAGAATTAAATTAGAATAGTTTTTTTTAGATCAGGATGATATACACTGGTATAAGAAAATTATGTGCTGACCACATCAGATATTTTTTGATATCTTGTTACATCTATCCTAGGACATATTGTATATACCGCTGCGTCTGATACAAGCAGTAAAACATTTTCACTTTTTACACCAATATTACATAATGCATTTGCCACTATTTCCTTAACTGTTCGCGTATTAGTTTGCAACACCCGTTTACTACATATTAACAATGGAGGCGTACTTAAAATACGCATAATAACATTAATACTTTTATGTTCTGTAAATCCATGGCCATGATTTTTCGCGTCCTCCGTAAAATTGTCGACATACATAGTTGTTAGTATTTATTTTTATCGTCGCGCCGTCTTCACCCTGCGACATTTGTAGGTAAACTGAATAGTGAATATATTTTTTTAATAAATCGTGATTTGATTTTTGTTAATGTTGATTTGCCATTGGCAACAACAATAAAGTTATTTAATTTTAATGTGACTATAAAGTATTGAGGAATTTATCCCTTTTTATTCTTCCAAAGCCCGTATTTGAAAAATTGTATGCAACCTGGCAGTGCTTTCAAGATGAGATAGTGATGTTATCGGCGTTGAAGTTTATTTTTGAACAGCAGTTTATCCTAGTAAATTCTTTGAATTTTGACAATAATTTACTAAATGCGTTTGAGGGAGGTGATTCATATGAAGAAGTACCTATAACATCATACAAGTCAAATTTGAAAACATTGTCTCACTTCGGAGGTGGAAGTTGTATAGAACTCTATAGAAAGAATTATTTCCCGGATATAAATAAAATCAAATTTGAGGTGATTATGGATTCTCTCAATTCCAAGTTTTCAACAAAAAAAAAATAATAATAAAATAAATAAATAAAATTAAACGCCTGTTTATAATTTTTCATTTTTATTTAATAGAAATAGCTTTCAAGGGTTTAATTCAAGATTACTTTTACCATATTTCACATGTGTCGTCAGACATGATTATGCACTATTAGAAATAGGTAATCGGAAATGATATAAATTTTAGTTTTTTAAATGGAATATCCTGTAGATTTTTCACTACGAATACAACCCACTTTAAAAAAATTCTGTAATGAAGAATAACCAAAATTGGTAAATTCGATCCAAGAATCGCAATAGCTTCAAGGTTGCTATGGCAGCAACAAATGCTGAGACGTATGAAGTAACTAATAGCTGTAAATTTGGCCACCAAATTTATAAACTTAAAAATCATTTCTCTAAAATATAAATGAAAAAATTATTATACAGGGTGATTGGTAATGACAAGACAATACTTTGGGCGCCGAGAGTAGACATAAAATCAAGTACAATTTGTTATATAGACCATAGTCCGATACTGCATAATAAGGATTATCTAATCACCCCCAAAGAGGTTCATGAAAGTCAGGATGACTTCTAGGCTAGTGAGTTACCCTTACTTTTCGACTTGACCGAGTAATCGCAGTCGGCAGGCTAATTTAGTTTTTAGTTGATGTACACATCAAACGGAAGGCGACCATTTTTTTTAATACCTTCGATTATGTAAATTTAAACGACCCATAAAGTTCAAATTCATCCAGATACTTTCGGAGACATGTCCAGTATAAAATTAATGTATTACCGTCTTAATCGATTTTGTAAATAAAAAACTTTGTAGAAATCCATTACCAAAATTTGTTACTAAAGTAAGAAATGTACTTAAATCCTGCAATAACCTTTTTACTCCAGCTTTAAATAGGAAGTTACATGTATCTAACCCAAGTGTACCTAGATGGTACTACTTGCCTAAGATACATAACCTAGGAAAGTCGGTACGTCCTATTGTCTCAACAGTCGGATCGCCGACTTACCACCTATCAAAATGGTTAACAGAAGAGTTCGAAAATTTACCTATTGCACCACCTAGTTTCTCTGTGATTCATTAATAAGGTGAAAAATATTCAGTTGCAAGAAGGTGAAATTTTGATCTCCTTTGACGTTTGTTCATTGTTTCCAAGTGTTTCGATACCACAGACCTTGGGCTACCTTAATGATCTACTAGAATTAAACAATCTCAGTCAAGATGTAGTAAAAGAATATCTCAACTCACTAAACTTTGCTTAAAAAAAAATTGCTTTCGATTCAACCAAACTTTCTTCGCATAAAACAAAATTGTTTTCGATTCATCGATAATTTCTTCGAACAACATGAAGTTACAGTAATGGATAACTCTTTGTCACCATTCATGGCCAGTCTCTTCATGAATAGATTCGAGGCGGAAGCAGAAGAAGAATTCGAGTATTTCCCCAGGGTTTGGCTTAGACATACCTAAGCCAAACCGGCTGAGGTATGTGGATGATATTTTTACATTGTTCGATACAAAAGTCGCTGATATTGATAACTTTGTATCTAAATTATACAGTCGTTTCGTGTCAGTTAAATTCACATATGAAATTTAAAACTCTGGACAACTACCATTTTTAGATGTATTAATAATTAGAAATAGTGAAAATAAGTTAGAATTTGACATATACAGAAAAGATACCAGTCCTCTAGATATATCCCTAAGGACTCTCACCATTATGCTCAACACAAAATGATGAGTTTTAGTTTTCTAGTCCATCGTCCATTAAGCTTCCCCCTCAATAAAGAGATTTTTGAAAGAGAAAAGGCATTCATTAAGGATATAGCTGCGAGTAATGGATGTTCTGTAAGTTTAATTGATAAAATAATTAGAAAATGAAAGAAAAAAATCCGAAATTTGTATCGATTCCATTCGATCCTCGATTCACCTGTGACATTGGTAAGATTTTTAAAGATGTAGGTATGGCAGTGGTTCATTCATCAGGAAACAAACTACCAACAACTTTTAGGCAATCCAAAAGACAAAATTGACATAAACGAAAAGTCGGGGACGAAATTAGCTGTAAAGATGTAATCAAAAATATGTTGGACAGACTAGACGATAAATTCAAACTAGATTCAAGGAGCATTTGGCCTATCTTTGCCCAACATTTGAGAACAACCATAAAATAGATATTAGCAATTTAGGATTAATTAGGAATGTAACAAATACTAGACAGCTGGATGCATTTGAAAGCTTGGAGGTGATAAAGTGTAAAAATAGTATGAATAGTGACAGAGGGCCTATCCCAAATAGCCCGCTATTTGGTTAGTGGTAGTTTAGCTATAAATAGGGTAGATTGTTAGCATAAGTTTAGGTTTAATCATCTCCAGATGATGCCAACATTGTTGGCGAAACGCGCGTCGAGTGCAGCATATAATATTTTTTTAGAAAAAGTGATGTTCATTAGCCCCCTTTAAGGACTTTATCGTAATTATTATGCAGTATCGGTTTATATGACAGAACTACATATTTTTTGTCTAGTATCAACCCCTGTAGTATTGCTCAGTAATTACGAATCATCCTGTATTATATACCAATATATGTGTTTTAAGTATGCTGGTTACTGCTGCTGGAGACTCGTCTTAACTAATGGTGTTTTATCGAAAGGAGATGATAATATCGGAATTATTAAGTATCAGGACCTCTACTATATATTTTCTACGTATGAAGGATTTCGAAGCTTCGCCAAACATCCAACTTAGTGAGTTATGTTTTGAATTATTTTAACAGTTTTGGAATCAATGGGAAAACTGTGAATGTGTGTCGCGACTAGGAATAACTTTTTCATTTTTAAATGAAGTACTCCACAATTAAGGTCCACCGCTAAATTTGATCCCATTTTAAATTGGTTAATTTCGTCATAGTTCAAGGAAAGTTGACTGATTTTAGACCCGAAATGGGAATATTTCCCATAGCCCGAGTTAAATTTATGTACAGGCACTTTACACAATATCTCTGCAATTCACATACTACAAGTCCCTATTGAGCTGAGTACGGTTTCGGCCACCGAGCTGAAGAAATATTACCAATAACTTTATTTTCTATTGTTGAGTACCTCATTTGCAGATTCCGTATCTTCAGGTTCAATAATTTTGTTGACTTGATGTATCATCAAAACAAAACAACTGTTATGGGGATCAGGCTGTGACTTGGGATAAACCATCAAAATTTTAAATATAGAACACAATAGTTCATTATGTATCTCTAAAGTAACCAGACTGGATGGGCTAAATATTTGAGGATAACTGACGAACATCCAATATCCGAATTGAATGGTAGTTTGTGTTTTTATTCTATCATTCCAATATCCGAGTATACTCGGGAAAATTTCATTTTCAGAAATGATACTCTTACCGCCGGGGTTCGAAACCGAAACCACTGGCTGAGACAAAAATTTGTTTCATATGTTGCGACACGTTTTCCAAACTTTCGCTACACTAAAAAAATGCAGTATTTTGACAACTTATTTTGGAATTACTTTTTGTTATAAAAAATATGATCCGTATGATTGGGACTTTGAATTTGAAAACGTATTCTATTTCGATGTGGTTGATATTGTGTGCCTCTCAATTTTTATTTTTAAAATAAGTAGTCTACATAATTTTTTTCAGTTACATTTTTCATGTATTGGATATGGCTCGAAAAAACTATGAATTAATAGACTTTTTGAATCTTCGAGGTCAGATGGAACAATATAGACATATTAAAAAGTAAGTGCGAAGTAAGACGTTTCTTGGCTATTTTTGATTGTTTTCATTTAGAGCTCCTAGAAACTGAAAATGAAAATCCTGGACTTTTATTTGGAAGATTTCAGTAAAAGCACTAAAAATAGAGTAGCACGTTTGCAATATATGTATAACAATAAGGTTTGCAATATTCATTTAACTAATTATAAATTTGTTATACAGCGACTCGTAAGTAGACCTGTAAACTTTGTCAGCATGCGCAGGAAGTCAAATGAGGGCTAACGTTTTCAGGCTCACCAGTTGGTGCCACTGGTCTAGTAAGGTCGTGTCAAAAGTTATTGTTATGCGCGGGAAAAGTTTATAGTGTTTTATTATAATTATTTCGTACATCAGCAAATAAAAAAACTTGTTAATTTTGCCTCAGTGTTGTGCAGTTCCATTTTGTTCCGAAACAATAGGCGGACA
This sequence comes from Rhamnusium bicolor, assembly GCA_029963845.1. Classification (NCBI taxonomy): domain Eukaryota; kingdom Metazoa; phylum Arthropoda; class Insecta; order Coleoptera; family Cerambycidae; genus Rhamnusium; species Rhamnusium bicolor. Next base: position 6,144,617 of record JANEYF010001344.1, read on the forward strand.
TATGCTTCCGAAAGACAAAACTCGCCTAAAACAATGGTTGATAGAGATAACTTTACTCCTTCGAAACATTCGTGTGTTTGTAAGAAACATTTAAATTCTGACGATTATGCGTTATCAAAGGAGCCTACTACAGAAAATCGTAAGTAATAATCGTGAACATTCGTTGTTTTCATCATACTCATTCTGGATATAACCTAACTTTAATGACATAAGATACTTCTGATAAGTACAATAATTTCCCTACTGAGCAAGTAAATTACTACTTTCCCCTTCTGCCATCATTGTGTTAGATGTTTTTCACCTAATTTTAATAGAAATTACTAAAAACTAGCGTTAAAAGACCATAGTGAACATTAACGTTCAGTGACATTGACCTTGCCGTACACTAGCACCTCTCGTGGTGAATTCAAGCGCGTTAACCCTCATTAACACAAAAAATCTTGACAGAGTTCAAACTTGCTTCATTATGGAGATACAAGCTCCTCAAGATGGCACTAACGTTCTGTTTTCCAATAATAGTTTTGAAGGAAGTATAATAATATATTTATGTTAGGTTAGGTTAATAACAAAATAGTTTGTTTTAGGCTGGACCGTTTTAGTCACTTGGTGAGAATGAAGCATCCTTTCATTTGGTTGCTGATAACTATAATCGAAATGAGATATGAGTTAGCTATTGATTATACGAAGCTGGAACAAACAGTGTTTTGTAATTAGTCCAACCTAACGTAAATATATTTTTCCACTTCTTTGGAAAAAATATTAAAAATGTAATACAAACCTTCCATGGTGCTATTTATTTTGTCAAGGGTTTTTTTCAGGGGGTATTTTTCCAAGTAACTTATTTTCCGAGGAAACGTTTTCCGAGCCTTTATCTCCAGAGATTTTTTTCCAGGAGCTTTTTCTCTTAGATTCGATGCTAGTACATACCGTAAGAAATCCTATGAACGCCATCGGGGCACTTTCCCCCGATAATAAGATCATATCCAGATTTGGTAGCATTTCCTGATCATCCCTTCTTGATTATTTTCTGTGGCGGGTACCTCAAAGTGAAAGTCTGCATTGATCCCCCAGCTACAATCGCGACGCTAAAAAACCGAATTCGGCAAGAAATTTGCATCGAGATACAATGGTTCCTGTATTTAACGAGAAATTATTAAAATCGGCGCACATCTTATAACACGAGGGCGGTAGCATATTTTACTTCCTCACCTCTCAAAGTAAGGAAGGTCTGTATTCGTGAAAAAAATTTTGAAAATTTTTGTTGCATCTGGACGAATCGACGAATTATGACGATACACAAAATTTCAGAAAGAAAAAATTTCTGTCTGTGTGTGTGTGTGTGTGTGTGTGTGTGTGTGTGTGTGTGTGTGGATCGCGATAGCAGCTACAGGTTTTGAAATAAAGCTTTCAAATTTGGTACACACATTCTAGAGGTCAAGAAAAGAGATTGGGTCCGTTGATGAGCATAATCGGTCCTCTGGAATGGTGTCTACCGGGCCCCAACATTTCTATTTCTAACTTTACAAAGAAATTTATCCGTGATGAAAGATTATAAATCAGATCTGTTATACAAACCCATTATAATATGGTGTTCAAATGTTTAAATAAAGCTAAAATTTAAAATTTTGTAAACATTTTGGCAACACCATAAAATTTGAATTGTGATTGACACTTCTTAAAATTTTAAATGTCTAAAAGTAATATTAGTGACATTCCACCAATGCGACTTTTTTGAAACTACAAGAGTTACTTTTATTACATACTCCACCACACATCGAGTTTTACTACAGTGAGGAAGTTCTGATCCCCAAGAATTTGGCAGCGGTTTTAATTTTGAAGTTATTTTTCGTATTATTAATACTTAAAATGGCTGCTCTTACACAGTTTCTTGTAGCTCTAAATTTATTTAGCCTAAGACTAGACTAGTAAAGTGATACAAGTTTTTGAATTTATTTTAAGAATTACACAGGAGATAAGCAGATTCAAATTTAAAGATGTAGGGGTTGATGTCGATACACATATTATCCCGTCAATCATTGATAAAAATTACGATTGGAACGTTTGGAATTTAAAAAGAAAAGCCATGCAGTTGGTAATTATTATTACCCTTTTTACACATGCTCACACGTACATACAGTACAAGGTAGGTGTCCTATTTAAAATTAAACACCTTGAATAATTCTTGAAAAATAAGTTCATAAAAAAATGCCGAGACAGATTTTTCCATTTTTATGGTAATATAAATTTTGTTGATAATTTTCACAAATTGCCAACATCTGTGGTGTTATTCGACGAAAATCCTGCACAATTCGTGCTCTCAACTCCTCCAAATTCTCATGTTCAGTAGAATAAATTTTAGTTTGATTCGTGTCCCCAGAAAGTCAATGTTATTAAATCTGGGGATCTCGCCGACCAATCAATGGACCACATTAGTTGTGACGTCATATAATTAATAACAATTATGCAACCTACGTAAAAGGGTCACGATACACTGGTTGCCTATATGTAACATTGCAACTTGACCGTTGTACTCATGAACATAAAGGCGACATTTTCGAGAGTTAGACCACAGCATGGAAATTTTTTTTCTCCCTTGGAAGAAATAATTAACAACTTTTAATGACCATTCACCATGCAAACGAAATTTCTATAGTGTATATATTCCAACATATATTGTGCAATGGTAAATGAAAATTCTTAAATGTTACTTCCAAGGCCGTCTTTATGTTATAAGCATAAGGGTCAAGTTCCCGTGTTACATTGAGGGTCGATTGCATCGACGTGGTTTAGCCAGAGTTTTACTGAACTTCATTTAAAATCCAAGATTACGATTGTTGCAACAATCGTAACATTGGATTTTGAACGAAGTTCAGTTGAACTTTGGCTGAACTACGTCGATACAATCGGCTCATAGGCGATCAGTGTGTCATGACTAGAGATCCGGTAGGTAGCGATAAATGACGTCAATTCCTGGGTCGAAACTAAGTGATGTGTGACCGCGTAAATACGTTCATGTGTACACCGTGTCTTAAGAGCTTCTGCAATATGTATTTTGTACACATGCGCACATTCCTACGCAATCCAACCAACCAACCTTATCAACGAGTCAGGTGGGCACGTAAATAACATATTAACTAGCCTCGTTCCGCCTCGAGCTTCTCAGTCTGCCGTAAGGGCGGCGATTTACAACACATGACACGCCTTAAACACGCATGATTGGCTAGAGGAGGGGCCTAACTTGTATTTTATTGGACAATGACCCACTTTCTAGCAGACATAGCCCTCTGTTACTAGTTACGTCCAATTTGCAAACGGTTTTAAGACACGCTGTGTATGACAATATCTTACCATGTTATTTTGGCGAGTTCGGTAACCTTCAAAATTAATACCATGGTCGCTGACAGTATTGGTGAATGTAGTACTAATACACATATGTATTTTTAACTATACTCGGTTTGTTAATAGCAGACAGTAATTTGGCGAACCAGGGGTCTACTAGAATCTCCAAAAAATTTTTAGATATGGTAAACCATATATACTTGAAAGTAGTTACAAGTACTTCAACATGATATGATTTTGTCATGCCAAAAAATATTTTGTAGTAATTGTAATTGGCCAAATTACTGTTTACCATTAACGAAAAAGTGTACCAATTACAAGAGTAAAAGTATACTACCAATATTAATGCACCTGCTAAAACATTTGCCACCTTCCAGCGCAACCATTGGTGGTTTCATCCACGCTAATCCAGACGTATTTGTCGTTCAGTTCAGACTTTTTTTTTGTTTAATACATTTTTTTTCTTAGTATTGTTTTTGTCGGCACCTGAACGCTTGTTGACAAATACACTCTTGCAAAAATTGAACGAGATATTTTAAAAAATTTAACCTCCGTTGTCTTTAATGTCGTACTGTTTACGTATCTACGTGTTATTCACATGGACGTTTTATAAATATTATGTATTTAGAGTGTATTCTAATGACTTTGAAATCATTGGTGTATTGATTTTCAACATGGAGCAGTGGGCCTAAACACGCGACGTGCCTATATTTATGAGTTGCTATTGGACACTCGACAATAACAAACCCCGTCGGTCAGTAAATAATTAATTGTTTTTTATAGCGGCATGCCGTCCAATTACCTAATAAAAATGTTTAAAAGGAAAACAGATTTAATGCATAGTACATAAGAATATTTTATCATTTCTTATTGTTTGTGATAGTTTCATTAAGTGTTTACAATATAATATTACATCTACGTAAAAATCGTCTCTGGAATTTATCGCCATATTCCGATCTCTAGTAATAAATTGAAAAGTAAACACCCGTATACACCGTGTCTCTAGACCTTTTGCAAACAGGGCGTGACTAGTAAGTGCGTCATTGTGCAATAAAGTAATTTCGCACTAAATACGCAATTAAGATATATTGAAAAGACCAATATCGTGTGTTTAAGGCGTGTTATGTGTTGTAACAATGTTAATTTCAGCCTTTTCAGTAGACTAGGAAGCGCTCGAAGCTTGTTAGTATGTTATTCACGTGCCTATCTGACTCACTGATAAAGCTGGTATGTTGGGCTGCGTAGGAATGTGCGCATATGTATAAAATACATATTGCAGAATCTCTTGAGACACGGTGTATGTCTGAATCTATGCCGTTGTTTATATGAAATGTGAGGGATCATGGTTTATACATTAATCTTAAATCAATGATCAATTTATGAAATAGAACAGCTTCAAAAACAGTTCTACATAAATAAAACTTTTAAAATATAATTGACTTAAATTTTATTTAAGACCAAAATAATAGGGAGCAAGACAACAGCTTCCCAAACTGTAAGAACTTTTAATTCCAATTCTGTGAAATGTCAGAAGAATACGTTTAAGACGCTTGTGGTGCAAACAAATTCTAGCAAGTATTCCAATACACCAAAATTATCAAGACAGATTTTTGGAAATCGGGGTAGAAAGGATAATAAGCAATTTACTTTGGATCTAAGTCAGTATAAAGATTTGTATGAGAATAAGAATAAAGATTTATTGTAATTATTGTTATTTTTTATTACGTTAGCAAACATATAAAACCGAGTGGACATTCTGGGATCTCTTCGTCTGTTTAGGGCACACGATTCTGGTATCTACAGTCAGTAACCCTGCGGGATGTGGGGAGTGGCTGTAGTTAATTTGCCAGCGCGACTCCCGTAAAGCGTCGGAGGCTACGGAAGGACTGTCCGGCATCGATTATTCTGAAAAAAAAAGAAATAAAAAATTGGCTTCAATAGAGTTCAGCTAAAGCTGCTCTAACCATGAATCCATAATAAAAGGGAATCAATTATTATATCGTTTGTCGTGTTGCCATAATCTAACAGTATATGTGATTTATTCAATATTTACATAGTACTAGAAATGGTTGATACTTAGTAGCGCATACAAAAGAGCTTAATAAAGTTCATCCAATTGAGAACCTAGGCCTAGCCTAAGCCTTTGAGAATTCATTCAAGGATAAGAAGTTAAACAATTTTGTATATTGTAAATTGAGAAATAATTAAGTGTATGTAAAAAAATATTTACATGTGCAGTTACCAACCTCACATAAATATGAAGTATTTGTAGGATTCCATTTTCCCTTCGTACTTTGACGATCCATTTCTTTCTTTCAAGGATCCCCTGGGAAAATTTGCATTTTAAAACCTTTTTTTCTCATTCTTAGTACAATACACAGCACTACAGTCCGTCATTTTTACTGAATAACAGTGTGCACTAACCAATATTATACAACTAAAACTCTGCGATTCTACTGTTATCTATTAAAATCTACACTGAACGACTTTTAAACACTAATGGTTAATGTTAACAATATCGCATACCTTCAAACTACTTATTCAAAATAAGCAACAACCCTCCAATACAAATTTTAATACACAGATACAGAATGTAAACAAACCGTAAAGATAGACGTCGCGTACCATGTGACCGTTCCAGCCAATGAAAAAGATGACATACCTGTGACCAGACTCTTTTAGTTGAGGGACCCGAGTCTAGTAGTTCTGCCAACGCAGTAAGTTCAATAGACCTCGCGCTCTGAGCTACGAGCATGTGACGTCAGCCCAACCAGTAAAGATTTATCGAATTCAAATACGGCTTCCTACTATAGTTATGATTGTTTCTTTTTCAAATAAATTTCAGATGTTGGTAATAAAGGCTCTAATGTATGATTTTAACGTTTTAATGCATATCAATTTTTTGTGGACATGAGTTTTATAGCAGTAGCAGTAAATCAATATTTTCACATAAACGAGTATGCACTTCCTGGTTTTCCAGTTAAAATAAGCGGCTGCTAACTGACCAATGACAGCTTGGTGGAGATATCAAGATGTAAATGGAATCATATGTGCGTAGCTAATGTATAAATTGAAACGCTCCCGTGCATCACCATCGATAGATTTCCATCGTGGGATGATATCGCTCGACACGCAAGCTCCTCTCGTCTATCAAAGTCACACGATGCCTTTTCGAAATTGGATCACGACAACACTGAGCCGTTTGATATTCCAAACTCGACAGAGCAAAGGAATTATTGTTTTGAGAATTTATAGTTATTAAACTTGCGTAACTACAAGAATAATAATCGGTATCGGAGAACATTTGTCTTTCTTGTGTAGTGGTCACAAATCTCCTAAGGTATCCTTCAAGCGGTGGGATATGCTTAAACCATAAGAGAGCAAATGAAGTGGCAAGTAAGACTGTATATTTTGCATATAAAATGATCAGTATTTTTTAATTCGTTAATTTCTAACGATTCTAATAATGAAAATTGTATCCCTTTTATTTTCATCATGTTAAACTTCAAAATGATCATCAAATATATCGTTTTCTTCAATTAGATGATTAGAATATATTGATTCTTGTTTTTTATTGTCATAACTTCTTTTATGTTCTGTAACCCTTTTCCAAATGTTCTTCCGGTCTGTCCAATATACACTTTGGAGCATGTACCTCTTGTAAGCTTATAGACTTCACTTTTATCTCTTTTTTAACACGCTTTTATTAGCTTCACCTGTATGTTTGTTTGTTTGTTTGTTTGTTTGTAACCGACTCTTTGGACTCGATTTTGACCCACTTTAAACGGACAGATTTAATTGAAACTTTGTACACTTACGAAGAACCGGTAACAATACAATAATTTGATGTTTATATCATTATCCTGATCAGGATCGCCAGTCCTTTCCTCACGTATCCTCTGCGTGAGAGCAAGAGGCTTAATATTGCAAGTATATTCGGTGATTCTCAGTTCGGTCGTTGGCCGAGCGAGCAAGTCTTAGTCGACGAGAAACGACGGACTCCTCGGGCGTGAGTTCAAATCCCATGGCTGAAATAAAATTTTTTTTTTTCAGAAATATCTGTTGGATCGTAATATGTTATAATATCAGCATCAATAAGCAATATAAATATAGTTTAAAAAAACTACAAAACACGCTTTCATAGCACATCAAACTAAAAAGTGAAAAATAAATATAGTTTAAAAAAACTAAAAAACACGCTTTTAAAGCACATCAAACTAAAAAGTGAAAAATAATTATTAATATAAACTGAAAACAATAATGAACGAAAAATACTAGTATTATTGTGAAAAAAGCGTGGGGCGCTTTGTGCCATATTTTTCGTATATCGAGCAACCCACGCTTTTTTCACAATAATACTAGTATTTTTCGTTCATTATTGTTTTCAGTTTATATTAATAATTATTTTTCACTTTTTAGTTTGATGTGCTTTAAAAGCGTGTTTTTTAGTTTGATGTGCTCTTAAAGCACATCAAACTAAAAAGTGAAAAATAATTATTAATATAAACTGAAAACAATAATGAACGAAAATTACTAGTATTATTGTGAAAAAAGCGTGGGTTGCTCGATATATGAAAAATATGGCACAACGCGCCCCACGCTTTTTTCACAATAATACTAGTATTTTTCGTTCATTATTGTTTTCAGTTTATATTAATAATTATTTTTCACTTTTTTGTTCGATGTGCCTTAAAAGCGTGTTTTTTAGTTTTTTTTAAACTATACTTATTATTGTTATTCTTGTTATATTTGAAAAATTCGCCCACAGTATTATTTGTTTTATACGCAATCTCTTGTTTAATTCATTCGATATTTTCTCCGATGGCGAGCCAATATCCGTTAAATTTTTGTATTTTATGTCGGCAGTTTTTACCTTTAGTTTTCTACTTTTTTTTAAAAAATTTAAGTTTTTAGTACATATATACCATCACTTCAGTCATAGTTTCTTTAAAGCTGTCCTATATTATATTATTTCTGAACACCTGTATCTTACTCGTTCCGTAATTTATGAGGCTCATTAAACAACTTGTTTAATTAATTTGATGCAGATGTAAAATTAAATGTCTGTGAATGTTGACTAATATTGCCATTTTAATTTTACATCGCCGAATAGCATTTTATCTTGTCATAACTTTTAATTGTACGCGAAATAGTTACAAACTCCTTTGTGATTCATATATTTGAATCAACAATTACATATAAATTATAGATCAAAGGATCTACAGTTCAAATGTATTCTTGTGCCAAATAGATAGGTACCTAAAGTTCAAATATTTGCCTGACTACAAATCCTTCGTATTTCGTGTCATGATATTAATCAGGTTGCATATGTTCTGAGTTACAAAACTATTTGGATGATTGTCGTACACCATTTTTAATTGTTTTTGTCATTTTGCTATATATATTTTTTCTGCATTTTTTCATTTAATAAATTATTCATGTTATTAAAACAAAATAAAATATACCATTTCTTTGCTTGATAAAATAAAAGAGGGTTTTGAGACTGAAATGAAATAACTAAGTTGTAACTGTTATAAGATGGTACTATGAGAATTTATTAAAAGTGGACACTGGTTTAGTTTTTTTTTAATAGGATTTTTGATAATTTGATTTTTGATATTATTATGATATTATATAGTTAGGAGAAATACACATATATCGCATTGTAGGACCTCCAAACCTACCAACTTTATCCCCATGATGTGTCGCTGATAAACTCATAATAAGGTATGTGAATTTTGTCTTTCTCTGCCTTTGAAACTATTAAAAATTTTAGCATTTTTTATGTCCTCCGATAAATGGTTAAATACTTTTAGACTTAGACAGGTGTGTGAATTCATGGAGATATTGAATTTGAAAACCAGTACATGAAAATTGTCATTTTGCCTCATGCAGATTTGTATATGCGCTAAATCCTGTATTTATCTCGTGCAGATTTGTATTTGTGCTAAATCGTGTTTTATTGTTAAAAACATGTATACATAAATCATAATTTAAAACACAAGGGTTAAAATCTCGTATTCTTTAAATAACTCTAAATGAACAGGTACTGAGAAGTCCTGCTATGCTTCTTAAAATTCGTTTTTGTACGATAAAGACATCCGACGATAAGGTGGAATTCCCCCAAAAGTATATGCCGTACCTTAATATAGACCCCACTTGTGCATGGTATAAACTTATTAGTTGTTCTTTTAACATGATCGGTTTTAAATTTCTCATTAAGTAAGACATTTAATTTAATTTTGTTATACGCTGCTCACAGTGTACCTTCCAGTTGAGATAATCATCTAGTATAATTCCCAGAAATTTCACATTGCTGTTCGAAAGACTAGTATTGTTGTTGATTTTAATATCTAAATTTGCACACTTGTCAGTTATGAAATCTTATATTACTGAGTCTTTTCTGCATTAAAGTATTGTTTATAGAAACAGTACCAGGTATGTAAATTATTTAAGGAAGTATTACATTTATCTTCTAGTGCCTCATCAGATTTATCAGATATGATTAAAGATTGGTTATCTGCATACAGTATCAAAAATTCGTTAGATGTAAAAATTTCTACTTCGTATAAATCAGAAATAGTATCGGCCCCAATATCGATCCTTGTGGAACTCCCATTCTATTTGCCTTATACTCCGAATTGATCCTTCTAACATTTTCTTCCTGGAAATATGTCAAGCTAACATATTGGTTCCGAATTTTAAGAAATGAGTATATCCAGTCTTGAGCCACACTACGAATATCACAGGCATTTAGCTTTGTAAGCATTTTATCGTGATCTACACACTCAAATGCCCTGCTGATATTACAGAAAATTCCAACAGGGCACTCGTCATTCTGAATATATTCAGTGAGTTTCTCATAAGGCATACATAGCAGTATGTGTTGATTTATTTGAACGAAAACTATGTTGATTTTCTGCCAAAATATTATTTTTATGAAGAAAGCTATCAGACGATTTAAATAAGCATCGACAATTTGTGAAAAACTCGATGAGCTCCAAGTCCATAATTTTTTGCCATCTGCGGGTCATGTTCTTTGTATATTGGCACAACTTTACCTAATTTTAATTTTAGTGGAAATTTTCCTGTCGTAAAAGATAGATTTACTAAATAAGTAATAGTTTTTGATTATAATAGCAACAACTCTCTTGATGACGAATGAAAGAATCTCGTCGGGACCTGCCGAATGTTTATTTTTTAGTTTATTTTTTAATAAAATTAATAATTCATTGTTCGCAAAAGGTTCCAGAAAAACAGGGAAATTAGGAATATTTTCAATAAAAGTGTTATTTGTTGGTATTTTATTAAGTACCTCTTCGGGTGCATTTATGAAATACTCACTGAATACAGAAGGTATGTATTCAGGTTCGTCACATAACTCTCCGTTATTTATTGTTATGTTTTTTGGTTTTTTATTTTGCGTGATAATTCGGATATAAGATTCCACGCATATTTGAATGGATTATCTGCATTTATTATCATGTTTTGATAATACTAAATAACATCAAATTTCGACTTTTTTAAACAATGATAGGATGTTGCAATAAATATGTTAAAAATAGTAGACAATTAAGTATATGGTATTAAAGACTCTCGTAAACCAAGGACTGCCATTAGGTTTGTCTCCATTGATGATATAACTTTCTTGAAATTTTCTGCTAGACTTTTATGTTTATTATTATTATTTGGCAGTGTTATTTATTATTATTGTTCATAATACAATTTATACATTTTAAATCTTATAGAATGGTTTCAAATTGAAAAAATTAAAAATAAAATGAGTATAACCTGAAGCAGACACTAAATGTGAGGTTATTGATATTTTTTGATGCACTAGCATCAACTAACATTGTACAAATGCTCTCCATGGCAGGTTGTGTGACGTCATATATGAAAGATCTACTCATTCTTTGCACTGCACAGTGCCTTGTCTCAAATAAGCAACGATATATATATTTTTAATTAGGTATGTAAGAAAATTACACGCCTAATCCAAATAAATGTTGCAAATCTAATCTTGCCCTTGGATAGAGATAGATTAAGTAATTATACAGCAAAATAAATTACGGTAAGGAATCAAATATTTATTCCAAGTTACCAGTGTAGGACAAACTAAATAAACAAGTCGCCCTCTGCGTTTATCCTTGGAGTCTGATGAAAATTTATGGGTAGGTATCTGGGTTTAAGGCAGTGTTTAGGAAAAATTAATCACAAAATCGAAAATGCATAGTTACCTTGCGAATTTCAGAACTAGACAATTCACACCATTCTGAACAATTTCTCTTGATGACTGCTGCGATTAAAATTGTTTATATAACTTTGTAATTGTTTTTATTGTCTTTTAATTTCAGTGGACTTAAAAGCATATTCAAAATGCATTATTTAAAACTTTACGTGTCAAAGTGAATAATGAATAAGATTTACTAACTTGCAAAACGTTTAGATGCTTTTCCTATATAATGGCAATTCATATTAAACAGCCAACATTTTTTGTGAAACACTTTGTACAGGTAAAATTAAATGATTTATAATGTATATCATGAATTTTCAACAATTTAACAAAGAGAGAAATCGTTCCCTATGAAAATCAAAGGATGGTACTTTGTTTGAGCTGCGAACGTCGAACACAGCCCGTAAAAAAGATGTATTACACCGTTAATCCCACTTCATGTTTCGAGACCGAAGACAAAAAGTATTCGTTCTTTTTTATCTGACGGGCATTAACAATGGAAAAAATATGTATGGACTTTAATTCAACGTTATTTATACCCGATCAGATTTGGTTTGCAAATTTTCTATTAATTGCCGGTATAACGGTAACTAACGACTCAAAAAGATAAAAAAAGAATATTATTGGACAGTTGAACGGTTTGCAGTTATCTCTCAAATGTATGTTATGTTTAATAAAAAGAGGGAATTTTTTTATTTTTGGTCACAAGTAGGGCTTCAGTCAGAGCTGTCGACACAGAGGTCTACGTGGATGTCCATTTTCATTTGGAAAAATCAAAAGTGTGGGATCAAAAGGATTTTTCAAAAGAATTATTCCGTATACCGCAAAAAATTTACAATAATGCAGCTGCAGGTGATTAAGTGGGGTTCGAAACTGTTGTTCCTCGCCAGCATATACAAATCCAGTAACTATCCTTTTTCTGATGAAAATTATAATTTGTCTATGGAATTAAAGATTAGAACCTTTAATAGTGCCGTTTTTACAAAGAAACTCAATTAATTTCCATCTATTTCTCTAATAGTTGATTGATTCGACCTTTACTTGATGAAAATCCATTGTCCAAATAAACACAAAATAAACTTATGTTTGATTTTCACAATTTAATTAACTCATGACAATTGTTTCGCCACACAGTGGCTTCATCAGAATAGTGAGTACAAGACTAAATTCTTTATTACAAAGTGATGGTATATACACTAGTCACAAAAATTAAGGGATATTAAAAAAAGTTCCAAATTTTAGGGTGATTTTCAACAAGAGATAACTCGGCGAAAAATGGTCGTACAGAAAATAAGAAAAGAGGGAAATTGTAGCTTTAAGTGTCTAGTTTTCAGACCTCGACTGTAAAATTTTTTTGCGTGGGCGGTTTTCACATAATTATCCGAAAATCAACAAAAAAAAAATTTTTTACAAATTTTTTCTCGTCTAAAATGGTATGTGGACTTTTTTTCTGAAATTTTTTTTTTTTATTTTTTCGAACGAGTCATGTTTTTGAGCAAAAAAAATAAGGATTTTTTGCCAAAAAACCATATTGAAGTCGAAAATATGCATAAAAATGCTTGCTAAGATGATTTTTGGCCGAAACGATCAATTTAAACCTTCAGGGCACTAAGAACAAAAAATCGCAGCGCTTTGCAACTTTGAGGGTATTTTAGGGACACTTTGAGGTTAAAAAGTTACCGGCGATATCCTTCGTTAATTCACTATATTCAAAGTTATACCAAATTGTCCAAATATCCTTAAATTCGCAAATTTTCAACTTTTTTTCAGCCAACATCATCGCTTCAAAAAATTTTTTTTATCTATCACCACTAATTGTGTCTTATATGGAATATTTTGCAGTCTCCAAAACCCTACCTCCATTTTCTGTACGATCATTAGCTCCCGAGTAATCGATTGTCAAAGTTGAAATGGACTTTTTTGCTTTGATCAACAATAACTCCGCGGCAAATCATCGTACGGAGCTCTTTCAGAGATCAAATTAAAGCTAATTAAATTGTCTAGAAGAGCTTTATGGTCGCATTTTGAAGTCCACAGACCATTTTAAAGACGAGAAAAAATTTGGAAAAATTTTTTTTGTTGATTTTCGGATAATTATGTGAAAACCGCCCACGCAAAAAAATTTTACAGTCCAGGTCTGAAAACTAGACACTTAAAGCTACAATTTCCTTTTATTTTTATTTTCTGTACGACCATTTTTTCGCCGAGTTATCTCTTGTTGAAAATCATCCTAAAATTTGGAACTTTTTTTTAATATCCCTTAATTTTTGTGACTAGTGTATAAGTATCAACTAACTAATCTAGGGTAATAAAATGGAACAGTATTAAAATAAGGTACAAAATAATTTAGAAAATATTTAACAGTGGTGAACAGTTTAAATCTAGTTGGTCATTTAAAATAATATTACTGTTTTTAATGTATTGATTTCTAATGTCTCTAATAGTGACAATTTTAATCCTTTATTTTCTGTGTGTAAAATATCAAAATTATTATTAAAAGAATGATTGTCCTCTAGCAAATGGTTGGCATACGTCGAATCTAATTTATTGTTATTAAAACTGCGCTTATGTTCGGACAATCTTTTTCCAAAATTTCTTCCTGTTTGTCCGATGTATATTTTAGGGCATGTAAAACATGTAAGCTTATAGACTCCACTTTTTGTTCTTTTTTTAGTTTTATCTTTATTGTTCTTAATAAATTTTCCTAGAGTGTTATTAGTTTTAAATGCTATTTTAATATTATGTTTTTTCTTAAGTTCAACTGATATTTTTTTCGGTAGGTTGGCCTATATAAGTAAGGGTTTTATATCTTAAATCACTTAATTCACTGATTTCTGATTTTGTATAAACTGACTCTATTGCTATATTATAATTTTTCTTTTTAAGTAAATTGTTAACCAAAGTTTCTGTAAAACCGTTATTCACTGTGATTTGTTTAATAAAATTTAATTCGTTGTTGTAATTATCTTCAGTTAAAGGAAATTTGGTTAATCTGTTTATCATACTAATATAGGCAGCGTGTTTATGTTTTACAGGATGTGTTGAACTGTTATGTATCGTAATATCTGTGTACGAAGGTTTATGGTAAATATTAAATTCATGTGAATTATTAATTTTTGTGATAGTTAAATCTAAAAAATTGATCGAATTGTCTTTTTCATATTCTACAGTAAATTTTATAGTAGGGTGTAAATTATTAATAAATTCTACAAAAACTATTTAACTGTCTTGTTGTACCTATAAAACATGCGATAATATCATCTACATATATAGATATGTAGATGATATAGACTGGTATAGACCAGTATAAAAAACTTTTACTTAATTTATTTTTATGTATTTGTTACTCAATATGGTCCATAAAAAATTTCTCTAATGTATATCAGCTAATTACGAGCCATAACAACTAAATCTTCAAACAACTGTTAATTTTTTAATAAACGCTGATATGAATATATTTCAAAATGTGTCAAAAAATGCCGACAAATGCTCGGACACCTTTTAATTTTGAATTTCTTGACGTCACTAATGACGAGCAACGTCACTTTTGGTCTTAATTACTGCTTCAGTTATTTTACGCATGGTTTTAATTATAATTGTGCAAAATTCAGGGGTGAAAGAATTCCAAATTTCCTCGATCTTGACACGCAATGCCAAATAGTCCTTTGAAGAATCGTGTATTTTTGTGCCAAAGTGTCCCTGCCATATTAAGGTCAAAACTACTCGATGGACAAGACAAAACTCTAATATTATGGTTGCCAAACCAATTTTTTAGGATTTTAGCAATATGGCATGATGCACCATCCTACTGAAAAATGAAATCATTGTTGGGATACAAACTCCACACTCGGCAACAAGTCATTTTCAAGAATATGTTGATATTTTTTGGCGTTGACTATACCGTCAATAAATTTAAGAGTTCCTAACTTATTGCAGACATACAGCCCCATATCATAATACCCTGTGAAAATTTCATTGTTCTTTGTTTCTGATAGATAACTCTTTTTGATAATCTCCCACACAGACATCAAATTTGGATTCATCGCTGAAAATTACTTTCTTCCAGCCCTCTTGGGTTCAGGAACACTTTAACTTTGCCTAAATAAATCACTACTTGAGAGTAGCTTCGTCTCAAAACAATTTCTGATACTTACATAACTTATAAATCCCAAGTCCTGATTTGTGGATATATTTACGTTAACATTCCCTTGAAACATTCATATTTCCCTCCATACTCCATTGAGCGGTAACATCTTGTAAAGTACTTCGTCTTCCAGATTTGCAGATTCTCACAAGAAGTTTCTGATGTCTTTGAGTTATTAGCTCAGGTCTCCCTGGACTTCTACCAATGGCATCAATGCTACCTGTTTCTGCATAATATTTAACGATGTTTCCAATGGTGGATTTCGATTCATTGAGATTGCTTGATATTTGAGACGTGGATTGACCTCACTGATACTGTTGAATAATAATTTCACGCAGTTTCTTGTTGGTTGCTACGCTTCGAGTCAATGTTTACTTTGTTATCAATATTTACTTTAGTGTGACTATTATACACTGATTGCTTGTGGTTACAATGAACTGACAGTGTCAACACTGTCAATAAATAAATAATGATGTTACTTTGACAGACTAGGTTAGCATTTGTTGCAAAGCCTATTATTTGTATAATTAATTTTCCTAAGTTCTCCGACCATTTAGTTGTTGGCATTTTTTGACACATTTTGAAACATATTTTTGTTAAGAATGATCTGTTTAGGAAAAATGTTGAACATGTTTGTTAAAGACATGTATGCGTAGTTATATATTGTGCCGACCCAACCTCCCCTCGTATATTTAGTTTATTTTATCCTGGTCACGGCACCAGTGTGACGGCCCAACCCCCCTCTTATATTTATCTTATTTTATCCTGGTCACGGCACCAGTAGTGTGACGACCCAACCCCCCTCCTCTATTTTATTTAGGTTATCTGGTTACGGCATCAGTGTGACAACCCAACCTCCCTCGTATATTTCGTATTTAATTTATTCCTCTTCTTATTAAGTCTCACCTGTCGTGAAGCGACAGGTAATACTTAATTAATTGGCCTTTTTCGTGATCGTCTAGTTTTTTAGTGGTAGGACCCCAAATCCATTGTGTTATTGTAACCTCCCAGGTACGTTTATAAAGTTTGGTATTACTTTGTTTCATTTATGAGATTTAATTTGCTTTAATGTGATTACATAATTTTTTACCAATTATTATGAACACTAATCTGCACCGCACTGATATATGTTTTAAAGAATGACTAGTATGAGTAAGATTTGGCTTTAGATTTATGATTACTGATTTATTAAGAATTCACTTTTGTACCTGAAAGTAGAGATAAGTCAAGGAAACTCAAATAACGTTTTCACACCTTCTATTTCTGTGCTTAGACAACTGTCTATAAGAAATATATTACAGAACATGACATGAACAAAACCTAGTTACATGTACGGTGGACAACGGTCCACAAGAAATACAATAATATTTAGCTAGTTGAACCTTCAGCTTCGTAGTTTAAATGACATATGTAGAACTCTACATATGGGTGCAAGAGAAACTTCCCCTGTATGTGGCACCAGAGTGTCCGCCGTCATATGAGCCAGGCAGAGACCGACAATCATGCCTTGTTATTTAATTCGCGGACTCGTGCTACCATAAAACAGTACCATAAATACAACTGACGCTGGCCAACGAAGATTCAATGCATATGCGGAACTCCAACATATGACGAGCAACTGCCCGTATTGTTTTAGGTGTGTCGAATGCATGCCACCAATCAAGGTTTAAACCAACATGAAACGAACTACCCCGTAGATTTGTTAAAGAGTTTGGCAGGCGTCGCTTGTATTTCGGTACGCTTATGGGAGCGATAGTCATAAATCATTAAGCGGTATACACTGGTCCGGACCCTCTGTCAAGAGACAAGGTCAGTGGTCAGAAAACTCAGCGGGTGGGGTGAACTGCATGTTTTTGTTGTCGACTCCTAACCGCACACATCTGATAGTTACACTCTGTTCCCCATACAGGTAGTGAAATTTGATAAAGTTACAGATATTGCAGATTCAACTGGACACTAGTTATTTTGTACATTATCCTATTTTGACATAACTTGATTTGGAAAACTGAATGAAAGTTCCAGCTACTATTACTGATCCTATCGGAATTAATATCGACTGTACTAATTATTAATAAACATGTAATGAGCAGTGCATTATAACAGAAAAACCCTATGTGGCAATCATTTGGTACCACCGGTCAGATATTGTAAAAAATCGCGTAGCCCAAGTATATATAGTCGTACTTTGATTAGTGTTGCCATTTCACTCGGAACAAAGAGAGTGAATTAATTTAATGACTTTTAGTGAGCTCGAGTACGTAGAAAATGGCAACGCAGTATAATAATTATTTAAATGCCGTCCTTATCAATTCTGGTATACACGGAGAATTCCGCGGGGCCCACACCCCCAGATTCTTGAGTAACGCCTGAGTTACTCGCCTCCATGTCGACGGCGGCGTCGGTGGCTAGTGCACGCTAATGAAGCGCGGCTCCCAATGCTGGTGACTAGTTATAACTCCAAGACAGGGTTACTCTCTTATTTCCCGGTCCTGTAGAACCAAAGCGTAAGCTTGGGACTGTCAGAGAGTTGACCTGGAGCACAACTATATTATAGAGAGTCGTACAATCTCTTCATACCCGATTCCTTAGAACCAAAGCGTAACGCTTGGGGTTGTCAGAGATGTGGCACTACTCTTCCACGGAGAATTGGACAATCTCTTCGTACCCGATTCCTTAGAACCAAAGCATATATCTTGGGGCTGTCAGAGATGTGAATCTCGCGTATTTATATGATTTCCCGTGAGTGAGTTCGTTATCCAAGCCTGCAAGCTAGACGGAGATAGCCAA
Organism: Rhamnusium bicolor; assembly: GCA_029963845.1. Lineage (NCBI taxonomy): Eukaryota > Metazoa > Arthropoda > Insecta > Coleoptera > Cerambycidae > Rhamnusium > Rhamnusium bicolor. Next base: position 6,163,120 of record JANEYF010001344.1, read on the forward strand.
ACGTTAACTTGTGCTCTACCCATGAAATTAAACTCAAGATGCTTTAGGCGAGAAGTGATATAATGACTCTATGGTATTAGCCTTTGACCCTATTTTTAGTAAAACTCTCACAACCCTACGTGTTTACGTCGGTTTGTTTATGTTATCTCTTCTCGGCTGGAGAATGCTTTAAGATTTTGTACAGTTTTGTCAATGTTTTAAAATATTAAATGAATACTGTGCGTTCTTTTACGTAGCTGATTATTTAGACTTAGTTTGAATGCATACGTTTTCTGCCAAAATTATAAGAAAATGATTTAACCTTTTTCATGTACTAGTTAATTTGTAATTTAATGAGATAAATGCTTGGGAATAATTTAGTTTTATGTAAAAATTATAGGAAATTTATTCGCGATGAAGCTTCAATATTATGCAGAATATATTAAAATACAGTTAAATTAGTAACGTTGTATGAGAACCAGAGTTGTTCCGACTCGGATTACTTTTTTCTGTGTAATATACGAACTCGCCTCTGTTCGCTTACTCTGTAACTTTTTAGCAATAGCTGTTATAGAATAATAGTTGTATTCGCTATGATTGTTAAATATATCAACCGTTGCTAAAAGTTACAGAGTAGACCCGCTGAAGTGTTAAGATCAGTGGGGCCTTTGCACCCAGGTTGCATTGGTTCTAATTCGAGCCGTACCAAGTCGATGAGGTATAAGTGGATAGGCGGAACTAATCTCGTCACCATCTTTCGAAAGGGATGTTAAAGTAGGTTTAACCGTAAACCTGAATTGTTGTGAATTGCTGTACAGAAAATTCAAATAATTCTAACACGCAATTTTTGAGGATAATTCAAAAAAATTTTTTTTTACTCTAGCTTTATATACTATTACTTTGACCTACTTCATCAGATAATAACTGGAATGGAGCCAATTTCACGTAAATGTGTTGAGTATGAATATATTTTTTGCTTAATTTCAAATCCAACTTAAGAACTGCTATAGTAATGCGAATTTTAACATTAAAATTACGTAGTCTGCCGGTCCGTTTACTAAATTTAGTCTCCCATGATTCTATTAAATTTTTTCTTCGAAACAGCGTTAGTCAGTAAAACTTTTCATATAAAACTCGTCGTTGAGAAACATCTTTTCTTAGAATGTGCGTAGCGCCCCATCCAATTCATTAAATTAGAACGTTGTCTTTTTAATGCGACATTGGAAGGGATCGGTGTTTCAAATTGGCTGAATATATTTAAATATATTGTTTATACTCGTCGATTCTTTAAACGATGAAATTTGCAGTTAACCCTTTCACAAAAAATTGCCTGAAATCACAAACAATATGCATTAAGTAAGTGCAATTTTGTTTATTAAAAAAAATATTTTCCTTGTGGATTAAAATGAAAAAACACATTTTTTAAACCGTGGGCATTCGATTTTGGATCACGGTAATCTTGTGTACAAGATTACTAAGAGATGATTTGCGGCCGCTGGAGATGCTCCTGGTTACCCCCAGCCTCCGATAATGAGCGGATTGATGGAAGTAAGCTGGCTGAGATTACGTAGTATAACTCTACAGAACGATGGCTCTGTATTCTGACTGGCTAAGCTCCACCATGTATACTAATTATCCTCGCCTTCTGATCATCAATTCACATGTAATGACCCCGCTAAATCATTTAGCGCTAATGTTCACTTAGCCCGAGCTAACTGACCGATATTGTACACGCACTTAGCCAAGCAGAAGATTATTATGCAACTCTGACAATTCTTGATGAATAGACAGACGTTGTTTCAGACATGCCGATTATTAAGGCTGTGATTTAAGACAAAGCGCTAGGTTGTATATTTAGATAATGTATTATGTGCTTAATAAAGGGAAGTCGTGGATCTGTTGAGATTTAAGGATCTCGTAAAGTAATCTAGAACAGTAGCAATAGCAAATTTAATTCCTTGTATAATAGGAAGAAAAATGGTTCGTATTTTTCGAGTACACTGGCATTGTAGTCGAGTGTGTAAGGGCGCTGGTACTTATTTACTTGGTAACGGAGATAGCTCGTTCGATTCCGTCTGGGAACAAATTAAAAATTTATTTGAAATTTTTTCCCAACTCGGATGAAATATGAAAATGTCGATGCCTTAGATGTGGTTCCGAATCCGCAATAAACTGTAGGGTTTCGCCTCTCCTTATCCTGTATTGAAGAAAATAAAAAAGGGGGCTTGCTGGAATGAATTTAAACAACAGGAGTATGTATTTACTTCTACAAGATTAACTTCCCGAGTTGTAGGGTAACTCCATCTACTAGCAGTCAATCGCAATAGATAAATTGGGAAAATGACTGACATAGCAAACTGAACCAATAAAGGTATATAGTCCAGTCACATTAGAGGTTTCACCTCGGAATGAGAGATAATAAGCTGTAAACTTGTATAAACCTTTATTTTGGCGTTCTCAAAGTTGTCTCAAAAGTCTCATAAAATCTCGTGTCCGCGTCTTAAGATATTCAAGGTCAAAGGTCACAAAAATCGTTTTTTTTGCAAATATCTCGCTTCCTATGGTTTTAATGCCACTTGCATTTATTATAAAAATTGTAGGGAATAAAATTCTCTACAACTTTTGTCTCAAACATTTTTTTTATATACTCAACCGTTTTTGAGACAGAGGGCGGAGAGCGCTCCGCGCTTACCTATTCACAGCATAATGCAAGGTCAACCGTAAGTCCCAGTAAATAATACGCTGTATAAAGTCTATAAATCATTAAAAAAATATATAGATATGAATAATTTGCATTGTTTATTAATTAATACATTATGTTTAATAATATTTTTCATTTATCGAATATATATTTGTTTAATATTACTTGCCTTTCTGTGTAATTAAAAAATTATTGAGTGGAATACTTTAAGTATATTTTAATTATATTCTAATATATATGTTAATTATATTTTAAGTAGAAACAGAATAGAGTAAATACATTTTAATTATATCTTTATTTAGAAATACTTTTTCATATATTTATTACAGTTGAAGTTCAAATGTGGGGAGGTTTTTCAAAAACTTTTATAATTAGAAGGACTTGAGTCTTAATTTTCTTATTCATCTTCATCATCGTCTTCCGGTCGCTCGAAAATTCCCAATTCAATATCATCATTTTCGTTGTCAAGGATATTTGTCTCTAGATCTTCGAGAATTTCGGGGTCAAATGTACTATCTTCATCGAGATCGCTTTGTAACGGTGAAGCATTGAGGCACGTTTGCCCATACACTGGCCACAAGCTAAAGAACATCTAATCCCGATTTCCTGCATCCGCAGCGTGAACCACAATCATTCTTGCAGTTGCAAAATATTAAAATATGTAATATAATTAAAATATACTTAAAGTATTCCACTCAACAATTTTTTGATTACACGGAAAGGTAAGTAATATTAAACAAATATATATTCGATAAATGAAAAATGTTATTAAATATAATGTATTAATTAATAAACAATGCAAATTATTCATAATTATATATTTTTTAATGATTTATATACTTAATACGGCGTATTATTTACCAGGACTTACGGTTGACATTGCATTATGCTGTGAATAGGTAAGCGCGGCGCGCTCTCCGCCGTCTATCTCAAAAACGGTTGAGTATATAAAAAAATGTTTGGGACAAAAGTTGTAGAGAATTTTATTATCTACACTTTTTATAATAAATGCAAATGGCATTAGAACCATAGGAAACGAAATATTTGCAAAAAACCGATTTTTGTGACTTTTGACCTTGAATATCTTAAGACGCGGACACGAGATTTTATGAGACTTTTGAGACAACTTTTAGAACGCCAAAATAAAGGTTTATACAAGTTTACAGCTTATTATCTCTCATTCCGAGGTTGACCCTCTTTTTTGGCTTAAGTGATTGGATTAATAATAAAATACCAAGTTTGTTAGCGTATCAGACTTTTATATTGTACTTTTATTTACAACCCTGTATAACTGAGATATGCGTTAAAACAAAATTGATGTAAAGCCTCTCATTATCAGCAAGTTTGGTTTTCGAACAAAAAAAGAAAGGTGAAAATGGGTTAAAGTGTAATTGTGTAATTTCACTATTCACTTTTGAGTAGTATACAAACCGAATGACAATGAATATTGCAAACTTTTGTTTTCGGTGCGTATAGAATATCTGAATCAGAAATGAATATTCTCTTAGATTAATATGTATTTTAGTATAACATTCTCAATATTTGATCAGTTGTTTCACCATAGACACGATATCAAATAATTAACAATTAATTCAGTTTGTTTTAAAATATTCCAGTGTTTATAGTTAATCATGGAGCTTATGGAATAATTCCAACAAGACAAAGCTTCCAGCTAATTTAAAACGAATTCATTTCCATACAAGTAGCCCATGAGAACTGCTTTAATTTCCTTATAATGTACGGTGAAATCGAATGTTATTTTCAATTCAACCGGCGCAAATGCCCCCAACACACGCAAGCTGTAATAGATTATGCCAAGTCGGAATATTTAAATAAGATGTACCCAAAAATATACATAATTTGTGAAAGTTCGAGTGGAAATCAGAGTTTAGTCCCAGCTTTTATAGCGCTCGCAATTTCAGTAAACAGATTTTGGAGAATTACTGGCGACACCCGGACATAAACCGGAATTCGATGCCCAGAATAGTTTTGCCTTTATTGATCCACTTTTGCAACATATTTATCTAGACTAGCAAGTTTACTGTATGCACAAAAAGGTTAGAAATCGTTTTACCACGTAAAATGAAGTAAAAATTGCAGAAAAATAGTTTAAATTAGATAAATAGTAATTTTTTGTAGTTGAGGTAATTAGAGCATAGATAAGTTTAATAGGTCTATTAAACAGCGGGCAAGGTTGTTGACTAAGTGTGTTTACTTAGTCGTTTTTAGTCCATTTATTGTTAAACTTTCCGTTATATTAGGAAAACATTTAAATTCAAATTGTCTCTAAAAAAACAAAATGTTTGTCGTGGAAATAACATTATCTGGTATGCCAAAAGAAATGCTCTTTAAAAAACCGTACTTTAGTATAGTTTCTTATAAACGATGACACTGTACTAAGCAAATGAACCAACAGGAAACGTTAGAATACATGGGACATTTTATTTTGATCTTAAAAAGATATAGCAAGAAATTTTAACAGACCTAGGAGATCTAGTCATAGTTTAACATGCCACAGCACAGTGGTTCAAAACCGATTAATTTTGGCTAAAAATAAAAAAAGCAACCTTCCTGGAATAAAATCGAAATATAAGGAAATACTAGTGGGACAGTACTCAGATATGTAAATATTTGCCCCTATAAAAATGTATCCAATCACGTATAAGCCTTTAAACAGCGAAGATCTTTAACTGTTTTCTGTTGTGCAATTAGTGGTAAAATAATCCCTTTCAATTTTGTTTCATTTCTCGGAATTGAGAACGTGCAAGTACATGAATAATAATTCAAAAGAAAGCTGAAGATATGCATTTTAATGTGTGATATTTTGATAATCAGTAAACAATTTAATGAAATTGTTTACTGATTATTTACATGATAGGTATCAGTTTGTTCAATATCGTGGTTTTAAGTCTTTTAGATTCCTTCAGAGGTCTGGGGTTCCGCTAGGTTCGATACTCGGGCCGCTTTTCTTCAATATGTTTATAAATGATATCATATCCGGCCTGAATGTACATTGTTTAATGTATGCAGACGATTTGAAGTGTATGTCGAAATAACGTCTATTGCAGACTGCGAACGTCTCCAGAATGCATTAGACTTGGTTGAATCTTGGTGTAATAGGAACTGTTTACCATTAAATGCCACTAAATGCAATGTCATGACTTTCAGTAGAAGTTCTAATCCTGAAATGTTTGCATATAACTTAAACGATACTCTATTACAACGGCCCAATACTATTAAAGATCTCGGGGTAATCTTTGACAGAAAACTCACGTTTAATCCTCACATTGAGGCAATCACTTTAACAGCATTTAAAAGACTAGGATTTATTATACGCAACCTTAAAGGCTTCACCAATACACATACACTCCGCTTACTGTATGTGTCTCTTGTAAGATCTCGCTTAGAGTATGCATCGATAGTCTGGAGTCCTATCTACAATGTACATAAAACATTTTTAGAAAAAATTCAGAGACGCTTTTTAAAGTCAGCTATATATACCCTTGATGGTGAATATCCTCCCAGAGGTATTTCCCAGGAAATGCTGTTAAGTCGTTTTCATTTAACACATCTTGAGACAAGGTGATATATGCAGTCGGATGTGTTTCTTTTTAAATTAATTAATAATAAGTTGGACTGTACAGCCCTATTGAATCAAATCACATATCGTGTCCCTAGAGTGTCATTTCGATATAATAATATTCTTTCTATCCCTACTCCCCGTACCAATATATTAATAGCTGCACCACTTTATCAAATGACGGTAAACTATAGTAATCTTGAGGACAGAATTGATATATTCTATTGTAACGTATCTCAAATTAAGAGAATTTTCTTAAGTTAACATACTCATCTGTTTCTTGTTATAAGTTTAATTTTTCTCTTAAAATTTGCACTACTTATAATGTAGACCATCGTTGATAGATTAATTTGTTTATATCTAAGTGTATATACACGTGTGTGTATATTTGTGCTATTGTAAATATGTGTGTATGTATGTATATATGTATGTATGCGTGTATATATGTATGCATATGTGTATATGTATATGTGATTGAATTATTGTAAAATTTTTGTGTAATGTATTGTATAATATTTTATTAGATACTGTTCCCGATCCTGTAATTGGGCGTTGCCTGTTGGATTTGTTTGAAATAAATAAAAAATAAAATAAATACGTTAATCCGTTTTACTGTGTTAAAATTTTAATTAACTACTTGCAGAAATAATTTGTTTTTTTTTTGTGTTCCAATTATTTCATGGATATTTATCAAACATAGTAACAATATCTTCGAATAATCCACTCGATATTAGGTACAACTGAGCCTTAGTCCGAGTCAGATTCGAACGAAGAAAAGTCATCCCCCACATAAAAGTTCAGTGGCTCTACTACGATGTCCTTTACAACGTCAAGCTGCCACATTTTTTCCTATTGGCTTTGCACATGACGAATTATTCTTTTCCCTAAGGACACTATTACGTGACCTTTTTACAAACCTATAGTGCCAAAGACAATAATTACATTACAACATGTAGAAATAAAAACTTGGTTTGCTCACCGAAAGCCTATTTCTGTTATCAGTGCCCTCAAAGGTCTGGGGTTCCGCTAGGTTCGATACTCGGGCCGCTTTTCTTCAATATGTTTATAAATGATATCATATCCGGCCTGAATGTACATTGTTTAATGTATGCAGACGATTTGAAGTGTATGTCGAAATAACGTCTATTGCAGACTGCGAACGTCTCCAGAATGCATTAGACTTGGTTGAATCTTGGTGTAATAGGAACTGTTTACCATTAAATGCCACTAAATGCAATGTCATGACTTTCAGTAGAAGTTCTAATCCTGAAATGTTTGCATATAACTTAAACGATACTCTATTACAACGGCCCAATACTATTAAAGATCTCGGGGTAATCTTTGACAGAAAACTCACGTTTAATCCTCACATTGAGGCAATCACTTTAACAGCATTTAAAAGACTAGGATTTATTATACGCAACCTTAAAGGCTTCACCAATACACATACACTCCGCTTACTGTATGTGTCTCTTGTAAGATCTCGCTTAGAGTATGCATCGATAGTCTGGAGTCCTATCTACAATGTACATAAAACATTTTTAGAAAAAATTCAGAGACGCTTTTTAAAGTCAGCTATATATACCCTTGATGGTGAATATCCTCCCAGAGGTATTTCCCAGGAAATGCTGTTAAGTCGTTTTCATTTAACACATCTTGAGACAAGGTGATATATGCAGTCGGATGTGTTTCTTTTTAAATTAATTAATAATAAGTTGGACTGTACAGCCCTATTGAATCAAATCACATATCGTGTCCCTAGAGTGTCATTTCGATATAATAATATTCTTTCTATCCCTACTCCCCGTACCAATATATTAATAGCTGCACCACTTTATCAAATGACGGTAAACTATAGTAATCTTGAGGACAGAATTGATATATTCTATTGTAACGTATCTCAAATTAAGAGAATTTTCTTAAGTTAACATACTCATCTGTTTCTTGTTATAAGTTTAATTTTTCTCTTAAAATTTGCACTACTTATAATGTAGACCATCGTTGATAGATTAATTTGTTTATATCTAAGTGTATATACACGTGTGTGTATATTTGTGCTATTGTAAATATGTGTGTATGTATGTATATATGTATGTATGCGTGTATATATGTATGCATATGTGTATATGTATATGTGATTGAATTATTGTAAAATTTTTTGTGTAATGTATTGTATAATATTTTATTAGATACTGTTCCCGATCCTGTAATTGGGCGTTGCCTGTTGGATTTGTTTGAAATAAATAAAAAATAAAATAAATACGTTAATCCGTTTTACTGTGTTAAAATTTTAATTAACTACTTGCAGAAATAATTTGTTTTTTTTTTGTGTTCCAATTATTTCATGGATATTTATCAAACATAGTAACAATATCTTCGAATAATCCACTCGATATTAGGTACAACTGAGCCTTAGTCCGAGTCAGATTCGAACGAAGAAAAGTCATCCCCCACATAAAAGTTCAGTGGCTCTACTACGATGTCCTTTACAACGTCAAGCTGCCACATTTTTTCCTATTGGCTTTGCACATGACGAATTATTCTTTTCCCTAAGGACACTATTACGTGACCTTTTTACAAACCTATAGTGCCAAAGACAATAATTACATTACAACATGTAGAAATAAAAACTTGGTTTGCTCACCGAAAGCCTATTTCTGTTATCAGTGCCCTCAAAGTACTCCGTTTTAATCGAGGTAGATGTTCATCTTCATGCACCACCGCTAACATTTTATTCAGAGTTGGTGGTTCGTTCCTTTCAAAAAATGAATGAATCAAACGTCTGAGAGCACTTTTAGTTCCATCATCAATGTTATCCAAAATTATTCGTTGTCTGTGGTACACTTTCGGTGAATGACGTTGGTGTGTTTCTTTATATTCACGAAGAAACACTTGCAGCACACACACCTAAATTAATATGCATAATAATATAAACATAAACTATAATAAATATACACAATCTAATAGTAGAAATATACTTCGATGTACTGATGAGCAACCTCATAAAATCCAAAAATTAAAATTACCTGATGCCTTTGCAACAAACTCGACTTCTCCCCTAGGTTTATCCGAGTTATCTCCAGTATAAGTCTTATAAATGTTCAAAATATGTTGTTTGTCTTCAACCGAAAAATGCCTGGATGTCTGTTTTTTCGGTGGAGAAATAACCGCTTGAGCCATAATTGTTGGTATTAATCCCTGAAAAAAAAGTGTGGTTATAAGATATAATCAATACCTATGAATTGTTTTCATTCCGTACCTTAATATAAATAAAAATGTTTGTTTAGCACTAAAAAGCACTATTTATTTGGTAAGTGTGAATAACATAGAAACAACGAATTGCAACAAATAATCTCCACAAAACACCAAAACAAAACGTATTTGACAGTTAAGAAGCTATCAAGTTAATAATATCTTGTGATATAGGTTTTAAAAATACGACCAATAGAAAAATTTTATTCGAATTTGGCGCAATTTATGGGGCGGGGCATAATTCTATTTGCTCGTTAAACGGGGTATAACTAAATGTAACAATTTAATAAATATCTCCTCAATATTGAAGCTGCTTTCTAAATTCTATTATTAATACATAATAACATCTATTCTGTTGATGCAGATGGAAGTCAAAGGCTTCTGTGAGTAAACTTTTAGTTTATCGAGATAGAGTTTCCAACAGAGTCCTTTGCATGCATGTATTTAATATTCTAAAAGCTTACAACAAAAACTACTATTGGGTAATATCAAATATTGTGCTCCAATTTTAGGCGATTTATATCCTCCTAACGACGTGAATTAATAATATACTATTTTGTTTTTATTTTCCTAGAAAGTACTGTTTTAATCTGTATACAAATCTTCCGGCTTCATTTTTGTAATTGTTGTTTTAAGTGCACAAAAATTGCACCTATTTTAGTACAAACAGAAGCTCCCGTCAAAAATATTAATCGAACGCTTGAATATAATTGATCTTTTTAAATACACTTTATTTGAGTCAATAACAACATAAAAATATAAAAAGAATAAATTAACTGAATAACACGTCATATAAAAATCTTTCAATTACAGATATACATAATATGTATGTATCCATATATGATGTTGCCACACACACTTCTTGGTGATTTATAAAAAGAGAAGTGATTAAGCTTTGATTGCGATTGTCCACTAGTAAAAGATTTTTACCAAACAAATGGAAATCCTCAGCGTTATACCATTCGCAGACCGGTTTCTGGTTTTTGCTTTCTTCAGTGAGAAGACTAAAATTAATTTGTAGTATTTATTACTATTAATTGTATATAATACACGAAAAGTTTCAATTATTGGTTTCCGAGTTATTTTATCTTAAAAAATTAATAATTTATTATTTATCACAAATTCATAATGGCTAGGTTAGGCTTTATTGAACGAGCTTAGCCAAGGGGCGAATTCAATAAAGCCTTATTATGGAGGCGTTACATACACAGCTTTATGTTCCACTGTTAAAATTGGCTCATTATCAAAAAAAAACTATACATTTTATATCTAGTATATGAGAAACGAGCAAAGTGTGCTTTTTCTATTGCTTGGTTACCATGTTGTTTATGACGTAGTTTTGCGGCCATAAAGTACCTCTTTATAGTACTAGTAGAACTCAGCTTCAGCTTGGCCGACCGCCATTTAGTGGTTTGAGATAAAAGCACGGTATGTGCGTGTGTATGTCGACGGTGTCATGAAAAAAGGCGTAAGCGACAATAATCTGAAAATGATATTATTATAGAAAACAGGTGGTAAAAGTCAGCTTTTCGTCTAACACTATGGTTGAATCCACCAAAAATTCGACAAACGTTAGAATTGAAGTTGAAGAGGCGTAATCAATAATTTCAGTTGTGAATAAAGTGAGGTTATAAATTAGTAAGTGCCGAGATCTCATAGTGGCACGTGATTATACGCTCAGTTGTGATTAATTAATGTAAAATGTTTATATTTTTGTCGTTTAAGTGGTTTATATGATTAAATCACGTAAATAATAATATTTTAGCTTAAAAAATAACCTAGGCCCTGTAGCCAGTCCACCACTGTACTAATTACTAATAAAGAGGGCATTACTGGTGGCATTGAATTGCCTAATATAAAAATGAACAAACAACTTCGCGAACTTTCGTAAAATTTAGCAAGGAATATAAAAAGCGGAGTACATAAACATTAAGAAAACAGAATGTCTGTCGTAAAACAAAAACTTACCGAGTAAAATAAACTATTTTGAAAAGAACGAAGTTAGCGAGAAATAGTAGTGCAAACAAACAAATATGAGATAAAACTATTCTTCAGCGAGTAGATCTCGGTGACCCCATTAACAGAGAATGCTTAGGCGCCTCCTAAAAGCATAATTAAAACATGAAATGTGTGTTTAACTGTTGAAATAAAGCAAGTAGTTAAAGGAGGACGTTACAGGCCTGTTTCGCGCCTCTGAGAGCTGTTGTGTGTAGTTTTAGATGAATACAACATTTTCCTACTTTATACTTGTGTGAAAACGACAACTGCTTATTTATGAGGTTAAACCTGTATAAAATATTATTCGTTTCAGAATCAAAATAATGTACATTTAAGAGTTTCAGTTTAAAGAGCGATATTTCATATCTAGCGTTCATAGTAATTCTGCAAAAAATGGGAGGTGGACAGGCAAAACCCCCTTGATTCAGAAAAGTTAATATATTTAGTCTCTTAGATACTTCATCAAAGATACTTTATTTTCCCTTGGAAAGTATCTATCTCATAATGTTTTGTAATTACTCTGAAAGTTGAAATTCCAACAGATATTTTATAGTAACTAATTTTAGTTACAGCTTAGATCAGATTGGTTAGTACAAAATTTTATAATATTCAAGAAATTAATGACAGATCAAAATACCTTCAGCCTTTAAAGTTGAGAGACATATTGAACTTCAGCTACTTCAATATTTATAAGTTGATTTACAATTTCTCCACATATTAAAATTATATTTAAGAAGTTCACTACTCCATTGAAGCCTGTTATAGGCTTTAAAAATATGTATATACAGTCTATTTTGTGAGGAATAATTTTAGCAGACTCGTGTTTATTATTTATGTTTAATTTTTTTCACCCCTCGCGTTTTTTGTCTATCTGCATCCTTGGACCATTTCTGTTTCAGCAATAAACTTTATACCCGAAATTTTGTTTTACGACGTAACCAGTTAAAACTTGAATTATTAATAGTTTAATACTTAAAAGTTCCTCTCATTTTTTGATTATTAATTTACCTGCTTTATGTACACTTTTACTGTGTTTTTATATTTCACAAAGTAATTTCGCAGTGTTGTGTTTACGTTAAATTGTAGTTTTATGACTGGTTTTATATTCCTTTCGGTATATTTCATCACATGCTTTTCATAATTGAATACCTCAAATTTATTAATTTATGAAATATTAAAATCATTATTAAATCCTGCTGAAATAAGTAATTACAGAGCCACTGCAACTCTGTAGTTTTGTTAAAATATTCATAACATTGATGTGGTTCTCCACAAAATACATGGACAACCACGTCAATGTTAGCTTCAGATCAAAGGTTTCAACCCACTTCAGGATTAAGATATTCGTTTTAGCCGTACATTCCATAAAAATCCTTAATCGCTCTGTCTGAAAACGGATTCATTTAGAGTTTTTCAATATATTAATAAAACTCTTAATTTACTGTTTAAATGTTAGGATACAATGTGTAGCATATAATAGGTTTAGGTCGGGCATGTATACGTCTATATCCGGAGTCCCTTAAGGGTCTAATCTTGAGCCTCTCTTATTTTTATTATTTATTGATAATCTTACGCAAACCAACAGTAATAAACTGCTATTTGTTGCATATTTAAAAAAACCGCTGCCAATTACTTGAGGATCAGAACTTCCTCATTGTAGTAAAACTCAACGTGTGATGGAGTTTATAATAAAAGTAATTTTTGACGTTTCAAAAAAGTCACATTTTTTGACGTTTCAAAAGAGTCACATTTTGACGTTTCAAAAAAAATCACATTTTGACGTTTCAAAAGTCGCTTTGACGTTTCAAAAAAAATCACATTTTTTGACATTCAAAAAAGTCACATTTTTTGACGTTTCAAAAGAGTCAAATTTTTTGACGTTACAAAAAAAATCACATTTTGACGTTTCAAAAAAGTCACTTTGACGTTTCAAAAAAATCACATTTTTTGACATTCAAAAAAGCCAAATTTAAAAATTGGGATCGATTTTGCTCATCAATAAACTCAATCTCTTCCTTGACCTCTAGAATGTGTGTACCAAATTTGAAAGCTTTATCTCAAAAACTGTAGCTGCTATCGCGAACCAGACAGACAGACATACAGACAGAAATTTTTTTTTGGCTGAAATTTTGTATATCGTTATAATTCGGCGAGATTCGTCCAGAAATGCAATCAAAATTGTCAAAATTTTTTTTTCACGAATACATAACTTCCTCACTTTGAGGGATGAGGAAGTAATATGTTTCAAAATTAACACAACAGGCAATGTTTAACAAAAGATTTAGGATAAATACATTAATGCTCGTTTAGCTCATTTAGGTGCACAATAATAAAACCGCACGACAGCTAGATGAAACATTCTCTTTTCTGCAAAGGTTTATGTTGACTAGCGATCGCGTGTCTGCCTCTGGTTTACATTGCAACGTTGCCATTTAAGACACCCATATCTAATCTAATTCAAAACACATACTGTACAGGGCTATCCAACGAAAATGCCCACCCCTAAGAGCTCATTTGATTCATTACAACTTTTATTAGAAATATTTTCTCTAACTCGAAAAAAATAATAAACAAAATATAGGGGTTGATCTTTTCGTTGGATAACCCTGTACTTGTAAATGTTCATCGACTGCAAAGGGTTCCAGGGGTTAAGATTAACCTAAAAGCATTTAAAAATTTGTAACTTCACAACCAATGATTTGTTCATAATCATTTTGATCGATGGTAAACAAACTCATTAGTTGTAAATTTTCGTTTCTTCGGCTGTCAAGTTTTTATTATGATGAATTTGAGGAATCTGGTGTAGTTAAAAGTGGAATTCCGATCGAGCCAACAGCGAAAACAGTGGAGTTGACAAGTGAGGAACAAACAGATAATTTGTATGTGAAAACTGCAAAAACTAAAAGTTTAGATGACCTCTCACCGAAATATATATCGCTAGAGATCCATCCTGATAAAAAGAAACCTGCAAAACACCCAGGCTTAGGTGCATCGAAAAGTGCAACTAATCTCAGCCGAAAGTTTCAAGAGAGTGACAGAGACACAAATATTAAACCTAATAACAGTGATAAAGACACAAATACCCTTAGTTCTAAAAATGAGAGTGACAGAGACACGTTAACTAATATAAATCTAAGTGAGAGTGACAAAGACACAAACGTAGTAATAAGTAGCAGTAAGAGTGATAAAGACACAACAGTAGTTTATAAACCCATTAAAGATCTAAATAAGTGCGTTACGGACGTAAATAAACCACGTAAACTTAGAGACAGAGACAATAAGTTAGTTGGTAACAAGAAGGAAAAGGACAATAAAGACATTATTCTGCCACCTAAAGTAAACATTCAGAGCATACAGATTAAAAAAAAGAAAAGACAAAACGTGGAAAAACATCAAGTCCAGGATCGATATTGGAACAAGTAAGAAACTTATAGAAACAAAAACGGAGAAACAAAAACAATTCAATATACCTTCAATAAATGTGGAATGCGAAAAATTCCAAGCATCCACAGATAATACACAAAAGGAATCCCAACAATTTAAAAATCTTAATCCTGAACTTCCCAACACGGAATTAATTAAAAAATTCGTGTCTGCATACACACATAAAAACACACCAAAAATGGACCCTCAGGAAAAATCCAAAAAGTCACTCGACCTTCCCGCGAACCCAAATATAACAATGGATTCGCTTGACATACAAAAGAAGAAACTCGACGATCAACAAAAGTCCGAAGCTGAGATCCTCAGACTTATACAGGCAGGACTAATAAAATTCGAAGACGGTGTAATCACGATGGGCAGCCAAAAAATAAATACCCAATTAACCACGACAATACCAGAACAAGAAGCAATGGAAATCATGGATAACTCGCCTAACAACAAACATGGTTTTCAAACGCCTAAAAAATCATTAAAACTTGCACAAATTCTACAAAAACCAACAACAACTGTCACTCAAACCAAAAACAGGTTTCAGTCACTCGATATACAAAACGCCGAAGAAGAAATTGAACAATCGGCAAAAAACACATTAAATAACTATGAAAAAACTACGCACGACAGGGAACCCACAAAAAAACCCGCCTATTGTACTAAAGGGCATACCGAACAACCATACCAGACTAACCAATGACTTAAAACTTCACATAAAGTTAGGATACTACGTAAAGTACGCTCCGAAAAGTACCCTATTCTACATCAAAGATAATAAGGAATACGTAAAGTATAAAAACAAACTTAAAGAACAAAACGACGTCGAATATCATACTTACACTACGAAGGAAGAAAAAAGACATGCCTTCGTCTTGAGAGGGCTACAGGGAGACCCCGAAATTAATAAAATCAAAGATGACATAATAGATCAGGACATTGACGTACATAATATATTTAAAATGAAAACTAAATACAATCCATTATACCTAATCGTCACATCCAGTGACATAACGTTAAAAACAATTCAAAACAAAATTAAGTATATTTTGCATACTAAAATCTCATGGGAAATAAGAAGAAATGACAGGATAATAACGCAATGCCGAAGATGTCAGGCATGGGGGTACGCAACCAGTAACTGCTACAGGAACCCTAAATGCGTAAAATGCGGAGAGGGCCACTGGACACGGGACTGCCAAAAAGAACCACAAGCACCCCCTAAATGCGCTAATTGCAACGGTGCACATACTGCAAGCAACACGACATGTCCTGTGTACCAGTATAGGGTAAGCTCAATACAACACAAACAAATAGATGAGCCGACTCAATATGTTCCCGCGCCCATGCCAACAATCAATGCGTGGACGCAGAGAAGGACGACTAATCAGACGACACCTGTAAATGCACCTGTAAACAACCAACAACCCAGCAACAGAGACCGCCCTCAAGACGCCAACAGGACAAGAAATATAGACACCGCTCAGGCCGCTGCCCCACACACAGACAATGATTTCAATTTACTTGTAAAAGAAATGAATAAATTAAATACTAGAATTAATTTAAAAGAAACAATAAAGGCAATTGCCGAATTAAACAGAATGTTAGACTCCGTTACAGATCCAATTCAGATAATCTTCACTATTCAGGAATTTACCCTGAATATCCTGCCTAAATATAACATTTCAAATTCAAATTAATGAATTGGAACTGTAACGGAGTAATTAATAAAACAAATGAGCTCAAACATTTTATATCAGAACATCAAATAGACATAATAATTCTAACCGAAACAAAATTAAACAACACGCATAATTTTAAAATCAATAATTTCTATGTATACAGGAAGGATAGACCAAATAACCGAGGAGGTGGAGTCGCTATTTTAATAAAAAAAACAAATTCCGCACACACTCCTCGCAGCTTTCAACACAACTATTGAGCATATTGCTGTTAAATTGAGTGACGACACTGCTATCGTTGCTGCCTATAACCCTCCTCGAAATAGAATTACACCTAACGATTTCAACAACATTTTTTCAGCCAACAAAACCATTTTAATAGGAGACCTGAATGCCAAGCATACCTCTTGGCGTAATAACCGGTCCAACAGGAGCGGTGTCGTCCTGCGGGACTATGCACTGGCGGAAAATATTGCAATTTTAATCCCTGACAATCCTACCCACTATCCTGCAAACAATACTACCCCAACCTATATAGACCTAATAATTAATAAAAACTACCCCTATCCCATACAACCCATCTCCCTTCCCCTCCTCTCCAGCGACCACAATCCCGTTACATGCACAATACAAGACACAAACTTAAACACACATAACAGACTAGTATACAATTATAAAACAACAAACTGGACAGCTTTTAAGCATTACGTAAACACAAAACTGACAATAAATAACAATATACGTACAAGACAAGACGTAGACGACGAAATTACAAATCTTACGACATCACTGCAATACGCACGCGACAAGACGACACAAAAAATAAATTTTAAGCCAAAAGAAGAACGGCTGCCAAATGAACTAAAAAACTTAATTAAATTTAAAAACAAAATCCGGAAGCAATGGCAAAGATTCAAAAGACCTATTGATAAACAAAGACTATTGGACATACAAAAAACAACGAATACCAGACTAAACGAACATAAAAATGACGTATGGACCCAACGTATCCAGGGGCTTTCACGACAAGATAACACACTTTGGAAGATGACCAAACTACTACGTAAACCTCACAACACAATACCTACCCTTATACATAACGGACAAACATACATGCACGACACAGACAAAGCAGAGTTGCTTGCTGACCACCTACAGCAAGTACACTCTGCCCAGCCAGACTCAACTGAACAGCACGCACTTATACATAACGACGCAAACGAAATACTAGACTATTACCCTATACCACCACGAAAGCTCACAAAACTTATTACCTCACCGACCGAACTAAAACAAATTATACGATACTTACCCAACAATAAAGCCCCTGGACCAGACAATATACCGAACATTATACTAAAACATCTTCCCAACAAAGCTCTTGTCTCCCTGACCCATATAATCAACAACATTATAAAATTGCAGTATTTTCCACCACGGTGGAAAATTGCCGTGGTGGTCCCGTTCCGAAAACCAAACAAAGATGCACAAAATAAAAACAACTATCGCCCAATTTCACTATTAAATGCGATGAGCAAGCTTACAGAAAAAAATAATACTAAACAGACTAAACAAAATCATAAATAAAAAGCATCTTATCCCAGATAACCAGTTTGGTTTCAGGAGCGGGCACAGCACGGCTCTTGCGCTGTGCAGAGTCGTGCAGGACATCACCGAAGGTTTCAACAAGAAACAATCAACCTGCATGCTCCTGTTGGACATGGAAAAGGCTTTTGATACTGTTTGGCATTCAGGCCTCCTATTCAAATTAAAAAACCAACTAGAATTTCCCCCATATTTTGTCAGTCTTATAAAAAATTATATCTCTGATAGAAAATTTCGAGTGAGGGTTAACGACGCGATTTCGCCGCTCAAAAACGTCCAAGCAGGCGTGCCGCAAGGCACGGTCCTTTCTCCCATCCTGTTTAACCTCTTCCTTTCCGATTTACCCACCTATCCTAACACAAAAACAATTCTCTACGCAGACGATACGACTATTTACGGACAATCTTTCTACGCACAGACGGCGACACAAAAAGTACGTTACCACATGGGCCAACTGACGGACTATTACAAAACATGGAAAATTAAACTTAACGAGAACAAGACGGAGACCATTACATTAACAAAAAAATTCACAAACATAAAGACATTTACCAAACTGAAAATTAACGACAAAACGATAACAGAAAAAGACAACGTGAAGTACCTAGGCATTACGTTAGACAAAAGACTCTTTTTTTAAACGACACATAACAAATACCATAAACAAAACCTACGCAACATTAAATAGTTTATATCCCCTGATAAACAGACGCAGTATACTTTCGACAGACAATAAACTCCTACTTTACAAGACCATACTTAGACCGACGATGACGTACGCGTGTGCGGCATGGAGTCACATGTCGGACACGCAGTACAAACGACTCCAGACAACACAGAACAAACTACTAAGATTACTGACAAACGCAAACAGATATACGAACATGAGACAATTACACGAACAGCACGGACTAGAACTCATACAACCGTATATCTACGAGACTGCGACTAAATTTCTAAAAAACAACACACAGACCTCTGTACTGACTAGAGATATGACACGTCGCAGACGACACAATGACGTACAACACACACACAAATACATCTACGAAAGACTACCGCTTTACGACGAACAAGCATAACAAGACAGACATACGGACAATACACACCCATGCAATAACTCTCCTGTCACACTACCCCACCCCCTTATACCTCTCCCTACTACATAGATCCCAATAACAATCCAACAATAGTAAAAATTGAACATTAAACAGGTTTTTTGGTATATTTTTCCTGTATACATAAAAGAAATCAAGAGAACAAAAACATGATGTCTATTTAATTATCTTAAACATTCTGTCTAATACGGCAATTGCTTTGTTGTCAGGAAAAAGCTGAAAAATAAAAATAAATTAGAAACATCACTTAGTCTAGGCCACAACAGCGGCCACGGCAGGTGTGTACCGCGCCTCGCGATCTGTAACGCCCGTCAGAATATATATATACTTATATCATTATAAATGAGATAAGCAAAGCAAATAACTTACACTAGTTTAAGGTTTCTTATGTAAAGAATGAAATAATAAATAAAGTTTGTTAAACGGTAAACGGTAAAACGGTGTAGTTAAAACAATTTTGGTATCCCTCGCCACTTCTTATGCAAAATTTACAAGGGGCGTTTGTAGAGAAATAAGGTTTTTATTTGTAACACATTATTTTTATTTTCATTTCCAATTCAGCGTTTGCGTTTAAATGGTAGTATTCATGGATTTTAAATTTTCTTTCGTAGGTATGTAGGCCTCAAAATTTACAATCTTTCTTACTAAAACAGTTTTGGTCTCTAATGCATAATAGATGAGTTATTTTGAAGTGGCCCTCTTATAATAGACAGTCTGTATATGAACTATCAATTTTATCGATGGCTACATTTGCATTGTTTTCGACTCAAAATAAATAGGTTGAAGCAGTATATAATTAATTAATTCTAACCCAAACTAATTTTACAATAAATTATGGTAATATTCTGGAGGGTTATTTTAAATCAAAATGGGTTTGCACGGAGCAAACAAAGTGGAAGAGCCGCCATTCGGCGCTGCAAATGTCCGTTTGCATTATGTATTTCACGTGTTTGTTAGTAAAACCAACTGAAATATTTGTAATGACTTATTGAAATAGCATATACCTCGTCGCGAGTGTAATACATGCGTAACAATGGGTATTGACAGCGGCCATTATTTGCAGTGTTATCTATGTCGGTTCATAATTTATAATATGCAAAATGCATATTGTTCGTAACAGGGAGATAAACACAGACACACTCTCTGAAAATGTAATCCTGATTCATTGCTGTAATACGCCGAGGACTCTGCGATGCATAATATCAACCCGGCTTTTTATTCCTTGTTCTCATATACGGAACAAGATGGCATTTTTTTGTCGAATTAAATAACTTTTATGTTGCGAAATTGTTCTGTAACTATTTGTCTGTGCGCGGAACTTTTGCAATTGAGTTTCAGCTCTTCAATATATTTTTTAATGGCGACATAGAATTGTGTGTTAATATTACTTTCAAGGATTTAAAGTAAGGACCGGCTAAGGGTCTCTGTCTGTAATTGTAAGCAGATTTTTGTATAATAACTTAATTGTAGTCTAATTGTTCATTTGGTTATTTCATTATTATTATTATACACTACCCAACAGATAAAAATTCCATTTACAGGGTAGGAGATATAAAATGCATTTAATAGAAAAAGAAATACTTAACATAGAACTTATAAATTTAGTTTCCTTATCGAAGTTATACTGCAGTTAAAGACATCAATAATGTGCTAAAATGAATATAATTACTGCATATTCTAAATAGAGGCGAGTATTTTTGAACATTTATTCTAGGTATGGGCAGATAAATTATATGATTTTGTCTAGATATAAATCTAGGAACATGAAAACTAAGCATATGTAAAATTTGCCTTCAATTAGTTAAACCATGAATTAATTCACAAAGGAATATAAGTTCAGATATATTTCTACCAGCCTCAAGAGAAGTTCCTGGAAATCTGTTAAGGAGATTGTTATGTGGGTAACCCATAGCTGGATAGACTCCATAGATATTTAATGAAACGCTTTTGAATTCTCTCTAGGTTATTAATATGAGTATTATTTAATATGGCCACCATGTAACAAAATATATTCAAGTCTATATCTGATGTAAGATTCATAGAGCAGTTTAATTGTGTCATTATTATTAAAGTCTTGAAAATTTCTTATTATGAAACGCAACATTCTGAAACAATCATTTGTAGTATTATATATGTGACTTAAAAACTACGCTTTGTGCCAATTGTAACATCGCATGGTCCCGAGTTGAATTATATCTAGGTAGAGTTATTAAGGGATAATTAAAGTGGTATTATTTTGTTTTATAGAACACGTCACACGACTACATTTGCTAATGTTTACGAGTAAGTTGTTAGTAACACACCATGTGTGTATCTTACTATACGCCTCTTGTAAAATTAAGCTGTCAATTTATCGTGTTAAATCGCTTCGTACAATTTTAGGTCATCTGTGTATAGAATGCAGGGAACGTCAATATCATTAACAATATAATTAATGAACTGGTTGAAAAATAGGGGATCTAATATAGAGCCTTGAGGTACTCCTGATGCTGTTGTGAATTAATCTGATTGATGATGATAACATTCTACAAACTGTGATCTATTTTTGAGATAGGTGCTGAAAAATTGTTGTTTATCCCGAAAAAACAAATTTTGCGAGTTTCATTAGAAACATGTTGTGGTCCAGCTTCCGAAAAGTCAGTGTAAATAACATCGACCTGTGTATTGACATCAAAGGCAGTAGTTATGTGTTGACTGAGACAAAGTATATTAGTTGTGGTAGATCTTTCACTTATAAATCCGTGCTGAAATTCCGTTATCTGATTTTTTACGTGAATAAAAATTGATTCATAAAGTAAAATTTCAAATAATTTAGATTGTTGATAATTGTGATTTATTTGTAGTTTTGCATATCCTACTTATTGCCTTTTTTAAAAATAGAAGTATTTTTGACCTGTTCAATATGTTCGGAAAAGTATGAAGATTCAGTGAGAGATTGGAAAAAATGGTTTAAGGCCTAACAAGAACAGAAACAGTCACGAAAAGAAAAACAAGAATTTCATTGATGTATGATCAAGGTCATGTTGCTTCTAACAGTTTTTAAATAAAGGTAACGCTCATACTATTAGACAGCGAATAGAAAAATAAATAATTTGTAACGGTCTATTTTTGGATATAATTAACTTGCGTTTTAATTAATGCTGATTGCATAATTTGGTTTGAGGTCAACCTTAAAAATTCTAGAACCGACTTAACCAAATTGTAAATCTTCGATATTCAAAGTGACCACTGGACCTTTAGTGCACCAGCGCGAACATTGCGGTGTGGGGACAAAGAGGGAACGCTTGTACTAAGACGAGGACGATCTGCCGAGCCACGGCCGAGTGTGGACCTGTGTTTCTGTTGTGTGAAGTACGTTACGTTACCTTAGTTTGGAGATAAGACAAGACCGATGCATCGAGACAGTTAGGTGTGTGTTTTTGTACGTTGCTTTTATGGGCACTACCTTATAGATTGTGTCTGGTTGAGATGTTATGGTTAAGAAGTTAGGAGGCATGTAACCTAAGAAAGCTATGTGAGATGGTAAGGTTATTTTCCTTCCAATTATTATTAAAATAGGTAGCTATTGAGTATTACCCAGCTGGCTTCGTTTTGAGTGCGAGCTGAAAATTTGAAAACTAAAATTTGCATCAACAAGCTGATTTGCCGATCTATCTAGAGGTGGAGAAAGCCCCTAGAGTTTTAATTTTGCTCCTGAACTGTGTGAGACAATGTTGTGAAAAGTAACAGTTCTTTCCCCCTTTCAACGGCACTAGTGCGTGTAGCTTTTTTATACGTTTAGAATATGTAACTTTCCTAGACTTTGGTATAAAACGAAAATAAAAAAGAAAGGCGGGTGGCGCCCTAAAATAGACTTATTAGTTGAAAATAATGTAAATATTTTCTGAAGCTTGTATACTTTTGTAGGCATTGTATGTACCTAGTTTATTACTTATTAACCACGCCTTGACCCTCTTGTGTTCTATATTTTAAATATATGTATGTATTTTCTTTGGGCGTTTTATTTGAATAATTAAAGTAAATTAAAATAACGAAAGAAACTAAATTCGTTATAAATTGGTATATAATTTATAATTGATATAGATATTTTCAATTTGCAGTGCTCAGTGAATATAGCTACATTTCTTGTAATTAGTAGAAAATTAAATTTAATTCGTCCCCTTTAAGCAATACTCCACGTATTTTCGTTCACACTGTTGCTGTATGCGTATAAACGAGTTCTAGAAGGAAAAAAGGATTACTCAGTATAACACCGACGTAGTTTTCCAAGAAACACTGAAACACCATATACTGCGCTCGACGCGCGTTTCGCTGACCAAGTTGGCATCGTCTGGAGATGATTAAACTCGTTTAAACTACATAAAGTGGGAGATTGGGAGATCCGATATTTAAAAAAATGTTCCGTGGATATGAGACTTTTAGTAAATTCTGGCTCCACATTCACGTTTTACATTGTAAATTAAGTATGCATTTAATAAATGATGGAAATTAATTGTTTCTAGAAATTCCCCATGGCTGTAAAATTTTACATGGCAATATTCTCATAAAACTTCGGCTCCTACGGATATATAAATAAATCAATAAATAATACAACAATGTTCCATTTGAACATTACCACAAAGCTGAATTGCAGTATTACTGCAATGTTGCGCTGTACCTCACTGCAACTTTGCACTGCAATATTATAGAGCCTTGGACTATAACGTTAAAGCCAAATTGTGTTGCAACATTATAGCAATGTTGCACTCCAGCATTACTGCAACATTGCATTACAGCACCTGTAATTATTTTACAAAAATATACCAGGTAGAGTATCTTGCAGAAGTTATTTTAAGAAATTAAATATTTTAACTGTTTTTAATATACAGTGTGCATAAAGTATGGAATAAATTCATTATTTCTTACACCAAAAATATTAAAAATAAATACTCGGACACGTCGATTTTTAATTTCAGTTGCTATTTCTATTTTATGATTGTTAGATATTATCAATTTAAGATTAATTAGAAATGTAACAAATTGCAGACAGCTGGTTGCATTTGAAATCTTGGGGATCACAAAGTGTAAAAATGGTATGAATAGTGACAGAGGGCCAATGTCAAATAGCTTTATTAGTTAGTGGGTCACGGTTCACCGTGAATCGTGACGATAGTTTAGGTATAAATAGGATGCATGGTTAGTTTTAGTCATCTCCAGAAGATGCCAACTTGGTTGGCAAACCGCGCGTCGAGTGCAGTATGTGGTGTTTTGGTGTTTCGTAGAAAACTATGTTAGTGTTATTTTCACATCAAAGGTTCGAACCCACTTCAGGATTACTCAGTATATTGTGAGCACAGATTACTGTGTATTATATAACGGTTTTTTACATTTTTGAATTTACGTAAAAGATCTCAACCAGCGTGAATTTCATAATAATGTAATTTTTTGTTTTTCAGATGACTTCTTGAAAAGGATCTCTAGGTAAGATTGTACTTTTAAATTACTTAATTTAACTAAAATTAGACTTTACATTACATGTTTTTCGTGTGGTAATTAAATTACACTGTCTTTATTATTTTCTGTTTATAATTAATATTAAGTTTAATCCATAAAATGATTATTATACAGTGTGTTGACATGCTGATGTTATGTATATTCATCAAAATAGATTGTTTATGTTCCTCAATGCGTTTGTTTAGGTTTCGACCAGTTTGTCCAATATATGTATAGTTCATATACCTCAGTTTTTTGCAATTTATCTGGTTTGTCTTTATTATTTGTTTTTATTATTTGATAGAATTCTTTTCATGTTATTTATTCTCATTTGAGAATGTTTTACGTCCTAAACTGTTTAACTTATTACTAACTTTATTGCTAACCATAGGTCTATAACTGATACATTTATAACCTCTTGGGGACTTCTGAATGACCAGCATAAAACTCATTAAGAATATTTTTCCGTTGTTGCGCATTTCTAATGATTATTATCAATCAAGAGAATTTAATTGATTTTGATATCGGCGCCTCCGCCGTAATTTAAATAGCTACTCAATACGCTCAACAGATTGGTTTCTCATAATCAGCATTGTAAATCTGAAATGAATCATACGGACACCGACATAATGTCTCAATGAATTTATGTCTACGGAATTAAACATAATATTTTCTCCCGCAAAGATGTGGCTTACGAAAGTTAAAAAGAACTCGTTAAAACCTACATAATTTAACTTGTTAATGATGTCGAATGCCTACAATAAATTTATATGTATCATAACAACTAAGATATTAGTATCATGTAATATTGATTACATAATAGAGGTTTCTAAGAGTGAATCAGCCACGTACAATCCTGTTGAATAAAGAAATGCGATGAGTTCCTATTTACTTTTAAAATGACCTTATTAGTAAATTACAAGACGTTCAATGAAGTCGAATAAAATGCTGGCGTTATTGCTTTAATTTTCTATTGTAGGCACATTCGAGACAGACTAAAGTACGGTGCTAGTATCATTAAAAAAGAAAAGTAATTAAAAGTTATATACAGGAATGTTCCCGGCATCGATTTTTAGGAAAATCCGTATCAAAGCTGGAAAAAGAGAGACGCTAGGTTATTAAATTAAATATACAAACGTCGGTACTATGATGAATACAAATTCGAGCCGAATTTAACTTTCATTTCATATTCATAGAGAATTCTAAGCATCAACTCGAGTTATTTGAATATAAAGGGATGTTTTCATTTTGCAAGAGAGAATAAGTCAATAAATAAAAGGATAAGCCTGCGAAATTTAATTATCAAATTCGGCACTTCTTCCTTCGTATTATGGTTAATTCGGGAATTTATATGGGTTAACTGACATTGATTTCATTGCAATGGCAATCGGTTTTAATGCCTTTATATGCTAAGTCGGAGTTAAATATAATGTACCAAAACTAGGTTATTATCGTCTTCCTCTTACTGCAAAGCAATTGTGCTTCCACCCCACCAGATATACCAGTACATATTAAGAAAGGACAGAAAATGCATTTGTATCTGTTTGATAGCTGCAGCACATGTGCCAATATAATTTAATTTGATACAGAGTAACAAATAGTTGTAATTTAAAAATATGCATTTCAAGGAAATAATATGAAACGTGTACTAGGGTGGTTGTTACCTAGTACAGGTAATTGATAATGGTATAGCAAATTATAAATGTGATTTTTGAAACATATTGGGTGGCTTTTAAAAAACGAATCCTGTTTGAGGCTCCAGAGTACATTGAGATATCGATTAGAATTTTTTTTTCTTACAGACAAAAGGTTGAAAGATATTCCTAGTAAATTCCATAGATGTATGCCTATCAACAAGCTTTTTATTGAAACAAACTTAACGGTCAGTGACATTTCAAGTTGTAATATTATCATAAGTTTGGTGAAAGTTTTGTCCTATTATCTCGAGATTTCTTGTAATAATAGCACCTCATTAACTAAGTCTGACTTAGAGATCATTGCAACTTTGCTCATTCTAAATTCTCATAAAGCTATACCTCGCAAAACCTCTCTCGTTATTTGCCCTAATGTCTCCCTGAGCTATAGGCAACCAATAATCCTTTCGTTCTGTACTCTACTGCGCAAGGCGCTATCGTCACCTTTCCGGTGATTTTTGTCGTTAATTTGTGGACTACGCCGGCTAGATCGTGAATTTCCGTAAGACTAATCTACGGTCATCCGATAGGGATATCAGGAATTTGTTCTAAAATTTAAGTTCCCGTGTTTTGGACGTAGTGTAGAATGCGTTGGTGCTGTTTTAGAAGGGAACTTTTACTGAAAACAGGATATAATTGCGATCTATGCGAACTTCACTTAGACATTTTGTTTTTCATAAGATGGCACGTTTATTCCTTTATTTTCTAGGCTGGTTTGTAATAAAGACTTACTTAATGTACCTCAATATAAATATTATTTTGAAGAATGTTATGTTCTGAGAACATAGCAAATGAGAAGTGAGGTTATGACTTTTGTGGTTTTACTGGAGAAATTGGACACCTATACCCTCGTGTTTGAGGTAAATAGTTCGTAAAATTATAGTCATTGTTTTCGTTTTGTGTTTAAATACATTACTGCGTTTCCAGTAGGTAAAAGCTCGATAAGTGTGTAATTCAAACGTATTTTTTAGCGTGCACGCCTGGGGCGAAGTCTGCATCGTTCTGCACGCCTGGGGCGAGGTTTGTGTCATTGTGGCAAGCCTGGGTACGAGTTCTGTATTGTTCTGCACGTGAAAAGCGCGGTTTGTCATTATTTTGCAAAATTATGACTGAAGATCCTACGTACCTACGTAAACACCGTATGATGTTCTAAGTTCAGGTAAACAGAGACAAGGACAAGTATTTGAGGAGAGTACCTACCTTTATGTACCGCTGGTAGCTGGTAACCGTGTATTTGTTTCGATTTTTATGATAAAGGAATATCAACCTCATTTTGTTTAGTTGAAGTTTAATAACGATAGCCTTAACCTCGTATGTCACCAAATACGCTGTGAACCTTCAGTGTGGCCACATTCAAAGTATTTAAAATCTTGTCTTAATCATTGTTATACACTGTGGATAAAGGTTGTGTCTTTAGTAAGTATTTTAATTAACATTTGAGGCACAGTTATCGTAAAGTAATGTAAATAGTTTTTTATGTGTTATTCGTTTTTATGAAATTTATATGAATATAGCCTGTTTCATAGTTGTTGAATTTGATATTTAATTTTAAAACACTACCTTATAACGAGAACGAATAAGGCATGGTAAATTAAAGTTTAAGTAGAGTAACTAATTTATTGTATTTGAAATTTAGATAAACTGGGTGTAAACGCCCTGAGATCTGAGCTAGTTTTATTTTGTCACTTATTAACTTATCCGTGCTAAGTAGTGTCTCGACTTGCTACATTCGCACGCTCAACTGTTTTGTGATCACATACCCTATCCTACAAGGTAGGGGTACGAGGATAAAAAGGGTAGCAACTTGTATCAAGAAAAAAATTGGCGTGGCAAAAGAATTGCGGAAGAATTTTCCAGCATATATTGTGCTATTAGGCGACTGATAGAAACTGGGTCAATTTTCAGAAAACCTGGGAATGGAAGGCCTGTAACTGTTAACAAATAACGAAAATTCAGAAATGGTACATGTTCTGTTTTTGTCATAACAAAATGAACCAGAACTCATTTATCACAACGTGAAATAACAAACAGATTAAGAACCGGTTGCAGGTCTGTACAAATTATTTAAACATGATTAGGCATTAAATACTACAAACGGTTGCAAACCCCGGTAATTTCACTAAATGCAAAAATGCGTCAATCATTGCGAGCCTTGCGGCTTCATAGGAAGTTTTTGATTGTACATCTACGGCGTTTAGTTTTTCAAGATTTTATGCTCCACGTCCCTCAAAATAGGCAAAATAAGACAGTTTATTCAACTATAAGAAAAGAGGGGCAAGGTATCTGAGTGGGTAAAGCACTTATAGCTATTTACTCTGTACGGAATCCATTCCGGAGCAAGTTAGAAATTTTATTTATTATTATGTTTTTATTGAAAATGGTGCTCTGTCACACAGGGCTCTAAGAACATAACATTTCTTAGCAGAAAGCCGCAATTCAGTATGGAATGCACTAGTGTATGCACAAAAACGTTTGCCAACCTGGAAAATGTTTTTAAGAAGTAGTAGTATTAAAATATCCATTTTAATTTTGAGATTACATTATTGTTTTTTTTTAATAAAAAATCTTTTGTCTGTAAGAGATAAAAATTTCTAACCGATATATATCAATGTACTCCGGAGTTATGGAGTTTCAAACAGGATTCTTTTTTTAATAGCCACTCGGTATAAATACGCTACAACCAATCAATCGCGAAGGGAGGATAGGCTCACTTAGTTTTTTTTATTTTCAAACAACTTAAATAAACAGAGGCATACAAAACTATTTAATAGAAAATAATATCCAAAAATTATTTCCAACTCTTCGTACACTCTGTTTCCAATTCAAATTTAATGTATGCATCTATCACTTTTGTTTCCTAATCCATATATTAAGGAATACATTGAAATGAAATATATGAGCCTCTTCTATAGTTGCTACGACAACTGATTTCTAGTCGCGTTCGACTCCATCTTGAAACAATGGCAAAGAAACTTTATCTGTTTTTTTTTCATTCGTCATTGTTTCTACTAAAAACTTGCTATAAAATTAAAGGAAATTAAATTCTCTGCCAAAAAGTTCATTCACATTTTATGCACGGAGGAGTTTTATACCACGAGAAATAAAAAGTCCTCAGATTTAGGGACGTATAATTTCTTAAGGAAACATTTTTATTCAAGGCGTATTTAGGTTAGTCTTTAAACAGTGTCATATTTTCCTCGTGACATTCTATATATGTTAGCATTTTTTTTCCTGTATTGTGCAAGAAATAATTATTACGGTCACGTTATATAAATTAGGTTATTTCACGCACGATTAAACAATTTTTACCGTAGCATAGTCATAAAGTACTAATAAAATATCTTTGGTATCGTTGTTTTTCGTCCTAAGTACCATTGAAACTAACGATGTACATTGATGATTATAAAGAACGATAATGTAAACACTACTTGAGAAGTACAAAATTGTAGGTGTTTGGCAGTTTTATGTAATAAAACTTGGAGATTATCAGCATTGCTGTTGTGCAACACGCATGACCCTCATTAAGTTGAATACTTGACTTTGTTCTTTATTTTTCGTTATATCTGTGTCACCAATGCCATAAAATGTTTTACAAAGATCGGAGAACAGGAGTTCAATTAATATTTTAAACAATTTCATATAACACAGACTGGCTTTCCATAAAACACCGTGAACTGCACGCCCGTTTGGCCAACCAAGTTGGCATCATCTGGAGATGATTTAAACTCGTTTAAACTACAGAAAGTCCAAAAAAATGGCTTTGGCAGATCCAATGCAAAAAGAAATAACGTTGTGCACGTAGAAATGAGACTCCCAGCAAATTCTGGCTCCACATTCACGTTTTACATTATAAATTAAGTATATCTTCAATAAATGATTATTATGATAAATTTGGCGACCGAACCGTAGAGAATCTACACCAACTGTTCAGCCGTGGAGAGAGAATGACAATAACTCGGTTAGCCTACAAATGGCCCCAAAAAGGCTTCAGAAGAATTCCTCCTTATATTTTTTCTTAGACCCTTTCGGCAAATTCTAACTCCAAATTCACATTCTACATCTCAAAATAATTATTTATGAAAAAAAAAACGTAGTCCATTTTTTCCAGAAATTTGTCATTTCTATAACTTTCCGCATGAAAAAATAATTAAAAAACAAAGAAAAACAGTGCGGCTGCCATTCGATAAAATTACAAATAATATGTTCATACCGTGACCTTTAAGTCATTTTTATTTACTTTAGATATTAAAGGTAGCAGAGATTTTTATGGGGAATATTTTTTTCCTAAAATCGATATTTTGATGGATTACCTCGGCAGAATCGTTAATCCTTACAACACAGCAATTATCCTTATTTCCGATAAAATCTCGAAATAACAACTTGGTTATGAATTAAACCTCCTCAAATATTACCAACCGACAATCCTTTTAGACGTATAAAGTTAGCTAATATCTATTTCTGTAATACGAGTTTATGGCATGACGTCCAGCACGCATATGCCTCATTAAACCCATGCTAATGCATTTATTTATTTTTTTTGTTTTTGTTCGTCGAAATCTCCGGCGACCATTAAATTGGAGAGAAAGAGTATAAATTCCTAAATGACTACAATTAGCATTGAACGGTAGGAAACATAGCCCATAAATTTGATGACAAAGTGTCGATCAAGTGGATTTGTTGGAACACGTCCAAATACAATTATTCCGTTGGCGTATGTTATGACTGACGGACAACCGTGTTATTAATTAAATAGTGCAACCCTCCAGCGAACGGTATGCTAATTGCTCATCGGACTGATTCTAGTCGTAGATCAGAGACCAGACCAAATTTTAATCTCCTCCCTCAAGATGTGTTTATATATTCCTGTCCAGTTCTTTGTATTAGAGTTGGCCTACGATAGATATTTATAAATGAAATAGGAGTCACATATTCCCTACTTACTTAAAAATTTGTACGTATGTTTTATGTAATTGTGAATTTGCATGTAATCAAGGAAACTTGTTGATATACAAATGATCTTTATATGCAAAGAATGCAAAAGTGAAGGTTCTTATTCCCAAAGGAGTTAGGTATCCAAACGTTCTTACAACACAAGATTAATGTGCTCCTAACTTTTGAAGAAATTGACTGAGACAGTTTTGAAAGGAATTAGCAGAGATTTTATTGAAAATGTTCGCCTTACACCTCCTGGCAATAGAAGAAGCTATTGGAAATCTCCTGGCGCAGATTGTGGAATATTTCCCTGGCGATGGATGCACATTTTCGGTTATCCTCTGCACTCATGCAAGTTACGCTGCGAAAAGCACTCGTGTACTTCGTACACTTGTGCTTTTCATTAACTTGCATTCGGGCAGATTTCTAAAAAAATATCAATAATTTTCAGTGCCCGAATTATATTTTATCAGAAAATTTCTGGATCCCACAAAAAAATTGCGAAAAAAATATCACAATGACAGTACTGGAATAAGCTTGACAAGAAATGTCAAAAATGACAGCGGTTTGTAATTCGACGTTGATTGGTAAGAAAATTCAAAATAGAGAGGTCAAACATTCAAATGTGATAGGTAATGTAATTTCCTGTATAATCAGAACTATTTTTAATTTATCCCTTAACCATATGATTCATGTTTTAAGGTTCCATCTTTGTGCACTGCGAGGGAAAATATCCAACATCATTTATTTAAAGTCTTTTTCATACCAATTACACGCCATTTATAAATTTCAAATATCTGTATTATTTTTCGAGATAATGGCCTGGGGACTTTTAACTCAAACACCCTATATAATATATACTCGTAAGAGTTCACGCGCAAACCCTTACCCTTAATTTTTTGGGCACTTCGATCTGTGGTGCTCCCATTGCAAGACCCCCAGCTGGTCCAGCTCGTAAAACCGGTCCTGAGCCCGACAAAACATTTACATAATGGACCATATTTAAACGTTGCTTGACACCGTACACATTATTTATCCCTTACTTGACTTTGTCACGTAGTTTGTAGGTCAAAATGTTGATAATGCCAAGTTCGAGGCATATACTTTGTAGTATAGTCCGAGCATCCAGAGTTTCCTAAGGAACTGTAGTTTATAATTACTTTCTCTTGCCCTAAATGGGATATAATCATCTTGTCGTCCATCTGAAACATGCGGAATGTTGGTTAAATTTGTATTTACGAAGCAGATCTCAATGTACCGAAGTTCTACTAGTGTCGAAGTTAAAAATCCGCTGGTATATAAAATTATTTGATGTATATTATCATTAGAGATCGGAAGGTGGCGATAAATGGCGTCAAATCCAGGGTTGACGCTAGGTGCTGTCACCGTGTAAATATGTTGAGGCATATATGACACATTATCTTACCTTGTCGTTATTTTGGCGAGTTCGGTACATACAAAGTTAATACAAAGAAGGCTAAAAGTATTGGTTAACGTTACACTAACATACACATGTAACTAGCGATCACAAGAGTAAAAGTATATAGTTCATAGTTATTCATTTCTGGCATCCTATAATACTTCTTGGGGTTCTAAGTTCGATTCTCAGCTCCGGCGATAGCAATGTCAGAGGGAGTGGTTATGTGACTTGTTTTTTTCCAGGGTAACCCCCGCCTAGATATCTTCCACTTTAGAAAATGGGAATTGTTCAATTTATGTAGTGTGGTGTGATGGTTGTGTGTGTATTCCTTGACAGCGAAATAATTTAAATCGTTAATTTAAAATTATCTTTAAGAATTATTTAGGATTCTTAACTGTTCTATGGCGCCTCATCTCATTCAACAAAACTAGATCTCAGATAGTTATTTCGGTGGTTATCAATCGTGTTTAACAGGTTGTCTTTATCTTCGCCGGGGAACAGTTCAAAACCAAAGTGATTCTTGTAATAGATACGGATTAGAACACCCGTAGTGTTTTGATTGTTCATAATACATTTTTTGTGATCTTTTATTCATGTTTTAAAATTTCGCCCAGTTTGTCATATATAAATGGCGTCACAATTACTCAGCCTACAGTAATTTTTTATTGTGTTTCTGTTATTGATATATTATCAATTTAGCTTTCTTTCTTATTGTTATTTCTTCCTACAGGAACTCTTAAAAATGAAAGATTAAAACAGGGATATAATGAAATAGTGTTTGTATTAATTGTATACGAGTACCATGGTTGTATATATTAGTTTTCCATATGTCATATTCCAAATAACAGATATTATTATAGCATTGTTTGTTCTTTTATTTACATATGGTTATAGAGTAAAAATTTTGTTTGAAATAATAGCGTAAGATTATATTGGAGACATTTACATTACAAGCACTCATACTGCTTAGGGCTCTGCGTGTCCCGAAACTTTTAGTTTGAAGGTAATCTTTGAAATTGCCTTAAATTACAAACAAATTGCACTCGAAAAATAGGTTTTTATCATTTTAAATCTTTCAAAAGTAAATTGCAAGGTTGTTTATATACTTATTACTTTGATTATTTGGCGCAAAACTATTAAAACACAAATTTCTGGTATGTTTTCTATAGAAATCCTTATCGCACTTATGTAATAGTTCCATATATCATAATTAGAATTAAATTAGCTGGCAGTTCTTTCTAAGTATTCACTGATATGAATGCGTTAATGTTGGCATCTTGCTACAATTTTAAATACTCTTCTATGTATTGCATATTGTTAATATTATTCATATTGAGAAATCTGTTTGCAATCAGTTCAAATTGAACCAACACGAATAATTCACTCATTCATAGACAAAGGGAATTCACATTGTCAACGTAGAGCAATTTTAATGCTTTTACTCATACTGAAGGAACAAAAATTATTATTAGATGCAATTATTATATTTTCTTCAACCTTGGGAAGCACCATTGATATTCAGTTTGAATCTGTCAGCATCTATAGTGTTCATTATCGAGGTAGCTATAATATCTCAATTATTTCTGTGTTTATTTTGGGTTTATGATTAGATTCTAGTTTATTTATCATTTCTTATAACCTGCATGCGTGCTTATGTATCCATGTGTAACTGTCCTATGTTGTTATTTTGGTTTTTACCTAAATAAACATCGTTATTCTTAATTTATTATTATGGGTAGTACCAAAAAACATGTAATAGATGTGTAGATACATCCTAATTACACATTGATGTTTGTTAAAGGACTATAAACTGAACGTTTTACAATAGTTTTTGGCACTGAGAAATTAACCTTTTCAGGGGAAGTGGTTTCGCTATGTAACCACAAATTTATATATTTTTTTCTTAATGCATTGTGGTTTAAGAGTGAAACCATTATGAATACAGTGGGCCATCTATCATCCAGTAACCAAACTAACTCAGGAAAGTGAGCCAGATCCTATAGAATAGCTTCTCAATCAGTTATTGTCAATCTTTATACACGTGTGTGCTAGGTTACTTTGTTTTTGGTGATAATTACATAGTTTGAACACTTTTTGAAGTAAGTATTCACACATTACTGTCGTTTTGAGTATTTTGAATGTAGTAAACATTAGTTTTTCACGTCAAATAAGAAAATAATGCAACATTTTGATATTTGTTTACTGGTTTCATTTTTGTACCACTTTGCAAATCAGAACTTTTATTTTTCAGAATGCCTAAATATATTGATCTCAAGAAAGTAACCTCGGATGAAGCATATATGTTGTTGGATGATGTCCCATCTGATGGTGCTTCCGTTGCAGACGATGACGAAGATTGGGATGACGACGGATTTGATAAACAACATCGAAATTGATGACCTTGTGCTACAGGATCCTACTCAAATGATAGTAGATGATTTGGAAGAGGCTTTAGAAGATGAGAATATGGAATCTAATGGCAGTAACGATGCAGATAATACTGGAAATGACTATGATAGCAACGTGAATACCTGTGATGACGATGAGATTACCAGTGATTCTCGGAGTATGACATTCCTTTGAGTTTAGTGATGTGGAATAAAAAGGATTTTACTCTAAATCTAAAACAATTTGAGCAGAATGTAGGTCCTAATAATGTACAAGGTAATTCTACACCCTTCGAATATTTCAATGTTTTGTTGAAGACAACCTGTTGAATGGCATTGTCTTTCAAACCAATCTTTACTGTACTCAGCCAGGAAAGCGATTTGAGCCTACAAATATTATCGAAATAAAGTTATTTGTTGCAGTAAATCTGTTCATGGTAATCAATTCCTCTCCAAGCTACAGAGATTACTGGTCTTCACGACCTGAACTTCGTGACTTCATTGATGAACGTAAATCGTTTTGGATTCCTTTTGAGCAATATTCATTTGAATGACAATACCCTTATGCCATAAAAGGGACAACGTCCTTACATCGACAGTTTGAAACATAAATTTCAGCACTATTACAATCCAAAGAAGGAACAATCGGTTGACGAGAATATGGTCAAATTTAAAGGCCGATCAGTACGGGTATATATTCAATTTTGAAGTTTTCACAGGAAGGAATGAGGAAGTTGGTGGAAGGAAAAAGAAACAAAGATGACATAAAGGAACTGGGTTTAGGGGAATATGTTGTTCATTAAATGACTAAGGGTTTAGAAGGTAAAGGATACCATATCCACTTTGACAATTTTTTTACCACAGAGGTTGATGATATTGATGTATAAAAAAGAAATATATTGTTGTGGAACTGTTCGAAGTAACAGAAAAAATTTGCCAAATAATTTGAAAAATGACAATAAACTTACAAGCGGAGAATGGGATTGGTTTACTAGGAGAGAGTTGTTGATTTGTGTAAAATGGAAGGATAAGAGAGCCGAGACGGTGTTATCAACTATTCATGCACCAACAGAAAGCCTCCCTGTTGGAAAAAGAGAGAAGGATGGTACAATTACGCAAATAAACTGTGAACGATTATAAGCGTTGCATGTAGATAGCGCAGATATGCTCAAATCGTATTATGCTGTCGATCGTAAGAGCAGAAAATGGTGGCACCCATTATTTTGGCACTTCATAGACGCAGCCTTAGTAAACTCTTTTATCATTTCCAAGCAGGCAACCAAAAATGATCTGAAACTAAAAGACTTTCGCCTGGAAGTAATTTCTGATCTGGTTGGTGCTAATAGGCTGAAGCGCGGTTTGGGAGGAAGATCAATGTCTCCCTTTTCCGAAAACTCTTATAAGGTTCATGTACCAAGAAATTTACGAACTGATCAAGCTAAACACATGTCGGTGCATGGGACTTCGAAACGGTGCGCACTCTGTAGTACCGCCAAATATCCTCACCGTACCAAATGGGCATGCAACATATGCATATTGCAATACAGCAAATAAGAACTGTTTTTTAGAATTCCATAAAAAGTAAATATTGTTCTGTATATATTTTACTACATATATTGGATAATGGACATTTTTTATTTTTATATGTGGCATAGTGGTCACATTATGTAACCATATAATAAACAAATGTCTTTGAGTTACTTTTTGTATAATTAATATCTAGAACCATAACTAATTACAATTCCACAACCAGATATTAACAAAAATTTAAAAATTAATTCGTGCTTCAAACGGTTAAGCTATCCTGAAATATTAGGAACGTTGATATTGTTACCTAATAGTATGCAAAAAAAGGTTAGACTGTTAAAATGTCTCCTAAACTCTACTAAAATTTGTATGTTAAGAAGAAATTTTATAAGTTAAGAAGCTATATAATGAGGAGGAATACCCCGGAATTCTTTACTTACTATAGATATAAGGTCCAAAGTTTTCGCGAAGGACGAAACATATTGTTCTGTACAGATCTATAGTTGAATAGCTTGTAAGTTTGTGAAAACTAATAAGAACATTTAATTCATTAATAGAAAGAGAAAACTATAGCGGGCCTAGACTGGACTCTTGTGGAACTAGCTAAATTAATACGTTAAATGTAACATGTTGAACGGTAACGTTAGAGAGAAGAATCATAATAAATAAGTGTTGAGCTATTTTTCATGAAACTACGTGAACTAATGGCACTATATTTTTGGCAAGAGAAATCCAATGTGTGTACTTTTTGTTGGTAGATAATTAGTGGTTTTATTTAATGTCGTTTTACAAAATAGTATTCATAAAACAACATAGACATCACATTTGTATTTTGTTTAAAATGAAACAATAATAATTGTGTCCGTTGATCATATTCATTAACAGAAAAAGTTTAACAGTTTTACAGTTGTATGCAGCTGGTGAAACCGCTACCCTCTAATCAGTAAATTTGTTGTATTACAACGTAAGGGTAGAGTAAATATTGAAACAATAAAAGTAATTTATTATGGACATATTAAACCCATTCTTTCTTATGGCATCCTATGCCGAGGGAAACTGCTCTGGGGTAGAAAAAATGTTTTTTTTATAAAAGAGAATAATGAGGACTACGTTGTAATTCACCTTTTTTAATTTCCCGCAGGCTCTATTCCAAACAACATCGAATCCTTATACATACGGTTTTAATGTTTATATTAGAAAAAAATATTGATCACAAACATAAATATCGCGATATAACCATGCATGATCCACAAATTCTATTTGTATATTCGGCCAAATGGCAACCGATTTCTATTTACATTTACCTCAGGGTTTAAAGGATATGAATTGCTTCGATTAATTTAAGAGGAGTTTAAATATATTATAAATTAAAGGGTATGTTTTCTAACTTTTCTTTTCTTAACCGCTTCCATAGTCACCAAAAAACCTCCTAAAATTATCGATTATGTGTTAAGTATAGAGAAACGATGTTCTGCAATTTATCGTGGAGTCCGAACGAAAGTCGAAAATTTTATTTTGACAGCAGGTAAGTCGCTCTCCGGGCATCCTTTCGCTCAATGTACAATATACATACATATTTATACATATATACATATACTTACATATTTATATATACCCTTTAATTCCTATAACCCTCTCTCCCACAAATTAGCCGCATATCAATCTATGACACACCGAGCCTTCAGCTTACCTCTATCTGAGACAGATTTAAAAGAAGAATTAGACACAATAAGACTTATAGCACATAATAACGGGTACCCTCAAAATATAATCAACAATCTAATCTACAAAAAACAAAATAAGTCCCTCTTGAAAGAACTTTATCCCACTATTAACGAGAAAAAAGTTCACACATACATTTCATTACCATATTCAGGTCAACTCTCTTATTCAATTAGCAATACTTTTTCCAAATTTAATATTAAAACATCTTTTAGTTCTAACAAAAATATAGGCAGATATCTTTTCAATGAAAAACAAAAAACTGATATATCTAAAGAATGTGGTGTATATCGGTTAGATTGCCCAGAATGTAACGCCTCATATGTAGGTCAAACAGGTAGATCGTTCGGAGTAAGATATAGAGAACATATTCACACACAAAAACAACATTCCAACTTTTAAAAACACCTAACAGATTCTGATCATACAATAACTGATGACCATCAACCTAAAATATTACATATTTGTGGCGACCAAATAGATTTAAATAATT
The DNA here is from genome assembly GCA_029963845.1 of Rhamnusium bicolor. Classification (NCBI taxonomy): domain Eukaryota; kingdom Metazoa; phylum Arthropoda; class Insecta; order Coleoptera; family Cerambycidae; genus Rhamnusium; species Rhamnusium bicolor. Next base: position 6,202,114 of record JANEYF010001344.1, read on the forward strand.
CTCCGTTATTAAACTTATTCAGATAACCTGCTGCTAATAAAAATCACACCATAATATAATTTACTATCTTGAAAAAAAACCCTACATTTAAAGACATAACATCTGTACAAATTTGAATTATATTGTCAACCATAAAGTAACCCATCCTTCTATTCAGTTCAGTTTATATTTAAATGAAAGTAAAATCTGTGTACATTTTAGTTTACTTGAAAATGTCCGAATAGGATGAAACTAGTTGTAAAATAATAAATAAATTGAAAATTAGACAAGTAATAAAAAGTGTTCATAATTTTTTAAATCAAAATGGATTTTCACAAAGTAACTTCATCTTCAATCAACTTTTTGATATTTATATATGTATACGATGCCGTAGAATATTACATACTTTTATTACATTACGGTTAAGTTAATGTCTGTTCATTTTATGTTATGGTTGTTACAATTGCAAAATTTTTTAAATAACTTGATTGTTTTGCAGACATCAAAGATACGATCGTCATGTCGTGAGGCCGACAATTATCTAAGGCAGGAATATGTAATTATTCTAATCATAAACATTTTTAAATCATAAAAATGTTTGAACACACCGTTTCCTAGTTGTAAGAATACACGAATACATATCAGCTATGTCAATATTGACCAAGGACTATTTTCTAGGTGTACTAAGCTAGATAAAATATAACAGACAGGAATAATTAAAGTGTTAAATCTTGATAAATGATAAACATGTTAATTGTTTTTATCGAGTTTTGTAATAGTTTTCTTAATGACATTATTTTTATCGTGTTATTTTCTGTGATTAAAAAAGATAAAGGACACATAATTAATTATGTATAAATACATACATAAAACACCACATACATTGGACAACCTCCCAAATAAAAGAAAACGCGAATACACAACCACATCCTTCGACTTTATCAGGGTCGAAGCCGGGATTTGGACCCGAGAGTCGGCAGGTTTAGGTTTAAGTTCATGTGAGTGGGTCCTAGTGGGCCCTCCACTACGGTCATCAGCAGGCCTATTGTAGCTCACTCCTACTTATGTTTCACCCAACAAGTTCAGTCTCTTAATGAACCTGATAACTTTATTGGGTGTGTGTCCAGATTCAAGTCCGCTTGTTTGTAGTCTATACGTTACTCAGGTGGCATCTCCATCCAAATATAAGAGGGAGTAAGTCCAGGAGGCTCTCCATTGCAGCTGACGGTGTGGTGCTAATTGTCCCCATTATGGTCAAGCATGCTAATCTCTGCAAACCAGAGAGTTTGACTTTGGTTGTCCGTTGTGATCTTTTGGCCACCAAACGGTGGATCCCTATGTTATCATTGCTGAAACCGATAAATTTGTAGGGGACCCATACTTCAGGATTTACCACAAATTCAACGACATATCCATGAGGACAGTTTTGCTTTGTGGATTACCTTTTCCAGATAGAAGGTCCAATTCAATGATTCCTGGATATTTCACCTTCTCCTCAAATGGAACAGTTTCACCCATCAAGGAAGGCGATCTTAAGTCTATCAGCTTATGTATCTAGGTGAATGGTACTTTTGCTGGTTTTTTGAGGGTTCACAGACATCGGCTCCCTGTCACACCAGTTGCTTACTGCATCTAGCGTATCTTGAACGGTATTCCTTCATAGTTTTCTCTAACAAGCATGACTAAATCATATGCATATGCTAGAACCTCAACCTTCCACAGTGTGAGAATAATAGCCAGCAAGTCGTCCACAAGAAGTGACCACAGAAGGGAGGAAAGAACCCCACTGGGCATCCTCTTGTGGCTCTAAAACTAACTGCCTGTAAAGACAGGCAGGCAGTAAATCAGCCACGGTTGCCACATTTAACGCTCTAGCCCGCTGTGCTACGGAGCTAGGTATGAGTGCATACACAGTGAAACTATCTCAGTGATTCTTCAACAAACACAAAATGACACTGTTTCGTAACAGAATCAAGAATAAGCAATTTCAAAAACTTATTTCGATTGACGAAAGAATAATACGACTGATGATAATCAATTTTTGATTGAAATATATATTTTGAATTTGTTTAGTATGATTCATAATATTTCTGTTGCTTTTTGTGAACTGAAAAGTTGTATCTAACAAATGTTCTTAAATCAAAAAACATAAATATTTCGTAATTTCCGAAAGTCTTGAAATATTATGCAGTATATGCAGGAAAATATTAATTCTGTTGCAGTTTTTATACTAGCAAGTAAATAAAAATTACCTCATGAATTACCTTCGTTGCCCTAACAAAAATATGTGTTATTTTTTTACCAAGAATTTCTTGTAGTTAACTTTACAGATGGTAGTATACTTGTTCACTGGTAAATACTACAGGTTTAGATATACTGAATTTATACTTCACTTTGTTAGATAAATAAAATGGCGATTTAAGACTCCTAGTAACTAACTGACAAGAGCAGAATCTGTCTTGAAGTGATGCGACAATAGACGACATCTTAAGACGTTCTAAAAACTAATGTAATATATGAAGATATATTATGATATCATGTCAAGCCGAGATATATAATCATAATGCAGAATAAAATTAACATTTTATATAGAGTAAAAGGTATTCTTCATATAAAGGAAGAAAACAACAATACATTTCATATAAAAAGTCTCCTCCTTTGACCGAAAGAGGGTCGCTTTAAGACCTTTACCCGGCGCCTTTGTCACTTCTTTCTAGGTGTACATTTCTACTACATATTTGACATTTTATTTTGATAGGCAATAAATTATTGATGGCTAGTCGTTGCTGCTTTGCCGAATAAAGTGAATACGCTTCTCCTTTCTGCGAGTCAAGTTGCCTGGGTCCGGTGTCAAAACTGTCCCGGGTTCAGGATTCTGTACACGGAGCGCTGACGTCACACACAGTGTGCACGGCCTCCCTCGACCATTATGTTTAATTTATCGCGTGTCTGTGCGTCGGGTAGGGGGCAGAAGTCTCCGATTACTATGAGTAGCATGCCATAGCAAGCTGTGCCCATAGGCGCACCGGTAAATGTTAAAGGATAGACCGCGTCTCGAATCTCATAAACGTTTCTTTAATAAAATAAATCGACCGCCGTGCAGGACCTAGAAATCCAGTGTGCAAAAATCAGTGGTAAATTTATAAATATATTTTCATCTAAGTTAAGGAGTTGGTATATTATATTTTAAGCTGTGGTAGTAATGAATTACTTCTTCTGGTCCAGGCAAGAGATATGATAAAAAATCTAAAATCTAAGTTAATACGTGGTTTTTTCTCGTGTCTGTAAAATTTTATTCTTTATACTTTTTGATTTGACAATGGAGAAATGTTAGTTTCGATGTTGGTAAATATGTAAATAAATATTCTATCATGATTATATATAATTGTTACGTCTGTCAGTCGTTAGAGTACACATAATACAGTAGCTACAGAACTAAACAGATGATGGGTCCTTAGATCAGATCAAATTAATTTTACTTGAGTATATTTATATAAGTTTTTAAAGTTATGACATGAGAATTGAGGAAATATACAAGAATTACTTCCATAAAATTATAAAAGAACAAAGCGAGTAAGTGTTAATGATTTAAAAGAAAACACACAATTATTACAAAAATACTTATTTCATTTCGACTACATATGAGAACATCTTAATTATAGCTGTTATAGAAACAAAAGGTTTTTATATTTTTTACGTTTACATCTAACTGAAACGAAATTTCACTGTCTTTGATTGATTACATTTTTAAAAACATTTGAACAATGGCGTAGGTGGGTTTTTATTAAAGGCCTTTAAACATATTGATATTAAGAAATGTAATTAAAGTTTTCTATAGTTTGGAGAAAGTTTAAGTTAAGGTTATTTTTATAATGTGACATGCCGACAGCTTTTAATGTTCCATAATCGTCATGGAAGTGAAGTGCTGTTGATTAACAAGTGTGTCAAAGTTTTGCTAAGTAGGGTAACAAACATAGATATAAAATCATCAATCAATCCAACCAGTTCAAATAAGTATTTGATTTAAAAGCAGAAAGTAACACGTAAGTTTTTCTACCTTTTAAAAAGTAGCCGATTTTTGTAGTGACATACTGAAATAATAGATACAGTTAGTATTGAAAATATTCTTCCTTTTCAGTTGTATCATTTTAATCTCACTAAATATTGATGGATTATGGGCCAATACTTTCAGTTTCGGTTAACACGAATCGAATGATAATATGCACGAAAACCATTGTTGTAACAATGAGAAAGGGGGAGGTAATGGTAATGGTAATGGTGGGGGAGGCTGACGCCTGACAAGTAGGCCACAGACGGGCCCTTTTTTACCAACCCTCAGCGGTCCCCTCAGCCATGTGCTTCTCTTGCTCCTTCATCGAATCTTTCCGACCTTCTGATGAAGGTCAGGATGTCACTCATTGCGAGGGAGCTCATCTCCTCCCTTAGAAGCGCCTCAGAACCGAAGATACTGTGTCTCAGGCGCCCAAACGCTTCACATTGTCCCAGGAAGTGGTAAGATGTTTCTTCATCACTCCTGCGTCTTGGACATGTAGGGTCTTCCTCAATACCTACCAATGATAGATGCCTCCTAAGTCTGCAGTGGCCTGTCAGAACACCGATTAAGAGATTCAGAGTTTTACGACTCCGTCCCAGCAACCAGGCCAGTCTCGATTTGTTCGGCCCAGTCACAAAATCTCGGGTTTGCCTGCAGGCCCTGTTGGTCCTCCAGTGCGTCCTCAGTGTCTCATGGGCCCACAAAATGAGGGCCGTTGTGACCTGCCTTCTTGAAATACCTAACATAGGCTCAGGCCCGTGACAGGGTTTCTCGGCTCCGAGTCTAGCCAATTCATCGGCCTTCTCGTTGCCTAGGGAGAGTATATCATCCGATTAGTGTTAACCGAGGCTGAAAGTACCGGCCTTAACAAAATAAAGATATAATTAGTGGGGTTCAAAAACAAAATAAGGAAAGATTAGGGCCATATCCCAATAAAACAACTATGTAGCTACGGACATGTGTTTTGGAGTTATTGCACCTCACCGGCGCATCGTACATAAGGAATTGGATCTAGGATGGGATAGATCAGGGACATAAACTAACGTAAGGATGGAGAGTACAGTACGCGATACAGACCTAATCTGACCCGACCATACAAAAAAATATCAAGACGGCAGGCGCACTGCGGAAGCAGCAGGTCGTCCAGCGTAAATATTTAATTCCTATTCATTATCACATTTGTTTATTGGCCCAACAGAAATACTTGTGGCCCACCCAGTGGTCCACCTTTAAATTTGAGCTAGTTCCGTCACTGAAATAACGAACGATATGAAAAGTAAAGCATCGGGTACTGCAGCTAGTAGTTGGATGAGTAACAACCAGACCAGCGAGACACAACAGTCTCGCACTGGTTTTAAAGTTCAAAAGCTATGCAATCTTAGGCGAGGATTGTGTAGTGATATACCATCCTTCGGAGGGGATGTAAAGCAAAACATTTTTTGTCTATAGAATGTTAAACAAGTAAAAGATCTCTACTCTTCGACAAAGAACAGGTTGCTATCAACTTAATTTTCCAATTTACAAGTTTTTGATGTGCGACCTGATGAAGTAGGACTGTGTATATCCTAAGTCATAGCTTTAATTTCACAGTGTTTGATCTCCGAAAGGAGAAACTTGCCTGTATAGGGAGTTGTCATCAGCAAAACTACATATACACAATTAGATATTGCACAGTAAGTCGTTTATGTGAAGATAGAACTAAGTGGGCAATAATACGGATCCTTGAGGAACACTATCAAAATTGGTGGAGAATGTTTCTGATCGTAAAATTATCCCGTGTCCCGTGGAAAAGCGAACTGTGCGTTTTTAGTTGTGAAACTTGTTTACTAATTTGTCTGACACTGAAAACAAATATTTTCCGAGCTGTATTATGTTTAAATATTATTTCAGTTAATTTATTGTTTCACATGATATTTTAAAGTATCTTAACCTAATTTAAATAAAGTTAGTAGCTGTTAGTTAGTTTTAGTTTCGAGAAAATAAAGATTTGCAATTAACATGCACAATAAGTTTTAAAAACAGAGAAGAGAGTTTAATATTTGACCTCCTAGATGCGCTAATGTGTTCGAGCTGAATGGCTGACTGGTTACAGCCTGGCAATGGTACAACTAAACACAGTTTTGTTTCTTTTCCTTTAATTCCTGTCGAGAACCCGTTCCTCCACTTGATTAATTTTTGCAATTTATTGCATAACAGAAACGGAATTGTAATTTATTTTTATTTTATTTTATATTTTTTTCGAGTTAAACGGAACGATATATGAAGACTTCTTTCCGATATCTGAGTGTATGTTATATGAAATTTTATTTATACTCATCTTATGGGTGAATGGAGAGAAATGGGATTTATTCAACCAAGAGGAAAGATAATTGATCTCGGTTGAGTTTGAAACAATACAGATCGTAATACCCTTGTTAAATGTTGTTTTTAATTTTTAATGTTTGACTGCAAATTAAATTAGTGAATTGTAATTTTGAAATGAATTTGTTTTTTGACAAAACTACAATAGTCAATTAAATAATGGTCCAAAATTTTAATTATTGTAAATTTACTTTGACAAGTTACTTGTTGCAGATGCCAATTATAAATGTTTATTGTTTTATGTTCTTACTGCTTTTCAACTCCCCCTATAAAATCAAGAAAACCTGGATATGTTTGAGTAAATGGGACGGAGTCTAACAGTTTATATTAGAGTTCGAAGTACACTTTGTGATGAGTTTTATATTTAAAAATTATTTCGCACAATTCAGATATACCTACCCAGGTAACACTATTATTAAGATCTCCAAGGTCGCTTTAAAATTATACAATAAAACTTTGAATAAAACCAAATGATCTTCAAGACAAGCTTAGGATCACCATAAAGCAGCTTCTAGCCAAAAAGGGCCCATCCTAAAAGGGTCTTGAAGACTAAATTTTAAAACTATATTAAAAACCATTTAGTTTTAATTTCAAATTCTTAAAGAGTTCTTCAAGGCAACCTTAAATTTATGTATTAAAACGTTTTGCATTTAAAATAAAATTGCAGCAGACTAAGTTGCCTTGAGAATCATTATAATTAATCCTAAAAGGGTTTTATTTTGTTTTAAAGTCGGACAACTTTATGCGTGAAATAGTTAAAACAACGGCAAATCTCTAATGGGGCAGAGTGGTAATATTTTAAGCGTAACGCATATAAAGCTGATCAAAAATAATATTCAAATGCAAACTATTCTGGTAAAAATTACCAACGGATGGCACTTTTCTGACAAAATATAATAAAATACTTCTACATAACTCGAGCGCCACCAATATAATGTTTTTTTTTATCTAAAAATTTTTTTAAAAATATCGTCAATTTTTATTTTGCATCTAAACATCCAAATGCATTTTTCTTATTAAATTGCATGTTTGGACACACCGTCCTTCAATTATTTAAGAGGATGTAGAGCGCATATATTTCAATAATATTTTTTTTCTTTGGCTATTGAAAATATTCATCATGGCAGGTCTGTATCTTATATAAAAAATGGCGTGGTCTAGATAAAAACTGATTGCAAGTTAATAGAACATTTTAAATCTTACAAGACTTAAAATAGCGTTTTATTTACCACTTTAAGTACAATTACTCTCCCAGACATTTATTTACTCTTCCTTTTAAAACTGAGTTGCTTTAATATGTTCAAACTCGTGACCTTATTGATTTAAAGAGATCTGGCGCGCGTATGAAATCCTAACCTTAAAATTGTGCCGGTTTTGTGATTGCTGGATTTAGTGACTTCGTTTTAATTTAAAATACTTGTCACTAATATTTTCCATTTTAAATATGTCTTCTAGTTTTCATTCATGCATAAAGTAGGTACACGGACTGCACTGGTTCACTAAATCAGCAATCAGTTTTTATTGAGCAGATGGCGTGTTTTCTCCGATTATGGAGGGGGTAGAATTAGTTTTAATAAAGTCATCAAAAATCCAACAGGCATTTCTTTTAATCAAATTGACTAAATTAAAACCTTTGAACTTTAAAATATTCTTAATTTACTCTTTAAAAAGTAAAAACTATGTTTTAGGATTTAATGTGGAATTTCATTGAGCATATAGGCTTAAGATAAAATAGTTTTCTTAATGGGTTTTAATAACTACATCAAGGATACTCCATAAAACTACATTAAAACCATTTGTTCCAAAATGGATTGTTTTAAAACCAACTTGCTATTTAATTCTTTAAAAGGGCAAATTAGTTTTAAAATAGCCAATGTCAAGAGTATTATAAAACTAGTATAAGATCAATAAGGCATTAGGAGCAAACAGTTTTTTATTTTAATTTAAAGAGTGCATTAAATCCTTTGCATAAGAATCAGTGGTCTTTAAGAATTTTTAGTTTATCTTAAGGTAATTTTAAAACCACTATCATTTTATTGAACACTTTTAAAACCTAAATAAATCAAAAGTATCTTAGAGTTGTTACTTGGGTAGTTGCTAGTTAGATATACTTACCTAACCACTGAGCCACCGTTCCCCGTTTTAAAGCTACTTTCCTGAGTATTTGGTGCGATGAGTATTGATTTATAAAAATGGAATATACGTACAAAAAACATGAATAAATTGTATTTAAACCCCAAATATCTATAGACGCCTGTTTCGATATTTACATCTCGTCAGCATTTATTCCTCATGACAACTTGTTTGCAACAGAATATAAAATAAAAGAAATTGATAGAAATGTCAATGTATTGAGAAAAATGTCAACATATTAAGAAAATTCTCAATTTATTGAGGAAACTATCAATAAATTGATTTTCAAAATCGAAAACTCTTCCTGCTTGTATGCTTTTTCTATTTGACAAAAAGTAATATTGTTTTTTCCTCAACCTGTATATTGTCTCATTATGATTCATGAGTCGTGCAGAAACCTAATGAAAGTCATTCATGTCATCTATTCAGGTGGTGGAATAAATAACACAAAGAGTGACTTTCACTTTTTGTCTGATGGTTATTTGTAAAAAAAATCAGGTCAATTAATTTTAAAGCAAATCTTCCTACGCGACATTTTTATGTTCACCTATCCACTTGAATGAGTTTTTATTGTAGACGTTAAACAGAGCTGCGTCTGGGGTGTTTATTGAGGAAGCCGATGCAATACAGTGAATGTCACGATAACTAAACATAATCATCGCGCCTGATTAATAGTGTTGCATTATGCGACCTCGCCGGGGTATAGCTACATCTCTCTGTTAAATGATTAATTAATGTATTACACTACGCCTTAAACCGTCCCCTCAGGCCGGCTGTCTGCCATCTTTAATGTAAGCAAGAAACACTTCATGTTTACTAATCGTTGCTGTAAACAAAATGAAAATTTTGTGCATGTCCCACATTTTAAATGAAGTCAAGACAAACAATTTTATTTATAGCTAAGGAGTTTCGTATCCACAATCTCTTAATGTAGTTTTATTAGTCGGTTTGGATAAAATTAGTAAAGTAAACCTCATATTGGACAAACTAAACAATTATTAAAAAATCGAATCAAGGAACACAAATGCTCGTGTAACAAGACATTCACAAAAAAGAAAAAACTGCTCTAGCAGCTCATCATTTCGAGTTAAACCATGAGTTTATTTTCGACAATGTTAATATTTCAGACAATGAACATAACTACAAAAAACGATTGATTAGCGAGATGATACTTATTAACAAACACAATAATACGGTTAATAAAAAAACAGATACGGAAAATTTGAGTAGAATGTATAATAACTTAATAGCTAACTTTGTAAAATTATAGCCCCTGTATAATTATTACAATAATAGATGTTTATAAATATGCATACATTTTTTACTAACTTTTTTACATGAAAATAAGAACAATTCGGTATGTCTTTTTTGTGATTATTAATAATTTTTTAGTATAGTTTTTTCATGGTTACTGTGATAAGGGACTGGTATTCATATGTATTAAAAATTCATGGTCATATATTGGTTCATTTCTGTTTTGCCTTTACATTTTTTTCATATCGATCTGCATTGAAACTAGTTAAAAACCATTAATTTATTGCCCAATGGTCATTGTTTGACCCAAGAATCCTATTATTATAAGTGACGTTATTTATTTATTTGACGATTATGATTATGTTGACTGAAAACCAAAGACCTCATTAGGTAAGCGTGATTTCTTAATCTAATATGTTATTACTTTATATTTAAACAAAAATAATTTTTTACCTTTTAAATAATATATTTATTCCTCATTTTGTTACTTATAACTAAAGCTGGCCGAGGTGGCTGGAGTACAGCCACGGTCTTGCGCTGGCGTCACACGTGCCGATTTAGAAGTGATTTACGCTGCAGTCTTATTTAAAAGGTTAATGCGTGAGGTTGTACCTATAAATTATACATAATGTCAAACGCGCCAAAGAGTAAAAAACGACCGTACGCGGACACAGTGAATAAATTTATCGGTGAATTTCCGGATTTATTCTATGACGGATGCAAAATAATTTGTAAAGTTTGCAATCAAGACTTAATGTGCTGGCACAAAACAGATTATCATCGTCATATCAATTCCGTGCAACATCAAAATAAAAAAAATGGCATGCCTTTGACAACTCAGTTTATGTTTGATTTATTGTTAATGTTAATAGCCTGTAATATTCCGCTACACATACTGGATAAACACCAATTTCGGGAGTTTTGGAATAAATACAATCCCCAGGTGAACTTACCAAGTCGTACATCGTTACGTAGATATATTCCAGCTGTTCGTGAAGACATTGTAAATAGGATTAAATGTGGATTAAAAAATACACGGCTTTGGTTATGTATTGACGAGACGACAGATTGTAAAAAAAATTCTATTTTAAATATTATAGTACGTGTACTGGACCCTCTTAACCAACATTTCCACTATTACTAGCTAGTAAAAAACTAACTGTGTGTACTGGCGAAATGATTACGCGTGTGGTGTTGGAGACATTCGAAAAATTTGAACTTTCAACAAGTCAAGTATTGATGTTTGTGACTGATGGTGCCGCGACAATGCGCGTGGTAGGCCGTTCTCTTCAAAAAGACAATTGTAGGTTTTTACATGTTACGTATAAAGTGCATGCGTTACATCTTGTGGCAGAAACGATTCGAAAATGTTTTCCAGAGGTAGATGCATTAATAGCAAATACAAAAAAAAGTATTTCTCAAATCTCCTAAACGGCTTCGAGCATTTCACAGACAGTGTCCTGGTATCCCTGAACCACCAGAGCCGATTCTTACACGTTGGGGAACGTAGTTGAAAGTGTTTTTTTATTATGCTGAATATTTTCAACAAATAAAAGCTGTGATACTACAGTTCAACCGTAACGAGGCTGCAGCTATTAGGGAAAGCCAGACAAGCTTTCAAGACGTTTCCCTTGAAACAGATTTAAAAACTATTAAAAATAGTTATAGAGGACTACACGACGCAGTAGAAAAATTGCAAAATAGTTCGTTGTCGTTAGTGGAATCGCTGCAAATAGTGGACGACGTAATTACACAGCTACAGGCTATAAATGATGTGTCTGATGATGTGAAGTAATTAATTTGTTCACGAAACCGGTCACATTAATAAAGGAATTTTATGAGAATTTTTCTGTTTCCTTTATCAGGAAAAAATAATCGTGTTACTGAAAAATTCGAGAGTGTATTACAGAAAAATCCTGATTTTAGCAAATTAAGACAAATTTGTGATGGTGCGTCTACAACTTCGTTAAGTGAGTTCACAGATTGTTTTACTTATGCCTGTATTACATCCGTAGATGTCGAACGGTCATTTTCAAAATACAAACATATTTTTTCACTAAAGCGAACATCGCTGACGGAGACAGCTGTAGAAACATACCTGATGCTATTATACTATAGATCTTCCCCACTTTGTGATGACGACAACCAAACTACTTCATAAATCTGCTTAAAAGGGTGAGTCTTATACAAATTTTTATAAAATGTAACATTATTGTTAAAATTTATTTCCATTTATTGTACTTATTCAAGTATTATGATATGATGTAAACATATGAGTCATATGACGACTCTGTCGGCCAGGTGACCTCGGCCAGCTTTACTTATAACTGTGTATTTATGTAACTTTTTAATTTTAATTTTTTTCAATTTTTTAAATTATTGTTATTTATAAAACTATTGTTATCTATGACAATGCTAATAAAGAATTTTTACTACATTGATTTATAGGTTTTGCATGCCCTTCCAAGTCACCCAAGTCTGTCATTAATTGTTTATCGTTATTATTGAGACAGTAAATATTTTTATTTATCGAGTTTAAGTCTTTTTTTCCCTGACCATATTATAACTTTGTATAGATATGTGTTTTTCACAATGTCAAAATTTTTTTTTACCGTTTATCATCGGCGTCGTAGCACGTAATACGTATATTATATTTTACTTTGTATGTATAAGGCAAGAACATTGACGTAGGAAAGATAGATAAATGGTCCTAATATGCACCCCTGTAGTACACCTACATTTATGAGACATTTCTTGCTCTCTATTTCATTTAGATGAACTACTACACTCAAATTTAAACAACAACTAGGAAATCATAATCTACGCAAGCACTTGCATAGTGAAAAGACCAAAATCACATAGGGTTTTAATTAAGGCATCCACTACCGAGCCTTGAAAGTTTTTTTACGTTACTGAGGCTAGCCGGTAACATAATTGATAACGAGTTTTATTATTTTGACTATGATATTTCCATTCCCTTAAGTAAAACGTATCCCTCTGGTGTAATAGGTTCGGTACATTTGAAAATACAGTTTAAATAACTGATTTTGTTAAAAAGGTTCAACTAACATAACCTTTGCTTCCTAGTTGATTCATTCCACATAACTCTTTTAAGTTTGAAATTTATTATTTATTTATGTACGAAACTTTCACGATATAATTTTCTTAAAAACTCAGGCTGAGGCTGATGAATAATTTCCTAATGTAAATTCTCCATAAACATTCATAATTCACCGAAAACTTGGTTATAGTAGTTGTCACATTTCAGTGAATAATAGTGTAGTGATGGATGACAATTTTTTTATATTGTTTATTGTACTCGGAAGGAAAGTCATACATCATGCAGATGCGCATGACGAATCGTTATCAACTTTATACGAGTTAAATCTTCAACACATTCAAATAAAATACAGGGTGTCCCAACTAAAAGTAGGCACCCTCAATAACTTTGGAGATAAATTTTTTTGAAAAATTGGTGAACCACGTCGACCTTGTTTCCAACGGGGGCATATTTTAACGTAATACTTGTATACCTATCATCATCCCTCTACCCTACACGGCCACCCCCTCAAAAAATTCAAATGGCAAAGGGGGTCGAGTGATACACGTTTTGAAAGGTTTTTCAAGTCTCTACATATCTCTGTATTTTTTTAAACTTTTATCGATTCGTTCCTGAGAAATCATTGTTTCATTATTTTAGGTTCGGGAAATAAAAATAAAAGAAGCAGTTTAAATTATCGTACGCATTGTTCAAAATGACCCCACCGACTTCGATACAGTAGTATAATCTATCTTGAAATTCTGTACGAACATTTCTGAACATATCTAGAGTCATTGAACGGCATTCTCGAACAATTCTTTCACGTAACTCTTCCAGAGATGCGGGTTTTGTTGCAAATACCTTCGATTTCAAATGTCCCCACAGAAAGAAATCCAAGGGAGTTAGATCCGGTGACCTAGCGGGCCACTCCACAGGACCTCTTCTTCTAATCCATGGCGCAGGAAACCGATTATCCAAAAATTGACGGACTGCTATAGCAAAATGTGGGGATGCCCCATCCTGTTGAAAAAACAGTTCGCCCTCTAAACGATTATTGTCTTCCTCGAGGATTTGGGTAATCATTGGGTCGATGTTATTTTCTAACAGATCGAGGTACCTGTCGCCATTTAAATTGTCAGGAATAAAAAACGGCCCGACATGTGATCCCCTAAGATGCCAGCCCAAACATTTAACTTCTGAGGCCTTTGGGTATGAGTTTCCATGAACAAATATGGATTGGTTTCACTCCAATACCTACAATTGTGTCTGTTTACCTCCCCATTTAACTGAAATGTCGATACATCAGAAAAACACGTATTGTACAGTAGATTGGCATTACCGTTTAATTGTTCACAAAAAAATCTCACAGAATTCAAGCCGATGCGACGATCGGGATCATCTTCGTTTAATTCGTGTATCAATTTAAATTTATGTGAATGAAATTTGTGGGCCTTTACAATTCGATGAACACTGCTTCGTGATACACCGGAAGCCTCAGCTACTTTCCTGATCGATTGAGTATTATCCATCTACAAATGACCCAGAATTGCCACTTAGACTGCCTCATTCCTAATCGGTCGCTGAGATTCATGCTTTTTGTTTCCTACAGAACCTGTTTCCATAAATTCTGTCAATAATTGTAAAACATACTGAGAAGCAACTCTTCTATCTGGGTGATTTCTATTGAATATGCGCGCTCCGTAGCTCTAGCACAATTATCGTTTTTAAAATAAATGATGACAATTTTTATTCTCTCTTGAAGGGTATAAACTATTTTGAGAAATCACTCTGGTAAACTGTATCTCGATTTAAAATTGGTTGTGAACAAATTAATGTTCAAGGACTATCAAAATACTTATGAGTAGAGCTGTCCGAGGTCACTTGGCCGCCAGAGCCGTCATATGACTCATATGTTTACATCATATCATAATACTTGAATAAGTATATTAAATGGAAATAAATTTTAACAATAATGTTACATTTTATAAAAATTTGTATAAAACTCACCCTTTTAAACAGATTTATGAAGTAGTTTGGTTGTCGTCATCACAAAGTGGGGAAGATCTATAGTATAATAGCATCAGGTATGTTTCTACAGCTGTCTCTGTCAGCGATGTTCGCTTTGGTGAAAAAATATGTTTGTATTTTGAAAATGACCGTTCGACATCTACGGATGTAATACAGGCATAAGTAAAACAATCTGTGAACACACTTAACGAAGTTGTAGATGCACCATCACAAATTTGTCTTAATTTGCTAAAATCAGGATCTTTCTGTAATACACTCTCGAATTTTTCACTAACGCGATTATTTTTTGCGTCATTTATAGCCTGTAGCCGTGTTTTTACGTCGTCCACTAACGACAACGAACTATTTTGCAATTTTTCCATTGCGTCGTGTAGTCCCCCTATAATTGTTATTAATACTTTTTAAATCTGTTTCAAGGGAAACGCCTTGAAAGCTTGTCTGGCTTTCCCTAATAGCTGCAGCCTCGTTAGGGTTGAACTGTAGTATCACAGCTTTTATTTGTTGAAAATATTCAGCATAATAAAAAGCCGTGGAAATGTTGGTTTAAGAGGGTCCAGTACACGTACTATAATATTTAAAATAGAATTTTTTTTACAATCTGTCGTTTCGTCAATACATAACCAGAGCCGTGCATTTTTTAATCCACATTTAATCCTATTTACAATGTCTTCACGAACAGCTGGAATATATGTACATAACGATGTACGACTTGGTAAGTTCACCTGGGGATTGTATTTATTCCAAAACTCCCGAAATGGTTGTTTATCCAGTATGTGTAGCGGAATATTACATGCTATTAATATTAACAATAAATCAAACATAAACTGAGTTGTCAAAGGCATGCCATTTTTTTTATTTTGATGTTGCACGGTATTGATATGACGACGACAATCTGTTTTGTGCCAGCACATTAAGTCTTGATTGCAAACTTTACAAATTATTTTGCATCCGTCATAGAATAAATCCGGAAATTCACCGATAAATTTATTCACTGTGTCCGCGTACGGTCGTTTTTTTACCCTTTGGCGCGTTTGACATTATGTATAATTTATAGGTACAACTTCACGCATTAACCTTTCAAATAAGACTGCAATAGTAAATCACTTCTAAATCGGCACGTGTGACGACAGCGCAAGACCGTGGCTGTACTCCAGGCACATCGGACAGCTCTACTTATGAGTCTTTTATTATTCTAAAACTAAATGGACAAGGAAAGTGTTTTTTGTCGAAAAAACTCATGTTGATTTGAAAGCACTAAAAATGTAGTTTTTTTTTATTAATTCCAATACCCAGTGCCGTGTATTTTAGATTTTTTAAACGATTTCGACGTGTGTACTCATCAAAAATAAAATTATTTTCCTTAAGAACGAATCGATAAAAGTAAAAAAAAAATACACAGTTATGTAGGGAATTGAAACACTTTTCTAAAGATGTATCACTCGACCCCCTTTGCCTTTTGAATTTGTTGAGGTGGTGGCCGTGTAGGGTAGAGGGATGATGATAAGTATACAAGTATTACATTAACATATGCCCCCCTTGGAAACAAGGTCAACGTATTTCACCAATTTTTCAAAAAAAAATTTATCTCCAAAGTTAATCAGAGTGCCTACTTTTGGTTGGGACACCCTGTATAAACTGTGAACTCGCTAGATTAAAGGTAAATTAAAATCAAATAGTGTTAAAATGTCAGGGATATATGATTTCATTTTATATAAAATTGATTTTTCAGTGTTTTGAAATACATTCGTTGCAAATTGCTCCCAAAGGTTTCAGAAACAAAAAAAGAATAGTTTTGGCCCTTAGTAGGCAATATAAATGCGAGGAAGCGACTCAAAGATTCAGCAGTTTGTGATGTAATAACATTCCTTTAATTAGTTCGAACTAAAATTCCTTACCGTTTATATCTGGATATATAATTATTTTCTATTGTTTCCATCAGCCTTCTGCTGATGTCTGGGTCCCCTACATAGTAAAACATCATTTAATGTAGACAGCTGGACTTCCCTGTGGCCCATCTATTGTACTCCGGAGACACTTTTATAGAGGCGTCGGTGACGTCTTGAGGATGTCGGTGAAAGATACATGGCATCCTTCATGTCCTCAAGGTCCTTTTTAAACGTTAAACCACTCCGTCGATCAGAATGGCCCACGGGAGATAGGAGTAGGTTAGAGTACAAAGGACGGCGACAGAAGTAATCGAGTCATTCATTACAAAGTGAAATTATCCAGGTCATTTCATGCTTTCTTATATTCAGGACTTATTTCTTATATAAGAAATAACTGATCGAAATTTTGTATATTGAACTATAAGTAAAGTAAGGTGGTTAACAAAAATTATTTAATAAAGCTCCATTTCGTTTTCCATGGACACGTCTTATCCTCTTTCATCCATTATGGGGCCACAAATAAAATCGAGACGTCACTAAAGACCACATGATGCTATTCCTGCATTCAATGCACTCGCTTATTACACCACTCCAGCCTGCGAGCGCGATGAAATGGAGGCATAAAAACGGTCGGTAGAAACGAAGTCCAAAACACCTTATTCGTCGATATACGGAAGCCATAGATACTCTTTGTCGTAAAGTTTCCATCCAATAATTTTCCCCGGCTCCTGTTGTGAAAAACCTCTCTCTTACAGCCAATCTTCTCAGATGACGTTAATCACGATCTACAGATAAAACCACGAAGGGGCGAACACGGTCTTTAGTATGCGCAAGTTACGTTCGACTTTTGGCAGCGGGGGATCCGCAATCGCTAAGTGGTAGCTCGTCTTAAATGAGCCACCTACCGATCAGAAGCGTAATTATATGAATTCACGCAAGTCTAATGTAGAGTTCTGCATATAAATGAAGAAAAATCGTACTAAATTTAGTACAAATGTACTAAATCGGCAGCACTGTCTAGCTGGCTTTGCACGTTTATGTTGTAATTCGGTAATTCTCGGGTGTGTAATACACCGTTGGCCAATATTCAACCAATACAAGTAAATTGCTCATACTAATGACCATGTTTGCTCCTTCATGGTTTCATCTGTATAGTTCTCCTAGGACGACTGGATCCGCGGCGGCGCTCATGAAGATCTTCTTCAGACCACCTTAACCAATATCTTAACATAGTTCCCACGTTACGGTCTACGCGGTTGGCAATTTTGAATTTATCGAACTCTAAGCATTAAGGATTATGTCTGCTACAGAAAGGTAAACGTATAACTGATAAGAATTTATTCATTTTTATGAGGAAGCCATCGAAATATGCACTTTTTTACATAAAAACCACAGCAAAAACCAAGACAACGTTAAGAGTTTTTTTTTTAATTATTATTAGTTCTTTGTTATATTGAAGTACTTTTTCTGTAAATAGTTCACTAGATGTTGCGTTTTATTCAAATCAGTATACAGGGTGTATCACAACTTGCCCGACAATTTTTTTTCCAAATATGCACTTTTAAATAAAAAGTCGATTTCGCTAAAAAGCATTTAATAAAATTCCAACAGAAAACGAGATAAAAAGTACAATTATTGTAACTAATACTTTTTATCCCATTTTCTGTTCACTTCTATTAATTTCTTTAGCGAAATCGACTTCTTCTTTAAAAGGTGCATATCTGTATCTGGTTAAAATTTTTCTAACAAGTTGTGATACATCGAATATATGTATAAGTAAAATAAGCTAATGCTAACAGTAATTATCCAAATAAAGCTCTATTTGCGCCTTTGTTCATATCACTTGCAACGAAAGAAACTTACTAAAACTGTACACCGTATTGAAAATATGCTTGAAAACTATTTCAAGCAACGTAAACGTAAATAACTATATTTACGTTAACAAGACCGGAAAGTGATTCTTTACTGCGCGAGCTGGCCGGTAAGCCCAGTAGATACACTTTCCGTGTGTGTTGCTTACAATATTTCCCTGTAACCGATTTTGCTAGTTTCAAAAACCGTTTTAACATGAAACCTTTTGTAAACATAAAATTTAACGGATGTTAAATTATCAGAACACTATTGTTTAGAGTGCTTAACTAGGTACTTGACTGTTGTCAACCAAAAGAGACACAAGGGATCGGTAAAGACTTCATTACACCTCTCTGAAAATATCATGTTTCATGTCTATTTAGAGTAGAGGAAGTCCATCTTTTCCGTGTACCCGCACGGGAAAAAATTTCCCGTGCGCTTACTTTCAGCGCCACAATATCAATTAATTTAGTTAGGAACTAAGCAGACAGCCCTTCACGCCGTCGTGCATAAGGTAGAAAGGGCCCTCCTGCATAAGGAGGTCACCCTAGCAATATTTTTTGATATAGAGGGTGCCTTTGATAAAGCAAGGACTACTACTATCTGCGATGCCCTTCGGACTGGAGGTACTGCTCCAGTACTGGTCAGATGGGTGAAATCTGCGCTGGAAGAGAGACGAGTTAGTGCTGCTTTAGGAGACTGCCAATTGGACGTCGGGGTGAGGGGCGGCTGTCCACAAAGCAGCTGCCTATCACCCCATCTATGGTGTCTAATAATGGATGGTCTCTTGGAGCGCCTAACTTCGGAAGGATTTTATGCGCAGGCATATGCGGACGACGGGCTGGTCCTAGCGACCGGCCGCTTCTTAAATGTCGTTTGCAACAGAACGCAGGTAGCTTGTAGAATAATAGAAAGATGGTGCGGCGAAACAGGTCTCTCAGTCAATCCATCTAAGACTGAGATGATCCTATTCACCAAGAGAAGGAAAACAGAGGATTTTAGGGCACCAACCATGTACGGTAAACCTATTGCGCTTGTGCAGGAGGTTAGGTACCTGGGAGTGACCCTAGATAGCAAAGTGTCAAGGGGGCCGCATATCGACAACGTCATCAAAAAGTCGACTGCGACCTTCTGGCAATTGCGCCGAGCGGTAGGTAGGCACTGGGGCCTGAACCCACGGATCCTACACTGGCTGTACACGGCGGTCATCAGGCCTAGGCTCCAATATGGATCAGTGGTCTGGTGGCCGAGCGTGGACAGAGCGATGACGTCCCGAAAGCTGGCAAAAGTCCAGAGACTAGCCTGCCTAGGGATCACTGGTGCAATGAGGATGACACCGACATTTGCTCTGGAGGTTCTGCTAGGCCTGCCAACGCTTCCCTCGTGGATAAAGAGGGAGGCTATGGCGGCCTATCTGAGAATGCGGGATTCGGGGAGCTGGCAGTGTTCAGGCAGAGCTGAAGGTCACGCAGCAATTGCTGGACTGACGGAGAGGGAAATCACTCTCTCTGTCCTGAAGGCGAGAGAAGCGAAAGATCAGGTAAAGTTGGAAAGGAATTACACTCTCACTCTTCCTAGTAGGGAGGAGTGGAGTGAAGGAAGAATTGACTTCCGCCCGGACTCTCTGGTGTGTTATACAGACGGATCTCGGCTGGCCACTAGATCGTTTTCCGGGGCGGGATTATATCTGGAAGGCAAAGAAGTACAGGAGAGCTTTGCTCTAGGCTCGTACACCACGGTCTTCCAGGCAGAGGTTTACGCCATCCTAGCGGTAGCAGGTAGGGCTGAGGTTAGGAATGGGGCGGAACAGATAATATATATCTGCTCCGACAGCCAGGCTGCTCTAAAGGCGGTGTGCTCCCCCCAGGACGAGATCAGCTCTCGTCCAGGAGTGTGGGGATGCCCTAGAAGAGCTGGCCAGGCATAAACAAGTGAGACTGGTATGGGTCCCGGGACATATGGGAGTTCCAGGCAACGAGAAGGCCGATGAATTGGCTAGTCTCGGAGCCGAGGAACCCTGTCACGGGCCTGAGCCTATGTTAGGTATTTCAAGAAGGCAGGTCACAACGGCCCTCGATGAGTGGGCCCACGAGACACTGAGGACGCACTGGAGGACCAACAGGGCCTGCAGGCAAACCCGAGATTTTGTGACGGAGCCGAACAAATCGAGATCGGCCTGGTTGCTGGGACGGAGTCGTAAAACTCTGAATCTCTTAATCGGTGTTCTGACAGGCCACTGCAGACTTAAGAGGCATCTATCATTGATAGGTATTGAGGAAGACCCTACATGTCCAAGATGCAGGAGTGATGAAGAGACATCTTACCACTTCCTGGGACAATGTGAAGCGTTTGGGCGCCTGAGACACAGTATCTTCGGTTCTGAGGCGCTTCTAAGGGAGGAGATGAGCTCCCTCGCACTGAGTGACATCCTGACCTTCATCAGAAGGTCGGAAAGATTCGATGAGGGAGCAAGAGAAGCACATGGCTGAGGGGACAGCTGGGGGTTGGTAAAAAGTTCCCGTCTGTGGCCTACTTGCCAGGCGTCAGCCTCCCCCACCATTACCATTACCATTAGGAACTAAGCATAATATTCAACAAAGTAAAATAAATTCAATTAATATCACATTGTGTTGCATTCTGCATCATTAAACTGTTAAAATTTAGCATAAATAAAATAATTATTAAGTCAGTGTTTGTTTTTTCTTTCTTATGACATTACCTGTCATAAATATATTGAAGCTGTCTACTTTGTGAATCATAATAAAACATGCGATTGAAATTTCTGTAGCAACGCTTGTTTGGCATTGTTTTTGACGTTTTTATGCAATTTTTATTCTAAATATATTCTCCAGAATATACTTTTATTTATTTTTATGTGTTATTGGTGTGATGAAAAATATCGTTCATTACATGTTCATGAACTGCTTTACATGACTTGTCATGCGCGCACGGGAAAAGCCTAAGGTTCTGAACTTGTAATGAAATATCTAGGATATCTTGATTTGTTTCAATATAGTGGACGAATCCCTACAGTTTGCAGTTACCTCCAAACCGCTTCTCGGGAATAATTATTATAATTAAAAAGGTAAGAAGGAATCGAACATGGACCAGTTATATATGTTTAATAACCAGCTAGAACACTGTTTGGGGAGTCATCGTTTCTCTAATTGTTTTTGTTATTTACATCTTGAGTTCTAGGAGATGAATTTGAAAGAATATATGGTGAAGATATTTTGTTATAGAACGCCGTTTTATCCTACGCGATGTCTGACCTCAAGGTCCTTTTTTATCGTTCAGCCACTCTGGGGATCAGTCGCCTCGAGTACTCTTCGAAACTATCCACCCTCAATGGGACAAATCTAGGCCATCGATCCGGCTTATAAAAATGTTATTAGTGTAATGGATACGTTTAGCCATTGTGTGCTTTTCCTGATAGACACGGACATCTGTTATTATGTGTTTAAGCCATCAACACCGTGTCAGTGAAATCGCTTTGGTTTATGTTGCCCCACATAAAACACACAATAGGCACTATTAGCGTAGGCGTACATATTATCCCTCTTGTCCTTTTTGGTATATGCAACGAAATTCCGGTTGGTTTTACTTTTTCAGTCAGCAAGATGTAAATAGTATCCTTACACTGAAAAAAATTCAACAGTACTAATATAAATACCACAACTTTTGAATCAGATAAAAATAGAGCGATCATATGAAAACGACTAAATTAAAATAAAAATTTAATTATGTTAGAAATTAAAACTGACAATTTCATTTCAGTAAATAGTCAAAATGTCTTCTTGTATTCCTAGGCAAATAAAAAGTCTGAGGTCATTAGATAATTCGGGGGTGCACTGAACACTGTCGATTTAACATAACTCCACAGGAATCAATTGAGAGGTGTCAAATCTGGTCACCTTGCCGGACATTCCATTGGTCTATGTCGTCAAATCCACCTCCTGGAATATTGGTACTGAGATTGTCGAATATATTTGCTGTAGTCAGGAAGTGTATCTTTGTGTAATACAATATTTATATAAAATTGTGCCGATTCAAGAGTTCCTACATAGTTTACTCGTCCTAAAATTTAATCTGAAATTAGTGCGTTATCCGATATCTAATTGTTATAAATTATTGAAATAATCTATCATCTATGTGACGTGATCCAGTTAAATTGTAATTTGGCAAATAATGAGTTATGATATATTGGGAATTATTGCAAGTTTAACATAATTTACAGCAAGCGATTAGTCACGAAATGACAAATTTAAGTTAGCTTTCACATGCATTCTAAAATTAGCACATGCAGTTGCATATTATCACAGGCTTCTAAAATTTGAAGTTGAGGACAAAATGTTTTGTAAATATTTTTGACTGATACCATTCAATGGCTTTTATCCTAAACATTATTTAGCTAGTCAATATGTGCTGACCAGCAGAAAATATTTCACTTACCTGCTTTCTGTTTTAAGAGTAATTTTTTCATGTAAAAACACAGTTTACAATGTGATCCACAGCAAGTTGTCGCGTTGACACTGGCAACATTTCTTCTATTATCGAAATACTAGAGTCTTTTCTCCTGTCACTAATTTTGGTCAATGGTGCATTTTTAACACTTTTTATTTCCTAACCGTCTTCCTTCACCACTCTATTTACAAAATATTGCGTACTTAGAACTGTTCCCGTGTCTATTTAATTTGATTAAGAGCCAGTTTTTCGATCTCCCATTAAATTAATTTAGTGGATAACTTCGTTGAATACGATTGTGTCAATAATTGTATCCGTGGAATTTATGTGCCACATAAATTTAAAGGGAGATTGAAAAACTTTAAAGTGAAAAATTTTAGCAAAAGAAACATCTGTTCATATAAAGACCAATAACTTTCCATTAGAAAATAGACAACTATTGTGTCTATTTTGGAAACACAGCTTTGCTACTACTAACTTTAACTAGAGCAAAATAGACACACCTCTAGTTCATTGATACAACAATTCACGGAGTGCAGTTTCTTACTGTTTGGCTTTGTCAGCATTAAACAGGAAAACATGCTTTTCAAGAGAACATCCCCGACTATGTAAGGTCTGGAGCTGCATTACAACAGTGACTTGCAAGACAACGTGGTGGATCTGTTGAGCATTGTATTAAAATCATATCGGATAAATGCCCAACTTTTAGATATACAGGGTGAGAAAAATTCTGATAGATATAAATATACCACAGGTTGAAATTGTCGGAACCAGGACAATAGATTAAAATAAAACGCTACCTTGCCTACGTTTCGTTTAATATGCTTAAACTTCTTCAGGGCTCAATAGCCAAATAATGATGTAAAATTCAACAACAGAATTTTTTTTTTTAAAAAACCACGTCTGTAGGCGTAACAATTACAAGACCAATCAATTTGAAAGTCAATACATATATGTAGACATTAGACACACAACACATATAAATATAATTTAAAAAGCAATGTCAAAATAATTGTAACAAGTTACTGTGTAGTCAACCTCTGTCAAACTGCGGATGGAAATGGGTACTTTCCTATATGAGAGATTCTTTGATTTGGAGAGGTTGTATTTGCTGGAACTTTGTTCAGTGATTAGGCACTTCGTAATGATTTTATATCATTCGAATGACATTCAAAATCAATTTTGATCGTCCTTATTATGTTATCCATCTATCACTCACTAATAAAAAGGCATGATATAGGTAGACTCCACAGTAGCAACTTGTTACTTTTTGCCACTATTCTGTTTTAATTAATGTCAACTCTATTCTAATCAGAATTTCTACTTCATAAAATTTTTACTTGAAAAAATCCAAAAAAAAAGTAGTCAGTTTTAAAGCTGAACATTTCATAAATTGTTTCTACCACAAGAGTCTTGTAATTTATGTCCCATTTGTTGACCAAAACTATCCAGTATACTAGAAGCAAATCTATGCTACCATATAACAATTGTTTCGCGAACTGCTTTACAATTATTTAGATGTGCGACGTGCCGGTAATAGAAATGAATAAGAAAAATTATAACATCATTTTTCATGTGAGTATTAAAAAAAATCTTCCATCAATGTGGCAAACGTTAAATGTTGACAGATCTAAACTTTTTTAAAAATTGGCCCACATTGTAGTGAATATACGGATTATACCTATGTTTGGAGAGTCTCTAGCGAATAGCTGTGTAAAGCAATATTAAAGGGGATGATAAATACACGTGTTAGATGTAGGTGTGGGGAGAGATAAGGTTGTATACCAAGGAAGAAGCTATTAATACTGATTACCCAGATACGACCTGATACATGCATTGTACGATGATGGATGGCTGCTGAAAAGGGTGGTAAATGATTTAAATATAACCCGAAACTGACTTAAATATAGATTACGTTGATGCTATGATGCCTCGAAAAATAAATTAACCGAATAATTAACTCTCTGGTTTGTTGGGGGAAATGATTAAATGAAATTTATTTTGTTTATTTCGCTAACTGTAAGTTATGGTTCCCCTGGAGAAAGTCAGATGAGGTATGTGCCACAGAACTTGATTCTAAATGTTACTGGAGAAATTTGAGGAAAGAGATAAAGTGTGATATTTGATAGAGCTACTATCATTTCTGGTACATGTATCTGACTATACCTGGGGTTATTGTTTCTTTGATTTTTAGCTTGGAGAAATTATAAATGGTCAGTTCACAAATGACAAAATTTATGTGAAAGAAAGTATTTGTCATTTCAGTTATGGATGAAGCATTCTGAGTTCGACAATGTGACATACTTGGATGTTTGACTTTTGTTTTTCTTTATTTTTAGCGATATATTAAATGCCGAAACCGTATTAAGCCTATAAAATGTGTTTCAAAAAAAGGAAGTTCTATTGTTTCTTTATTGACTGTTTTGTATTATATACAAAGATGTTAAGTACAATGACATTGAATTACTATTTGTATAGAGTAACTTTTCTTAATGGTTCTGAAATTTAAAATTACAAATAATTCGAAAATTTTACATATAAACCGGGGTTAGACTACGAATACACCGAGTATTTGAACTTCATCTAATCTAGAGAACTCTTTCGATTAAATATTTTCATATGTTTTGATTTATTTTTAAGATCTAAATAATGTTTTCAAGTCCATATGAGAAATATTTCCTATTATTTTAGGCCCTCAATGCACTGTCGTAAATGTCAGTATTAAATTTAATAAGTTATTTATTATGTTATTACTATTACAGTATTTACGCAAACTCTAAAATTATATCGTTTCTTTTTTTGTACACAATGTTGAGCAATGAGAGAACAATTGCTAATCAAATGTAATTATTTCAATATTTCAATTTCAAATATAAATTTGTTACAAGCCATTGCTTGCTTCAGTTATTCGGGATTCGTGTAATGAAAAATGTCTATATAAATCAATGCGATGTTCCGGGCTCTAGATCGTATTAAGCGTTCAGGGACTACTTGGTTTATTTTTTAATTTCAGACAAGAAGTTCGTCGAACTAGCTGCAAACTTTGAGATAAGGAAATCTCTGCTCACAGGTTTGTATCTTAATGAAAGTATTGAAAGGGTTTTAATAATTTCTGCTTTATATAATAAATGGGCCGAAGTAGTTGTTTCCTGGAGTAATTATTTGTCAAAGTGTGGAAGTTTTCCAAAATACTTTTTTTGTTTTTTGGCTTTGGGTCATAGACCATCCAGCCAGCCGCTAAACGAAGTAACTAAACCTAAATTCCCAAAGTGGAAAACGATAGGGATACACAAGGACACACATTTCTCGTCCAGGGGTCGATCAGGACATTGTTATAACTTTGACAATACAGGGGAGACCTCGGTTGACAGGGAGAACTAACATAAGGGAAGACACAGTGCTTACAAAATTTAACCTACAGTTTAATTTGCGTTTCTTTTAAAAAATTGTCAATACAATTATATATCTTCTTTGATCCAACTGACAACAGATGAAATAAATTGAAGGAAGCATAAACAGTACAACTTAGAATATTTTTAATAAGCTTAGTTGAGGCATCTCTGTATTTGGTACAGCCAAAGAATACGTGATCAAGGTCTCATAAGACATTACAGTGTTGACAATTATCTGAGGCAAAGGCTCCAATTTTAAATAAGTGGGCAAGGTAGCAGGCATAACCAAATTTTAAATGTACCAATGTTGTAATATATTTTCTTGGATAAGGGGAATCATTATGCCAAAAGTTGTTCGGGATATCAGGATGAATTAAGGTGTACCTAATAGGGTTTGTGAAACAGAACTGTTTCCATGAATAGGACCATTTACTTCTCAAATTAGATTTCAGCTTTTTCTGTCTGTCACTTAAACATTATGCTTCATCCAGGGGGTGTCCTGAGTTGGAACTCTCCTTAGCCGAAAGATCAACCTGTTCATTATACTGCAAACTAATATGTGCTTTCACCCAAATGAAGTTAACATCCCTCCCAGCGGATTTAATTTTAAATATTAAATTTTTATATTTTGTAGAGTTAAGGGTTGGTTTTATAGTAAAAAAAAGTGGGTGTTTTTAATTCCATTGAGAACAGAGAGCGAATCAGTTAAAATGATTGAAGTATTAGAAGTGGAATTCTTAACATACACTAAAGCTTGATAGATCGATTAGCTTCTGAGGTAAAAACAGAGCAATGTGAGTCTAACTTAAATTTAGATTCAATTTTTTTGAGATGAGACAATAAGGGCTCCACCAAGTACCTGATACCGATTTCGAAGCATCTGTATAGATAAGCTCTGACTTTTCAAATTGATTTAACACGCATTGTAAAATATTTGCGCTAATGATACTGTTTTTGCAGTACTCAGACACACTAACAGTTATATCAGAAAATAACCTGAAGTAGTTACTCCCTAAGGACAATCGGTAATTTGTAGCATCTCAATATTCTCTCTATAAGATGAACAAAGAGGGGGCGAGGTTTTCTTAACCCAATATTTATTGGTTAAATCAGCAGTATTCAAGTATGAGGTATCTTGGATAATAAGGGTGTAGAGAAGAAATATTGCTTTAAAATAAATTTTCCACTTAACATTTCTCTTCTCATCGTAAGAGGGGGGTTCTAGGGCTTCTACATATAGCATGTAGAAGAACACAAAGAAAATACTAACCATGTGTTATTTTCCATAATAGCAAACTTACTAGATTAGTCTCCACGTCTATTTCATTTACCTAAGGTCAACGGTTTATTTATTTGTCTAACCTCACTTTACGAATCATAGAACAAATAAATGGTGCGAACTGGTCATTCTAAGCACAGATGAAGATCCCACAGATCTCTTATCTCATCTACATATTAATCAATGTGTTCTGTCAATTTTGTATTCTATGTTTTTTTTAAATTACTTCGGATTATGTTTTGTATTATGGACAAGAGAAAAATAACAAAATATTAATTTAATATATTTTTATCACCACGAAGAGAACTTGCTATTGTAACAAATAAACAATTCTGTGACAATTTTCATGCTTGCCAGAGGAGTTGGGGGACAAACAACGTTATAAAATGTTTAAAAATAACTAGTTTCTTTATCATTGACAAATAGTCACCAAGAAATTGGCCCCGTTTTAACCTTCTTACAACGAATGTAAAATAATTTATCCATCAACAAAGGAGCGAAAGAACCTCGTCCTCTAATCTCTTGCCAAATGTAAAACGCTAAATCTAACCAATGATTCCATTAGAGCTGGTTGGCAGTGTTAATATTAAAGTAGGTGTTAAATCGTCACATGTAGTGAGCCAGGCTGACACCCTCTGGATGAAATGAAACTACATATATAACATAACATAAGACGATCGTTTCTCCCTCCACTCTACATTTCCATTGGCTGACTTGATGCCAAATATCAGAATCTCATGTATAAGCACGAAGTTATCCGGAATTTATGGGGGCCACTCCATCACAAATTTAATACTGGAAATGTTGGAGAAAAAATAAATCAATATTCACAAATATTCACTTTTTCTTTGATATTTCTTACTTTATTTGTCGGAAAGAGTAATGGTTCAGATGGTTTGTTGTATTATACATTTATTTTATATGGGGAACTCACATTTCATTTCTGCATTCTTACTAAAAATGTTGGTTTTGTTATAAATACTGGGTGTAACAGGATCATGGTACGCCCCGCTTTTCTCCTTTAATTTTGAAGATGATTGATTGAAATTTGGGATATCCTATATACATAATAAGCAGCACTTTTTGACATGCAAGTGATTTTTTTCAATTTTCGGTTTCGCCGGAAGTGACACTAACTTTCGATTTTTAAATAGAACACTGTATATTATTGCATTTTTGAATTTTGCTTAATTTTCTGAATCCACCGATACCAAATAAGTGACATTTCAAACGTTTATATTTCTTATAATATAATATTTAGTTTTCCATATAAGTGTGCCATGACGGTTCCGATTTATTCTAAATGACCCGTGTAATGCTAGAAAAATCGAAATCCCGTCAAAAATACTAAATTACGTGATTTATGAACAAATAAAGTTCATCAAAATGGTTTTTGGGGGAAAACTCAATTTTTTTCAACTGGAACCATATTGGTACCGTGATACCATTTAGTAGTACTATTAATAAGGAATTTATTCATATTATTATGTCGTATTAAAATGCTAACTAACTAAGGTGGCTTTGAAAACAATGAAATATTTAGCTTGTCAAACATGTGTTGGTTTACCGGTGTTTTTATTGTGTCTTTAAAAATTGTTTAAAATTCTTGTTAATTGTGTTCAAAATGCCGCAAATTTATACAAGAGATGAAATAGTGGACATGTTAATTATTTATGGGAAATGTAGAAAATACACCGTTGCTGCTAGACACCTTTATGCCGAACGATATCCTTATAGACAATGTCCAGCGAGAAATTATTTTAATCGTCTTGAAAATCAATTCCGAAATGAGCCCAACAATGATCCCTAAGAAAATTTCATTCTTGCCGAAGGAACGGAAATTAATGTTTTGGCTCAAGTAGAAGTTGATAAGACTGTTTCTTTAAGGCAAATGGAGTTTGAATTGGAAATCAGTCACCAAACAGTAAGCCGAATTTTGTACAAATACCACTATAAATCTGTTAAATACCAATTGCACCAGCACTTGTACGAAAATGATTACGAACGTAGGATGGAATATTGCAATTGGATTTTGCAGAATAACGTGCAGCCAACAATGATTTTTTGGGAATGATTTTATTTTCGGACGAATCTAGGTTTACAAATTTGGGATTATTTAACCGACAAAATACAAAATATTGGTCACAAGAAAATCAAAATTTATTACGGGAGGGTATCTTTCAAGTACGGCTCGGTTTCAATGTTTGGCTTGGAATAATCGGTAGTAGAATCATTGGTCCAATAATATTTGAAGGACCCCTGACTGGTGCCAGATACTTGGGATTTCTGCAAAATGAAATTGAGGATAGTTTAGCTGAATTACCTTTCCATTTACGACAAGGAATGTATTTCCAACAAGATGGCGTTCCTCCCCATAATTCAAGGATAGTAATTGATTACCTTCAACGGAGATTCCGAGGAAACGTAATTTCAGAGAATGGTCCTGTGAGGTGGCCTCCAAGGTCACCTGATTTAACACACCTTGATTTCTTTATATGGAGTAATTTAAAAATTATTGTCTACGCAACCGCCGATACAACCCGTGAGGACCTGGAGCTACGAGTAAGACGCGCAATTAATAGCATAACGGCCCAGCAATTGGCGAACGTTCTTCGACAAACAGCTATGCGAGTTCAAAAGTGCATTGACGTTAATGGATAACATTTTGAACAACTGTTGTAATGTTTTGTGTTCATTTTTTTGTATTCCATAGCCACCTTATGTATAACAAGTTAATTAGAACAAAATTGTATACTCTTATTTTCTTTTAGCTGTAATTTTGTTTGTATATATCGCACATTTTAATACGACATATGAATAAATTTCTTATTAATAGTAGTAATAAATGGTGCACGGTACCAATATGATTCCATCTGGAAGAAATGAGTTTTTTCCCCAAAAACCATTTTGATGAATTGTGTTTGCTCATAAATCACGTAATTTAGTCTTTTTGACGGGATTTCCATTTTTCTAGCATTACACGAGTCATTTAGAATAAATCAGAACCGTCATGGCACACTTAAATGAATAACTTAAAATTATTTTAAAAAAATATTGACGTTTGAAATGTCACTTATTTGGTATCGTTAGATTCAGAAAATTATGCAGAATTCAAAAATGCAATAATATATAGGGTGTTCAATTTAAAAATAGAATGTTAGTGTCACTTCCGGCGAAACAGGAAGTGAAAAAAAAATCACTTGTATATCAAAAAGTGCCGCTTGCTATGTATATACCATACCCCAAATTTCAATCAATTATCTTCAAAACTAAAGGAGAAAAGGGGGGTGAACCATGATCCTGTTACATCCGGTATATCAAAATACTGAAATTAAGAATGAACTCCCTTTGTCAGGCAGAAGAAACTAGACCAGAGTCCAGGACCGGTAGCTACTACTGCCTCTTATGGATGACAGAAGGACAAAATGTGTAGATAAATAAAAGCAAAAGTGTAAAATGAATAATGAAATATACAGTTTGATACAATGTATTATTTAGAATGACTGAAGTGTGCCATGGCATTAGCATACATGGTCACAACTAATATTCATTCCGCATTCGTGGCTGTTAAATTTGTGCGATTTGGTCTGTACATATGTGTAACCTAGATGCAAAACTTGGTTTTTCAAAAATATAAAAGGGTTTTATGTTATTCAAATACAAAAATGCATCGTTTACAAAACTAGTTAGTCAATAAGGTACATAAGTTAATATTTTGCATGGTAAAATTGATGTTAAAATCTATCTGAGATACAAAACTCGGTATTTGTTTGCCTTGGGCAGATGCATAACTGGGTATTTGATATTGAACAATAATGGTGCAATTTTATGTACCACTTGGGCCAGCATATGTTTGCTGCCAGAACTGCTGATTTTAGAATCAAGAAGGTCTTGCTAAATTTGAATTGAATGATTTTGAATGTGTTTTTACTAAATAAAATATTTTTAAATAACTGGTAAAAATGTTTTTCCATTACAGCTTTTGGAATTTTACAAATTCCTAAATTACGTGGTATTTATTATTAAATGTTGTTTTCAAAGTATTTTACAAAGTATCAAAAGGGTACTGCAACATATGGCAACACACTTTTGGGCAGATTGTTACATCTTTTTTTTTTTTAATAATCAAATAACTTATTAAAGTTGTTTTACTTTTTTTCTGGTATTTGCAAATTTTTTTTGCAAAACTTGCTCTTTCCATAAATTACATACAAAACGTGGTTTTTGAAACCTCTAACTGTATATATTTCTTAATATTGTGCAGTTTTTAATAAAAGTTCAGTCGTCTAATCGTGAATATCCACAGCATTATTTTTACACAATACAAGTAGTATAGAAACTAGTGTATTTAAAAAAAAATATTATACACGTAATTTAAGTGTCAATTTAAAAATTGTGGTGTTAAAAGTGTACACTAATAAAAGAGGAAAAATAGTCTCTTGGGTCGGCCCTAAATCAACATTACAATTTAATTTTTTCTACATTATATCATAAATATTTTTTTTATATTTTTCATAAATTCGAATATGTAAGATTTTGTTGTGTCAGATTACCTTTCCTAATATACTAATATTACAAAATCAAACAGAACAGTGAGCACTGTGGACTATATACATACTGGCGAGTGTTAATATGATTTCGTATTTTTTACTGTGTAGCATAGCGAATAATTTGCACAACACCGTTCCGCGAGAGCAGCTAACTTTACGCGGTCATAAGATAAGGCCATCTGCGGAGCAGAGGAACACGTGCTTAGTTGCCTATATATTATATACGCTAAATCCCGACTACCCGCACAGATCCTGGTTGCACAACCTGTAACATGTGCAACCAATATTACAGGTGTAATATTGGTTGCATACATACCAATTAATTTAAATATATAAAGGCTTTTTAAACAATATAATTTTTTTATATAACTGCCCGCTCCGAAAAGTGGCAAATATTTTCGCTACCTGGTAATTTTGTAGTTTTAGACAACAAAACCTTAAAAAAGATAATTAAAATTACTAAATAGTAACAAGAACGCTTTTATTGTGCATGGGAGGTTCAATTAAAAGTGACAATATTTTGTTGTATTGAACATGCTGCTTATTTACTTCTTTTTTTATATTCCACTATTCATCATGACATGTAGGCAGGGCGTGTAGTTGTTTAAAAAGAGGCATAAGTTTTTCGTAGATGTAGTAAAATAATAAATAGTATTTTCTAGTAAAAACTAGGTATTTTTTGCGTTTATATAATAAAAAATAAACAAAATGAAGTGACACCCGGTACAAGGATGCGTACAGTTTTCTGTGTAAATTAGTAATCTGAACTGGATTGTGCGCATCGTATGATATTTTTTTTTGCAAATAAACTGTGAAATCCGAGTCTTTTGGCAGAAAAAAAAGGAATGTTTTATATTCCGTCAAATTACATAAAACAGGAAAACATTAAATCGAGTTTCCATCCACGCAGTATTTTTTTCCTTTGGTAACATTAATTCTGGGATGTGTGTAGCTGAAAGAGGCATAAACAGAAAGCAAGAGGTGCTTTGACTCTGTGCTGTTGCCACTCTCAAATTTTTTACGATGCCAGCGGCACTAACCGCACCGCAAAAAATGCCTACCGTGGCGGACTTATAATGTCGTATTTTGCATTTCGTGTGCCATATTAAAAGCTGGATACTCCTGTAATTTATTATCGTCGTTTAGTTTAATGTCGGATAGTTCAGAGTTTGAAATTTTAAATGCACTCTGTCATTGGTTTTTTGGTTGAGATTTCAGTTAATGTTATCCAATTATACAGGATGTTTCAGATTTGTAATGACATGGTGTGGAATTAGAACACACCTTGAGTTCCAGAGAACCCCAAACTTACCCTTGGATGTGAACTGTTTCTAAGGTACAGGACGTTTTACGGTTTTTGACTAAAACTGTGATCAAGCCATATTCTGGAATAGCTTTCTTTGAATATTTGGATAAAATTTGAGGAAGATAGTATACTCTTCTAATTCAATCAAAAGCATAATGCACTTCAGAGAAATTCCAGGACCGGACTCAATTTTATAAAATTTCTCTAAATGTCGATAATATCACCCTATGTATAATATTTTGGTAAATGTTAGTAAACACTTAAAAAGTCACTGGACCAGTGGCAATAATGGCATAGTTTTTGATGGCACGTTTATGATTATTTTCCAATAAATTTTTAAAACTGTTGATGGACCACATTTTAAATTCTACAAATAAGGCGATCAACTAGCTAACGTCACTATTTTATTAATTTTATTTAAATACTTTAGGGGACGTTCCTAAAAAGGCGATAATAGAATTACTTATTTTTATAAGCGGAATTTCACAATAAACGAGCATTCTTGAAAGACGACAATAAAGACTTATTTGTCTACGCCGGTGATTCCCAACATTTATACTTTCAATTCTACTTAGAAACCACAATCTTAACATACCTTCCTGGAACCTCATTAATAGATAATTATTTAAGTTTACAATCGGAGTTCGTTAATAATGACGCTTTAAATTTAACTTAGAACCAACCCGCAATTTAACAAGGTATTCATTGACCGCAATAAAGTAAGACATTTTCTTTCATCGCTTTCAACCCTTTTACATAAATACCGTTACCTGACTAACACAGATGAATGATCTTATCACACCTCTCAACAGATACACATTACGTATCGCGCCAATATCCTTTTGGCTTCGTGACGGTCTCGGATGCTAGGGCCAAGCAGGACTATTGCCTTTTTACCATAGTCATCGCTGTAGACCTGGTCCGGCCTCGTGCAGGGCGGGTTAGCTTACTTTACGAACGGCCCCACTCACAAATGTGAGCGGTGCCGAAGATTTCGGCCAACCTCCCTGGGTCCTGGCTGATGAACCCTGCTGGCTAGGGCCTCTTCTGGCGCTCTTCTGACTTCTTCTTTCTTCGCCAGCTTGTCACCCCCGGGGGTAGTCATTGGCCTGTCAAGGACTGTGCGGATATTCTATGACTTGGGATTGACTGCCAGTACACAAAGTGTCATTTGACACATTGTCATCTGGACAAGGTGAGGATGAACTGTGTAGCTCTAGGAGGTGCTTTCTTAGCACTTTCGTCCTTCACGGAGCCAGGGGGACAACGGACACTGGTCGGTTCACTGACCGGTGCCCACAAGGTCTGTGGGAAGGTGGTTGGTTGCGTCATGTCTCGTCCATGGGTTGGTCGATCTGTAAGGAAAGGATTAGTTATACTTACCCGTTGTCCAGTAACTGTACCTTCGGCCTCTTGTGCCTCGGTGCGTCCGTCGGCCGGATCATAGGAGGTGGCCTCCATGATCAGCGGGTTCCTATGCTCCTCGGCTAAGGTGTACAGGTTCTTCACTCTATCCCGGATGATTTCGGTGACTAGTGTGTACTCCGGTCCCTGAAGATGTCAGCGTTTCTAACGTACCATGGTGCGCCCACCGCTGTCCTGATGGCCACGTTTTCCACGGCTTGGATCTTCAAATAGGTCTTCGCTTGTTATTCCCATGCTACGGAGGCGTAGGTCAGCTGTGGTCTGATGAGTGCTTTGACTAGCAGAAGCTTATTCCTCAGATTGAGCCTGCTCTGGTTCCCTACCATTGGATAGATGAGAGCTCTCGTCGGCTTGGCATTTACCACGATGGCTTTGGTATTCTGTCTCCATGTCAAGCCTTTGTCCATGATTACGCCAAGGTACTTGACGAAATTGTGCCATTGGATGTCCTCGCCGAACATGGAAACGTGTCATGTGGGGGTTTCCTTGCGTCCTTTACTGAAGAGAATCGTCTGGCTTTTCTCCACGTTGACTGCGACTTTCCATTTGATGCACCATTCTTCCAGAAGAGAGGCTGCCTCTTGGAGTCTTCTGTTGGCTGTTCTTGCTCTCCAGGATCTGGCCGTGAGGGCCGTGTCGTCCGCGTAGAGTGCCATAGTGGTGCCTTCGGTCCTTGGAAGATCAGAGGTGAAGACAGCGAACAGGTGAGGTGACAGCATAGAGCCTTGGGGGACTCCGGCTTCCATCGGTCGATACGTGGACACGCTATCCCTGATCTTCACTCGCATCTGTCTCCCGTGCAGGTATGATCTAACTAGTTTGACGAGTGCAATGGGATAATCCATACTCATCATTTTAGCTAGTAGACCATCGTGCCAGACCCTGTCGAAAGCCTTCGCAACGTCCATTACGTATCTTCACGCAAACTGTAATTTTCATACTTGTTTTGTTTTCGTTAATATAAATACTTCTTCTCATTTCATGTTTTATTTCGTAGCATCAGCGCTACAAAAACCCTACATTAATTAAGCATATTCTTTTAAACAAGAAATACACATTTATTGAAAATTTAATGATCCGTGCAAGGCTGGATTCGCTTAAAATTCCACAACTAAGTACATTTTATTTACATTTGTTATTCACATTACGTATATCATTTGGCTACACAAAATGATTACAATAATTTGCTACTAGAGGGAGACACGCGTTAAAAGTTTCAAGTTGCTGTGTTGTATTGATCCAATTATCTAGAACTCGACTTACTTTATTCGTAGGTCACTGGCTTGCCAGTGTCATACTGACGAGAGGTAAGAACGTCGAAACCGGTATATGGCTGGCAACAATGTACCAACCTGCAAAGGAGTCCTGCTTAAGTAATATCATGGAGATTTGCGTCTATTCTAGATGTCAATGTATGAGGCGCCGTTTAAGACAAATTGTTAGAAATATATATTTAAGTACAGAGAAAGAAGCTGTATCGCGGGATTATATACATTACAGTATAAAATAACTTGATTTAACGGGTACGCCCGCATAAAGAATACAAGGTGGAAGATTGCAAAAAATTTGCAAATAGCAGAAGAATGCAAACCGTGGACACGTGTTTCTGACTAATTGGTCGTCCTCAACATGGTGTAGCTAAGTTAAATGATGGACATAACTTAAAAAAGAAGACATAAAAGGAAAACCACTGATAGGCAGCCAGTCGCACCCGGATGGCTTCCACTTGGATGGCTCTATATTAGAGCATCGACCAAGCATCGCACACGTGAGCAACTATAGCAACCTGTGTGGTATTTCCGACCCAGGAGAATATATAAACCTGTTAAATCAAGTTATTGTGTACTGTAATACATAACTATTTAGAAATTTACCTCTCGCCGAACATAGAAAAATTTTTTATCAGCACGACGGTGCTCCCCCACATAACGCGTTTTTGATAAATAATTTTTTACAAGAAACTTTTTGCGATCAATGAATCGTCAATAATGGACCTTTCCTATGGCCTCCTCGCTCGCCTAATTTATCAGTTTTAGATTATTTTATTTGGGGAACTATTATAAATATAGTTTGTGAGAGCTATTGAAGATTGTTTGCAGAGAGTAAGAAATGCATTTCAAAACTTATCACAGGATTCAATTAGAAGATCTACCCATGAAGAACTAATCCGAAGGTGCGAAAAATGTGTGGAAGTTCGAGGGCGGAATTTTGAACAATTATTAAATTGTTGATTGAAGATCAAGTTACTTCGTGAAAATCCATTTTGATTTAAAAAATTATAAAGACTTTTTTTACTAGTCTAATTTTCACTTTATTTGTTATTTTACAACTAGTTTCATCCTATTCGGACATGAGTTTACTTGAAAATGTCCGAATAGGATGAAACTAGTTGTAAAATAACAAATAAAGTGAAAATTAGACAAGTAAAAAAGTGTTTATAATTTTTTAAATTATTGAATTAAAATGGAATCATGTTTTTAGTTGATTTTATCTTAGCTACTTTAGTTTATGCAAAGTGTCTTCAATCCAATTAATAGGCATGTTACAGTGTTTAGTGTTATTTTACGTTTTGTGAATATCTAGTAACAAATGTACTACAAGTTCTTGATATTACTTTATCACAATCTCAGATGCTTGTAATTATTTTAGTTGGATTGACCACACCGCCATTAGTAATACCCCAAATTTTCAAAATTTTCTGGTGCGTACTTTTCCCTATATTGATCGATGCAGTTCCTGGTGAGACACCCTGCATACGTACAACATATGAATTAATATAAAAAATAATAATGTAATTAATGTAAAAACTACCAAAAATATGTAATACACTAAATCGTGTACGCACCTTGAATACTGCACTGGATAACTACTGTCATTTTTTAATTATTATTTGTGCAATAATTCGTGTCCTGCTTCCGTATGTCAACATTAGGAATAATTGGTCATGTCGAATTGAGCGCGTGTCATGTTTCAAGTTCCCAGCACCGGAATTCGGTATCCGCGTATATTCACGGCATACGCGCCCCAACGGTAAATTGCGATGGTTCGGTGGCATATAAAGTTATTAACTTTATGAACCCATAGGAATAGGCCTATTCGCCGGGGTAAATTTAGGATAACGAAGCGTTTAGCTAATGAATTCCGGCTTTCTAGACTTTTGAAGTTTATTCAACAGCAAGAAAGAATAAACAGCAAATTTGGTATATAGTGTAGTATTATAGATTTTAGTTATTCCTAGAAACCCTTTATTAAACCAATGTGTGTAAAATGTTAATCTTGATTACTTAAATGGCAACAGAACTTTCTACTTGATTCAATTTTTCGCGAAATTTTTGGAAATCAACACAAAATATTTCATTTATTCAAAAGACTCGGAAATGTACTAATTCTTTAAAAATAATTGTTGAGCAGTTGCACTAAAGTTGATTGCTTGTACGTCAAGGAAAAATCGCGTATATATGACAATAACAATGATATTAATATTTATAATGTAAAATTTTTGTAATTGTTCTGTGTTGAAATAATAGCCAATAATGGTCAAATATTAAAGTGTTATTAATTATTACTTTCATTGGTTATTGTTTAATTTTAACCTAATCTCTGTCTTTTTTGTTTTGTATGTCATAACAAAATTTTGTATACATATATTTGGGCAGATCCATTACTTTCCGACGAAAGCGTGCGCGCTTGGGTCAGCGATTTTGATGCTGATTTTTTCTTCGAAAGTACATACGAAAAGGAGATGATTCTGAAAATTTGAGCCCAATACGATCAAATCCGGCCGCTGGAGAATTTTTTGAAATTTGAAAAAAGGCAATTTTTAGTCATTTTCAGAAATTTGTATCTCAGCTTCTATATAACTTAGAGATTCCGTTTAAACAGCATTCTTCTCTGTGAACCCTCTACTTTCAAGAAAAAAATAGGTATTTGCTATAGACTCATATCCGGCTTAGCTGGGAGCTTCCAACTGAACCACTGTATTAGCAAAATTTTACCTGTTTTTAAAATGCTCTCAAATCTACAGTTTTCAAAGTAGAGGGTTAAATAACAGCTGATATTTTTCGTGTAGGTGTATCCTGTTGATACCTGCCCTACTTTTCCTTAATTGCTTCGATTTCGTTATTATACGGCCATCCAAAGCCAATCAATTTTTAAAAAATCGCCATTTTCAGATAGCTGTTACTTTTTTCTTGGAACTTCGATTTGCTTCAAATTTTCAGGAAAGTTGCTTTGTTATGTCCCTAAAAAGCCCTGAAAATTTCAACTTTGGAATCGAGCTTGGATCCGAGTTATAAATTTTCACATCCCGAAAATTGCATTGTTTAAAATAATTTTTACGAATAATTTTTCATATGTCTAATGAATTATTTATTTGTTTTTAAGTCAGAAATCAACACCTGATTTAAATATTCTATGTTACTGCTGTTGATGCTCATTTAAGTGGCGTATTAAGTAAATATTTCGTATTTAAGGGCGCTGCGATTGTACCTATATTGTTTGAATTTATATTAAAGGTGGTGTTGAAGCTATTGTGTTAAGTAATTTATCCGCATAGTGGCGTGACAGGTCCTGCATTATCATATGATCATGTAAACAACTTAACTACCATCTATAGCATTCAGAAGAGTTTTGTAAATTAAGTTAGTGTTCAATTACATTGAAAGTTCAAAAAATGGAGACGTGCTACATTGGGTTATTAACAGATTCAGAATGTCATTCAGGGACATACTCTGGAAACAAAATTCTGCATAATTTAAGTGAATTGAGTGAAGAAAATATCCTCCTTTTGTAATGCAGGTTACAAGACGAACAATGAGATGATTAGTAATATTTTTTTTTATGTTTTTTTAAAGGATCACAACACTTATATTTATATATAGAAAAGTAATCTAAGAATCGGAGCTTATGATGATGACAAATTTTTCCATCTGATATTTGTCCATAAAATTGTTCATCTTATAACCTGCATTACAAAAGGAGGATATTTTCTTCACTCAATTCACTTAAATTATGCAGAATTTTGTTTCCAGAGTATGTCCCTGAATGACATTCTGAATCTGTTAATGACCCAATGTAGCACGTCTCCATTTTTTGAACTTTCAATGTAATTGAACACTAACTTAATTTACAAAACTCTTCTGAATGCTATAGATGGTAGTTAGGTTGTTTACATGATCATATGATAATGCAGGACCTGTCACGCCACTATGCGGATAAATTACTTAACACAATAGCTTCAACACCACCTTTAATATAAATTCAAACAATATAGGTACAATCGCAGCGCCCTTAAACACGAAATATTTACTTAATACGCCACTTAAATGAGCATCAACAGCAGTAACATAGAATATTTAAATCAGGTGTTGATTTCTGACTTAAAAACAAATAAATAATTCATTAGACATATGAAAAATTATTCGCAAAAATTATTTTAAACAATGCAATTTTCGGGATGTTTGAAAATTTATAACTCGGATCCAAGCTCGATTCCAAAGTTGAAATTTCCAGGGCTTTTTAGGGACATAACAAAGCAACTTTCCTGAAAATTTGAAGCAAATCGAAGTTCCGAGAAAAAAAGTAACAGCTATCTGAAAATGGCGATTTTTTAAAAAATTGATTGGCTTTGGATGGCCGTATAATAACGAAATTGAAGCAATTAAGGAAAAGTAGGGCAGGTATCAACAGGATACACCTACACGAAAAATATCAGCTGTTATTTAACCTTCTACTTTGAAAACTGTAGATTTGAGAGCATTTTAAAAACAGGTAAAATTTTGCTAATACAGTGGTTCAGTTGGAAGCTCCCAGCTAAGCCGGATATGAGTCTATAGCAAATACTTATTTTTTTCTTGAAAGTAGAGGGTTCACAGAGAAGAATGCCGTTTAAACGGAATCTCTAAGTTGTATAGAAGCTGAGATACAAATTTCTGAAAATGACTAAAAATTGCCTTTTTTCAAATTTCAAAAAATTCTCCAGCGGCCGGATTTGATCGTATTGGGCTCAAATTTTCAGGATCATCTCCTTTTCGTATGTACTTTCGAAGAAAAAATCAGCATCAAAATCGCTGACCCAAGCGCGCACGCTTTCGTCGAAAAGTAATGGATCTGCCCATTTCTATTCATTAATTGGGTAAGCAAATAAATAAATAGAGACTATATCTCATCGACTTTAGAACCAGGATTTAAACCAAGGCCAACTGGGTGAAAGAACGCTTCCTATGTTTCACACTGCCTATCCCATAAAAAAATATTGTTACAGCTTCGCTGTCCGTCACATTTTGCTTCTGAATATATTGTACGTACTAGTCCTGTTTAGTTATTTTTTGGTATGAAGCGAATATATAAAATTATTTTATTTTATTATCTAGCCTTCTCTCAGGTACTGCCTCTGTCCTTCATGCTAATAAAGTCCTTTGTGGGATTTATATTTGAAAAACATGTCAATAAAAAATGTATCTCTTATTTTCATAGGTAGTATTCAAATTTTTAAGGCAATTTATCAATTTTTTTGTCATGTACACATTATACCTTTGCGCTGTGGGATATGAGTTATGCCGAATATCGCACAAAGAGTAATTTTTATATATTCTATTGGGTTTTCGTTTTCACGTACGGTAATACAGATGATCTTCCACAGATCTGTCTCATATGGAGCAATATGTCGATAGGCCAGCCGGGGCCCATATTTCCGGCCAGGGGTGACAATTCACCTCTACATGATCAGCAACCGACTAAGGGCGGCGCTGCTGGGTCCATTTGTCACCGCCAACTTGACTTAGCATATCACACCGCCTCTCAATTTGCCTTCGGCAGTCGCCGTGCCGAATTTCAATTTTCAATTTCCCGACCTTTTAACTGCTACCGCCCCGTCAAACCATAAAACTCACTTGGATGACCCAGTTCATCTGTTCTGTAATTTTGTTTTTCTGGCGGGTTTCTGTCAGCGGCGTCGTCGGCGTCGGTTGGATGATGCATTGATTTATGAATTAATTGGAAGATGTTAGGCAAACGACATTTTTATCAGGAGACGTTGTGTTTCTGATTTCATATGTATCGTTCAGTCAGTGGGAGCACAAAACTACTTGTATGTCGACCTGAAAAAATATTGTAAATTGCGGTCTCCTTTTTATTGTTTTTGCACTACTTTTGCACTCTGGTTCTCCAGGGGACCGGATCCATAATTCTTCGCAATTTCTTTTTTAAAAATTGTTAAAAAACTATATATAAATTTTTTAAGGCATTTCAAATGAAAAATGGACCTTGCCAGCCGCTGAGCTGCGAGCAATCTGCAAGCGTTTATCGTACTCAAACAAAGCAAGAAGTTTCTGGGGCTACTGTTAATTATGATCATTTTTCAAATAAATCTCAGATATTGGTAATAAGGGCTCTTATCTATCATTTTAACTAATATGAACGCATATCAATATTTTTGTGGACATGTCTATTTTTTAACTAGCTAAATTCCATTTCCCAAATATTCAGAAGTTGGTGTTTACTAGGGATGGACGCGTGATGTGATTTTCATCGTGTTACGTATTGTAGCGCGCGCAATCCGCACACTTAAGACCTATTCTCAATAGACGTGCCAGTCGCGGTCCAGTCGGGGACTAGATTTTTTTTATTTACCGTCACGTGTAATGTGAACGGAAACGTGGTTTTAGGTAAGGGCGATCAGGACGATCCTGACTGGACCGTGACCATGATCGTCTAGTGTGAATCTGCATTCCGAACCCATACGCAATGCATTTTTTTCGTTAAAACTTGTCGTCAGTTCTTATTGAGTTATTGCCTTGGTTATTTCGTTACGAGGTTGCAATTGAGACGCAGCCAAATTTCTTGTGTAGATTTTTATTTAAAAATTCCTTCATTACGGTTCGTGCGTGACCGAAAATTTTATATTTAGTGCGTGAAAATGTGAGTAAAATCTTGAATATCGTGAGCGTGCGTGAGCTTGAGTCAAAAATTACTCACGCGCACATCTCCAGTGTTTACCTGGTATTGTGTTTACAAATTTACACATTAAATAATAATGTGTTCTTCCGACTTCACAATGGTATTCTGTTATAAATAATTTACCCCTCAACGCGCCTTCACTGGCAAATCCCATCTAGTTATCTTTCTGATTCAGTTAAAATGAAAAATCAATGGATCCGTCGTTAGAATCATCTGTCGTGATTGAAAACATCATTACGAATTAATATCTCAAAACCGTGTTCGGGTTGCAACGCCTGAACGGATTTCATTCTGTTACAAAATTTAATATGGAATTAGATTGGCGATTAAATTCTTCAAGATTTAAAGTATGTTGTTCGGTAAACTTATTTCAAGATTACTATAATTTAATTTTTAATCTGAATTATATTGTTTTGAGATAGGGATACTAATCGGTCTATTTTAATATTATTACTCTAGGTTAGGTACATGTACACAGTGTATAGCAGAAACGTGATAATAGATTAGGTAGGTATAAGAAAATTAATTTATTTTATAACAATCTGTTTCTACACTTCATAGTTTACAGCTACTTAGAATATAGTATATTTACAGCAAATATTTCGCTATAGTGATGTTGAGGGAATACGGAAAGATAGTCGCCCAGACAGTACAGCCATAAGTATACAAATGGGAGTCCTCAGAATATGTAAGGCTTGGGAGGGGTCTGTCTTGCCTCGTTACACATTTCCTGTTTCATTATTACTGCACTTACGACTATGATACTCTGTAATAGGTAAATTGGTGTAGTATGCAGAATTAACATGACCACCAGTAAGTGAGGTCCACGGTTAAATGGATCAGTGCGCATCAATACTACATATTTGCAATACATCCACGTCAATATATTAACAGAGTAATTATTTCATTTATCTAACGCATTGAGCTCAAATATACTGTCATCATTGTACTAATAATAAACAACTATTCATCCATGCTAGGTGCAAGGGAATCCTACATATATATTCACCATGAAGAATTATTGAATCGTAATCTGTTATTATTCACCACTAACTATCACACATTTATTATTGCACGTTCAGTACAACGACCCATGTCATACTGGCTGCCATCTTAGACTGGCTACCTTTCTCTTGTTGTTGCACGAGTCCCTTACTAGTCATCTGGAGTGGTACAAAACAGTTATGATCCCGTTATAAAACCCCGAGGGGGAAAGTGCAATGTTGTCCTATATAATTTTGATTATGTTTGTTATTTCAATACTTTCCACGACATATTATACGTATGGTATTATGTTATGAGTCTAGGGTACGGACATGCAGAAGATGCCTCGCTGCTCTCGGTGGAGGTGGCAGACTCTAGCGCGATGCCTAAGTCGATACAACACAATTGTTTTTTCATAGCTGTAAAATGGAAGACATAGTGTTAGCTTGCACCTGATTGGTTCACTCATAT
This sequence comes from Rhamnusium bicolor, assembly GCA_029963845.1. Classification (NCBI taxonomy): domain Eukaryota; kingdom Metazoa; phylum Arthropoda; class Insecta; order Coleoptera; family Cerambycidae; genus Rhamnusium; species Rhamnusium bicolor. The sequence goes on from JANEYF010001344.1 coordinate 6,246,527, forward strand.
CACTTCATACCCTTCCAGTCACACGCTTCGTTGTACACTACACTAACTGTATGAAACATTGGAAGGTTAACGTCTCTAGTCTGAGCACTCATCATCGACATCCACCTCGACCGAGACCGCGACCTTCACCAGGAGCAGCAAGGCATCTTCGGCATGTGCGTACCCTAAGTGAAATGCACCAACGCTTGTGTTTATTTGCGTGAAATTATCCCAACATGTGATATTTCCTTTTCACACTGTACCTGGATGAAAATATTCAATAATAATAATAAGAAAATAACACGGTAAATGTGGATAAATACCAGTATTTATGTCACAAACATTAATAAAACCTATTTTAATAATGCAAAGTTTGTGTTGTTCTAAATTCAAATTAGTGTGTCCAGTCCCAAGCCTGCATTTTAATTATTGTAGATGCTTAGAATAATATTTACTTGGGAAATGAAATTCTTATTTACCTCTCAACTTTAATTTATGGGTAGAAAGAATTTAAAATTAGAGAAATTAAAACCATCAGATATCTCCGAGTCGCGTTGAATAAAATCCAGTCATTAATATTAAAATAATCAAACCAGAATATATACTAAAATACATCTCGCTTAAAATTAAGTTTGTTTTATCCACGTGCGAAATATGATTTATAATTATAATTACTCGAAGTTTAGTTTGTTGGTGTGATTTCCGAGGGTCCAGGTTCTAATCTTAGATGAATCTAGTACTGTTTTTTTTTTATTAAATATGTCACGTCGCTTGGATTATTAATAACAATGTATAGAAATTTAGGAGAAAAAATGTCGGAAATAGGATTATAGGTTAAAATAAAACGCCATCTTGCCTACGTTTCGTTTAATATACTTAAACTTCTTCAGGGCTCCATAACCAATTAATAATGAAAATCCAAAACAGAGAATTTTTATGTAGGCACAACAGTTTAGAACCCAACCAATTTCCATCTCAGTAAGATATATTAAAAAATTAATAAACATTTAATAAACATATATGTAGCTATATCGACAACACACCAGATTAAAACTTTTGTTAGTATGTGTTCATGGCCCAAGACCGAAATCAAATAATTTGATTTCGTACGATTACGGAATGATTACGAAAAACATTTTCGTCCATGTATCATACACTATTTTTATTCAATTGTAAGAAGAAACTAATATTACAGTGTTTAGTGTTATTTTCCGTTTTTGTGGATATCTAGTAACAAATGTACTACAAGTTCTTGATATTACTTTATCACATTCTCCATAAATAATAAGCAAATTCAAAAAGTCTTGGTGGGTGTCATTTAAATGCGGTGGCATTTTTTGACATAAGAGAATGACTGACATTACTGATTGTTCCTAATCATGGCTAATTTGATAAAATTTTTACTAAAAATTCTTGAATTTCTAAGAAAATCGCAAATATTTGAAAAAAGTTGTAATATAAACCCCCACAATATTTAGATCAGAAAAAAAAGGAATTTAATTATGCATAAGTTGATGCAAAAAAAAATGCAGGATGTTCCATTTAACTTAAGCAAGTTTTCGCGGTTTGAAGTTTACAAAATGTAACGTCAAAAATGGAACACTTGGTATACTGTTATTGAATTTCTTTAAACTGTAGAGCATAGCTCACCTTATAGTCTTTCTGGTTGCCAACAAGCAAATGAGTATCTTTTACACGAAGAAAGTTATAAAGGTTATTGTAAACCATTACACCTGTCAAAATTTTTTTAAAATGTCAAATATCTCTGAAACGGCTGGGTTTAGGCATAGGGTATCCTACATGTTTTTGACTTAGAATTGTATGCTCTTTTCGAAAACCCTAAAATATATAGGGTATTTCGTTTAAAATAAGCAAGTTGGTATCGACTTCCGGTATAACCGAGAGTGCCAGATGCTTGTAATTATTTTAGTTGGATTGACCTTACTGTCATTAGTAATTCGCTAAATTTTCCCTATATCGTTCAATGCAGTTCCTGGTGAGACACCCTGTATAGTAAATGATTTTAAATATACTAATGGTCTTGGAAATGCACGGATATTTAGCAGAACAAGCCTTGTTCTGGGGTAAGTTATATTACGTAGAATAAGTTTTGTTCCATCAGATGGCGTATCGCTTAGCTGCAAAATCCTATAGTATGAGTAGTAGCAATCATAATTTGTTTCGACGATTTTAATAGATATACACAATTTTAACCTCTAAATTCATTCACAAATATTTAGTATGGAGGTAAATATTTTTTGATTGTCGAGTTCTGTCAGATTTAACCCTGTTAATTCTTGGGATAAGTTAAAGTTTTATCTGACTACATTCATCATTCCAGAGAAGAGCAAAAAATCTTGGTAAAAGATGTTAAAGGGGACTCGGATTTCCATAAATGAAAGATGTCAAGCGCTCTGGTTTTTATTAAAAATGCGTACACTACCTCGCTTAGGCAAAGTTTAAGATCCTTATTGATATGAAGTTTATCATAGCTTGCGTAATTTTAATATGCTTTCAACTTTTTGAAATTCCACTTATCTTGTTCTCTGTTAACTTTACCTACACAGGGTCACATCAGGGAGGAAAACTTAAGCCTCAAAAAAATGTTTACTAAACAAGATATTAGAAACAAAAGATAAATTGTTTAATAACAGCTCTTTAATTTCTACAGAATTTTAAAATATTACTAGTACATATAAAATGTATACTGTTAGGATCTTAAGTAATTCTTGTTAAAAATGTGTAATTAAAACAAATTACGCATTCTTGCGCTCTCTCCAGCACTGAATTCCATATTCGAATCCAAAATTAAATTGAAACACAAATATATTGATGTATCTACCTCCCTTCCATGGATTTTAATTAGTTTTATAAGTGCTCTTATCGTAGGCCCGGTATTAAATGGCGTGAAAGCAAAGCCCTTTCATTCTGAATGGGCTGACGGGTAGAAAGTGTAGTCCGAAATTTAGGACTAATGTTCCCCATTGGTGCGCTCAATCTAATACTCCTTGACAAGCTGTTCGGGTTAGGGACTATGCGGTTTGTGGTAGGTCTACAGAAACAGAATGTCACACTCTGATCAAAGCTGCTGAAGCAGATAATACAAAAGCAAAGGGAAACGTAATACTAATGCCGGGTTGGAATTTTATATTCATTGGCATTAGGTCGAAGCAATTATTTTACATATGGAAAAAAAATTCCCAACATAATCTCCATGAATACCAATGAACATATTCAGCGTTTACGGAAATTTTTCATAAAAGAAACTCGCTGGAAACGGCTTAATGCTAATACAATAAAAATGTTTCGTGTTTTTTTAAGTGACTGAAAAATGCATTAATACAAGCAAGTGTGGAATCATTTTTTACAAATCCAAAAAAGAGCCATTCTTTTTTTTTCGTCATGTTTTATTTTTTTATCAAATGATGTTATATTTTTAGTAAATTTTATTTTATGATTTTATTTTTCTTTCAGGGCGTTACAAACTTAAACATGTACTCAGGACATTAATACGTTATGGCTTCCCCTGCCGTTTATTGTGTCAACCTTCAGCCACGTAAGTTTTTATTATTAACGCCACCGATCAATACTGCACTTGTTGCATCTTACATGAAGCGATATATGCACCTGATCTAATTTTATGCTATAAATTTCACACTTACGGTAATTTATATTAATTATTAAACTTCATTTTCATTGATTCCAATTAACGATTGAAAAAGTTTTCGCACAAGCACAAGGATTTGTTATGTAAATATACTCTAACATTCAAAAGCTAAAGTCTGTTCACTTAAACTTTACAGTGGTGGGTTGGACTTAGTAAGCCCGATTTACAATTGGCAAAGTAGCAAGTGTATTGTATATTACTTATTTCGAGGCATTAGAATTAAGATAAATGCTTTGTAGGTTTACTGAATCAGTGGAAAAATATTTCAACAGTGTACGTACATACGTAAATTTATTTACAATAACAAGAAATGCCTATTATTGGTTAGCAGGGGAAAGAAACAAAATAACAAAAATAAAATTGACATATTTTCTTTAAAGTTTTGATTAGGAAACTAAAATGACTGGTTACGCTGAAATAAGAACATCCTAATTTAATAAAAGATTTCAATTTAGCTATAAGAAAGTCAAACGTCTTAAAAATTTCCGTTACTTTTTATTTTGTGTACCCATAAGGAATAATGTCAGAATATAAAACAATTTTAAATTCTACCTGCTTTAGAGCGGACCAAATTTTTTGCTGCACAATTCTCATACTTCTGCTTTAAACAATGTTATGTTTATATCTTAATATAAAGCAATATACTGCATTTTGAACTGACCTGTGTAAAAAAGTAATTAAAATATTCACCTTAATTTATATTAAAACACAATCTACAAACATCGAACTACCACCGATGCCTATGAATTAAAATAAACCATGAAAATTGATTTAACCGCTATGGAAACTTTGCACTTGTGTATATCTGCCTGCCGTCTGCACCAATCATCTACGCGCATTTTGTTCCCTATCCTGGCTAACGCTGCAAAGCTTATGTGAACAGACTATAGTAATTTTCCGTTCTGCTCGTTTTTTGATAATTCCATAGCAAGCATTTATGGCCGTTTTAACTAGTTACTTTGACCACCATCTTGAGAAAATGGCGGCGCAAACGACAGTGATGACAGGAGGCTTATTTAATGAAATTTTAGAAGCTGTAGGCAAAGAAGTAACATCTTGTTTTGTCTAAGACTTACCGGAGGTTGAAACTGGGATTCTCATTAACCAGAAAACCGTAATTTATACAGTACCAAATTGAAACGTATTTTTCTATATAAAGAACTATTGTCCGCATCATCATCGTTTCTTAAATGCGGAATGTAGGATTTTTTTTTACAGAAATGTTTTCTGTTTAGTTAATATTTCGGACACGGAAAGCTATTGAGATACAAATTTATCGATGTCTGTTGCTAGTATTCTTTACTGTTTTGATTAGATTATGGGTAATAGACATATTTGCACAAACATGGATGGGTCATGGTGTCAATGTTCTAATTCCACGGCCGCCGCGGTCACCAGATTTAAATATTTTGGATTTTTTGATTGGTTACCTGAAGTAAAAGGTACGTAATGGCCCAAAGCAATACAGCCACTGCGTGAATATCATAAGTTACCGATATAAAAAAAGGTAATTAGTTTCTCCAGTAAAATTAAGTGTGTCGCATTTTCCTTCTTTCTTGAGCGCGTCAATATTTGTAATAAATAAGGTAACATAAGCCGTGAAGGAAATACATCGATTGATATCTCTAATACTGCAATAAAGCTTAATTTTATTGGCAATTATAATTTTATTACTTGATTGCTTTCAACACAATCAGAAAATAGATTAAATGTAAAAATAATGGAAGTTTCTGTGTAAAAACGTACTTATTCATTTATTGGATTGTATATCAGTGGTACACCTCGAATATTAGTTGGCTGTTTTTGTAGTTTTTTGAGGCTAATATGTTTTTATGACCCACTAAATTAAGATAATTGATTGTTCGCCAGAGTAATATTTCTATAAATTCGTGAATAACTATAAGCAATATTTTTATTACTGCAGCATGTTTATACAATATATAGTTATTATGCTTAAAATCCCTTATTAAGTTTTTAGAAAGTTATAATTAGGTAATTTAAATTTTACCGTCTATTTACGACAGCTAGGTGTATATACCTAATGCAGCTAGGTATATTTTATTATATTATGTTGTATAGGCACATTTATTTAATAAAAATGTTAGTGAGTTTATGACCCATAGTTTTTTTAATAACATATTATTTGTTTGCTAATGAATAATTTATGCGTGCTCAGCAAATATTTAAAAAATAAAAAACTCATCACGCAATTAACTTACAATTTTTAATTTTACAATTAATTTTTAGTATTTTTTATCATGATATTGCAAAAAACTCCTAAATTAAATTTATTTATAATAATCCTCTTAAAAAAATCTTGTTTTACTCTGCTGCTGAAAATAAATTTAGCACTACTGAAAATAAATAAATATGTAAAAAAAAAGATTGGGCTCGTCCGGGATTTGAACCCGGGACCTCCCGCACCCTAAGCGGAAATCATACCCCTAGACCAACGAGCCGATATTGATTGTTTAAATGAATACGTAAATCTCGAGAAGTGAAAGGATGTGACCTCTAATACATATGTAGATATCAGCGGTTATTGTACTATATAGTGAGTTCCATAAGTAACGGGTAAATTCATTATGTACGTAATTTACAAGTTATGAGTAAAATCCTGCAACACGTCAATTTTTAATTCTAAAATGAAATTTTTGAGCATAACTTTATATCTCCCCTTCGACCTCCTTGGAGTGACAGCTACCCTTTTTAAAACTTTAAATGGAACGAGGGTACGTGTGAGCTCAATTGAAAGGGTTTTTAATTCTATGTCCAGCAATATAAGATTTTTTGAATTTCTCTATTATTGAAAAATGTTACATTTTTAATGTTACTAAATATACAAAACAACATGAAACAGTTTAAATCAAATGTTCAAACTGGGCGCCGTTACTTCTTGACAATAATGGAGGCGTTGCTGAAATTCTTCTAAAACATTTTGTATCGTTTCCGGGGCGATTTGATTAATTTCTTGCATTATTCTGTCTTTTAAATCATCGACATTATTTGGTCTGTTGAAGTAGATTTTCGATTTTAAGTAACCCCATAAAAATAGTCAAGTGGGGTCACATGGGGAGAACGGGTCACTCAATTTCACCGCGTCTACCGGTCTACCTATTGGGAAAAACTTGATTCAGATAGGCTCTTACTTCCAATACAAAATGTGGTGTAGCTCCGTCCTGCTGATACCAAATATTTCTATCAATTTCATTAGGGTTATCATCTGGGAAAAGTATTTTTAACTCTGGAACTACGAAATTTTGCAAGATATTCAAGTAACGCGCGCCAATTAATGTGCTGTTAAAGGAATAAGGTCCGATAATTTGAGAATTCCAGCCCAAACTTTTACCTTCTCAGGATATTGAGTATTGGCATTAGCCTCCACATTCAATGTGGATTTTCTATACTCCAGTATCTACAATTCTCTTTGTTGACTGTTCCATTTAAGACGAATGTTGTTTCATCAGAAGAAAGAATGTTTTTTATAAATAACGGATCATCTTAGCATCTATTTGCCATGATTTCTCAAAATTCCAATCGGTGATCAGGGTAATCGTCGTTAAGTTCTTGAATCAAATGAATTTTATATGGGCGGTATTTTTCATTTTTTAGAAGACGCAATATGGACGTTTTACTAACATCATTATCGGCGGCAACTTGTCTTGTAGGTTTATGTGGATTATCTTGATTATGTAACAATATATCCAATTTCTTTTCATCGTCTAAAATGCGTTTTCTACCAGATTTAGGAATATCTGGCATTTCCAAATTCACGAAATTTGTTTTCTATTCTACTAACCGTAGACTGAGAAATGCGACAGTGAGGATATTTAGTATTGAAGATTTCGCATACCTGCTTCTGCGTTCTTGTTTTAGCACCACATCCTAATAATATCAAAATTTCAAATCTTTGGGTAACCGAAAGACTCATCGTTAAAATAATGATCCACTTGACAATCAGCGATAAATAACTAGAATCATAAGTTTGCACAGATGCAGCAAATAAAGAAATGTAAATGTATAATTTTTTCTGATATGCAAAAAAGAAACCATTTTTACTTCTTTATTTTTATTGGGTATTTTGCCACCTGTGTCCCCGAAAAACTGATATATTTAAATTGAATGTTATGACACAAAATTAATTAGAAAAGTCAGATTTGACAGATATTTGGTACATAGGCATTTGATTGTATACATTACAAATTCATTTTGAAATTTTCAAATTTAATTTTCTTGATGAAAAATATACAAAATTCAAAAAAATCTTATATTGCTGGACAGAGAATTAAAAACACTTTTAAGTGAGCTATCACATGCACCCTCGTTCCATTTAGAATTTTAAAGGGGTAGCTGTTACTCCGAGGAGGTTGAAGGGGAGGTATAATATTATGCTCAGAAAACGTCATTTCAGAATTAAAAATTGACGTGTTTTAGGATTTTACTCATAACTTGTAAATTACATAGATAATGAATTTATCTGTTACATATGGACCCCATTGTATAATAATATCCGACTTGATAATTCATTAATTTTAGAAGCGCTTAAAGAATGTAGATTAGTAAGCAGGCGTAAACGTGCAATTATTGTCTAGTGACAATCGGTTTGTTTCACACACAAATTTTTTGCGAAAAGCAATTACTTAGTGTATACTTTTGTGAATATTATTTTTACGTGTTTGCTATCCACACAAACAACTCAAATCGTAGAATCGTTGATTGAAACTTCTGGTAACACTTACACACTACTTTATTGACTACTTAATAATTAACAACAATAACTTAATGAAGGACTTAACTATAATCGCAAATAAACACTTAAAATCACTACTTCAGTCTCACTTATTTCTTCGTTACACGTACAATTCCGAATTAAGACTGAGCTCCTCAACCCACCGTGCGCCTTATGTATCCATCCATGTATTGTCTAGAATTTTCTTGAATAATCCCGGCCCTTCTCGTACAATTCTAATTCCGACTTTATAAATCTAGAGTAACTTGGCTATTTAATTCTTTTAATGCAGGTTGCGCCATCTCTGGACACACCTCTGAACTATTCCATTGACGTAACAATAATACGAAAGTACGTAAAAAACCGAACCTATTTATCAGTTTTTGTCAGTATTATGATAGTAATCGCCTGTATATTATATGACACTTCATATTGGTGCCATGTATTATATCAACGCTTCTCACACAGACAGAATAAAGGGTTAATGACTTCTGAATATTGTTTATTTTCAGTAATATTTGTTCATATCTGCTTTTTATACGATGCTGATGACATCAAATAAGATAGAAATTGGTCCATCATTTCTAGATTGACTTTTATGTCTGCTCCGGAACATATTGAATAGGAGGGCATTAACTTGTATACAGTACTAATGATTTCAGATCTTGTTCAGGATTACGTGTATGAGTTTTAAGACGGCCAAATGAACGTTACGCTCATGCAACATATCGTCATGTTTGGAGTAGGCTCTGTCATGGTGCAGTATGAAATTTCTTTGATGGGGACAGTGAACTCAAGGAGGTATCAGGAAGATATTCATAAACAGGATTTTGTGTCATTTACAACCAAATTTAGAGAAAACTTTCTGCTAATGCTCGACAATGCGCGACCTCATATTGCAAGGATCGATGCAGAATATCTTGTATTGGCCAAATGGATATTTATGTTATGGAAAGTCTAACACGTAGCCCTGAATTAATTGAAATAAATGATATATCATGAGAAGATAAATCAGGCAATTATAGACACCTCCACTTAGATTGTTTTAAGTATGGAAATTGCAGCAGGATGTCGTAGAGTTCAACCAATATAATACACGATCTGCTCTTGAAACCAGTAATTGCAATAAATGCTCTATTACTATTAATTTTCATTACTGGTTGATAATAAACTTAAGTAAAGCTGTTTAGAAATGATTCTTGTGTTTCAATAGTAACTCTAGATTACTTACAGCAAACACTAATGAAAAAAGTGCTCTTTGCCGTACACTTTCCATGCCAAGATGAATCAGAACATAAACTGTTCGGAACAGGGCTAATTCCTGCATCGAAAAAAATTACAAAGCAACCTACCTTCCATGACATTGAAAGTGTTAGAGAAATTATATGCAATGACTATAATTATTTTATTACGCTTTGACAAGAAGGTAGAAGGTGCAAAGCTGATTTATTATTGATTGATGGTATATAAACTTTTTAAAAGTATGAGACGACAGTGAGCGATGTAGTTTTAAACTAATCATCGTTGTTTTACATTTACTTATATTAAATTCGAGTTATGTATGAAAAAGATATAAAACTAATTTTTAACAGTTTAAATTTGACGCGTTTTAAGGTAATGCGATAAGGCCGTGTGTGGCCTCCTTGTAAAACACACACAAATTCTGTTTCATCAAAATGTAGGGTGCATGCCCGCCAACTGAAACAAGATAGCAAACAACTTTAAAAGTTTGCGCATATTTCTCAACTCACATAATGTGAACGCCTCCTCCTACACAACGAACTAAATTGTCTTGAGTTGAGAGAATCCGAGAGCCAACTTTGATGTCTTGTGTGTACAAGGTCACCAGGACCGAACTAGAATTTACACTAGTTGAAAAAGATTCTCAAGTTGTTATCTTTAAATCTGGCGAACAATGGAAATAAAGTTTTATTTTCCTAGTTCGCGCTTTGTGATATGCTTCGTTTGTTTTTATTAAAACATTTTTGTTTTATGCCCATATTTTTTATACTTATTTATCAAATTGACTTCACTCGACAAATATTAGTGAAAGCTAAATTATGTTATTTAAAGATAGTATTATGCCGAATCATCTCCAAAACATAACCAAGTATAGGTGCCATTTGGATAATCTTCTTCATTATCGCCTTAAGGAATAAGTTAGATCTGGAATAATCGTTGAGATATGTCAAGAAATCCAATCCTTTTGTTACGTTGCGCTGAGGAGGAAAAACAGTTAAGAAACACTGATGTGGGTGCCTGCGTCATTGATTCCATATGGGGCTTCCATACAGCATAATGATATAATTCTTATCTCCGCAAACTCTCGCTCTGCCTAAGATTTACACAGTGATTGTTGGACGTAGGTAATATTTCATATTTTAAAGACAGCAGGACTGCGTTCACAAGTGGCTTGTGCCAAACCAATTTTAGCATTTTATGTTCCAAAATCCGAATGTTATGATTTTAGTTTTGGATAAACTTTTAGTAAAAGTTCCTCAATAAAGGCTTAATTGAAGCACTTAAAGTATAAGAAAATATATATATATTTTTTTGTAGTACCAAAAAAAAAAAAAATGTGTGTCACAAGTTTCATGTTTTTGACGTCTTAAAGCAAGAGTAATCGATCAGTTCTAATAATATGTTCAAGAGGGAACACAATATTTGTATGTGTATAAGCCACATTCTGGGCATGAAAATCCTCAGCTTTGTGTACACAACTTTCGCCTGCTATTTCATTGGACATCACGAACAAAACACTACATCGAGTAGGCTAATATATCTTATTAATGTGCGGCGGAGGCAAAAAAATCAAACTCCCTTGTTTGTTGACGTCCGGCCAACTTGTTATGGTCCAACTTGTATGGCATCACGTCCGTTGTAATGGCACTTTGCTGACACTTTAGTGGTTGCATTGTGCGATGTACGACCACTATTTTCATATTGTGTTATTGTCAATTTAAAACTTCCTGTGTGGAGTAGTATGTAATTATGCTTAAGTTCAGGTTAAACATAAATCACATATTGTTTACTAACTAAAAAGGATGTAACTATTGGAAGTAGGAAAAAAATTTCTATTTTTTAACAGTTATTGCCCGAATGAATTCAGTTAACATGAGTATATTTTATAAAAGAAGGAAATTATTTACAGGGTTTTCCAATTTTCAGGGAAACATCGTCATAATTTCATTAGCCGCAGTTAATGAATGTACAATATAATGTACCAACATTTAGAAAGTCATAAAATGAAATAGTTGTCAAACACTATTAACGAAAGTTATGGATCACAATATACAGGGTGGGGCAATAGTGCGACGGACCTCGATATCTCGAGTTCTACGGTAGCTAGAAATTTTTTTAAAAAATTGCAAGTAAACTAGATAAAAAAGTCTATAACTGGAAATTATTTTCGAACATACAGGGCGAACCAAGACGAAATTACAGGACCAAGTGCCTTTTTTTTTAAATAGAATGCTATGTATATCAGTACATTTTTTGAAGCCTCTTTCTAGGCTCTATTCATTTCTATATTACTATTGGCTATCTTTCAATCACTTTGATGTAATGAATTTTTTTTGTTGAAATAATGCCATCTGCAGGTGGATAGTAAAAAAATCACCACAGTCACAATTATGGGTTTTAAGAAAAACTTATGTGAATACCAGTTACGAGACATCTAATTAATGTTTGTGAATCATTTTCATTTCCTAAAAATGTACAGGGTGGTCAAAAATTAGTATTCAATTAAGAACTTTTTAAATTGAATTTTCTCAATTTTTTCAAATAGAACACCCTGTATATTTTTCAACGATGTGATGTAAAAATGAAAAACGAACATTTTTTGTAAGTACTTCCCTATGGCTAATTGCAACCATTTTCGTTTTATAAATAAATAAGTGTCAAATTCAAGAATAAACTTAAAAAAAGAGGTTCCCTCAAATAATTCATTAGAAAAATTTATAATAGGTGTTCGACGTGTTGCCCATTTTGATTGACACACGTCTTTATGCAATTTTGAAATGAGGCCATTTAGTGGGACCATTTCCATTGAAATGAGTAAATAATATTTAACCAGTCCTTTACTATAATGTTTTTTTGTAAATTTTTTTGCTGTTTTCGTTATTCGACAAGCAATAAAACCTCAGTTTGGTATAAATTGTCGTGTACAAAGGAGCATTTATCACACTTATCGGTCGTTAGTTACAATTTGTATTAAATTTAAAATATTTGGAATGTTAATAAAGCGAAACTTGTAGACATGACTTTTGTTTTGGACGAGTGAGACAGAAATTGTTTACTTGCCAATAGAATTTATCACCAACGTTATCCTGAAAGAAGGCTCCCTGACGTTAGCAGCTTCCAAAACTTTCTCGATAGATTTCTGGAAACTGGAAATGTCGAATATAAAAAAAGTGAAAGAATAAAACGTGTTGTGAACGAAGAAAATGAGTTTTCTGTGGTGCTGGCAACGGTTGAGAATCCCCATGTTAGTCAAAAAAGAAGTGACCTCATTAGTAGGAATAAGTAGACGGTCTGTGGGTCGAATCTTAAAAACAAATAAGTTGCATGCATATCATTCATATTCAAATGCACCACGAATTATCTGCTGACGATTTTCAAAAGCGCCTACAATTTTGTAATTTGGCCAGAGGTAAAATGCAAGTTGATGTCAACTTCTTCAATAATGTTTTATTCACTGATGAGGCAACTTTTCATAAAAATGGATTTGTTAATAGGCACAATTTCCATTATTATGCTTCGGAAAATCCTCACTTTTTTATGCAAGTTGATAACCAACACAGATGGTCTATAAACGTTTGGGGAGAAATTATTGGAGAACATGTAATAGGGCCACATTTCTTTGATGGTACATTGACTAGAGCTATTTATCTTCATTTTTTGGAAAACTATCTGCCACAATTATTGGTAAATCTCCCTGGAAGAATTCGAAATAGGATGTGGTTTCAGCAAGATGTGCTCCACCACATTATTTAAATGCAGTTAGAGACCACTTAAATAATACTTACCCTCATCAATGGATTGGAAGAAATGGACCCACTAAATGGCTTCATAGATCCCCAGATCTTACAAAAATGGATTTCTTTTTATGGGGATACGTGAAGGAAATTGTTTATAGAGACACACCAACAACAGTACAAAATATGAAGGAAAGAATAATAGCTGCATTTAGATCTATCACAACGGCAGTTTTAGGAACAGTGGGAACCTCATTTCAAAAGCGCATAGAGATATGTGTCAATCAAAATGGCCAACATGTGGAACATTTATTATAATTTTTTTTACTGAGTTATTTGAAGAAACCTCTTTTTTAAGTTTATTTTTGAATGTTGTAATTATTGCTCAATAAAACGAAAATGGTTGCAATTAGCCATAGGAAAGCACTTACAAAATGTGTTCGTTTTTCATTTTTACATCACATCGTTGAAAAATATACAGGGTGTTCCATTTGAAAAAAATTGATAAAATTCAATTTAAAAAGTTCTTAATTGAATACTAATTTTTGGCCAACCTGTACATTTTTAGAAAATGAAAATGATTCAAAAATATTAATTAGATGTCTCGTAACTGGTATGCACATAAGTTTTTCTTAAAACCCACAATTGTGACTGTGGTGATTTTTTTAATATCCATCTGTAGATGGCATTATTTCAACAAAAAAATTCATTACATCAAAGTGGTTGGGAGATAGCCAATAATAATATAGGAATGAATAAAGCCTAGAAAGAGGCTTCAAAAAATGTACTGATATGCATAGCATTCCATTAAAAAAAAAAGGCACTTGGTCCTGTAATTTCGTCTTGACTCGCCCTGTATGTTCGAAAATAATTTCCAGTTATAGACTTTTTTATCTAGTTTACTTGCAATTTTTTTAAAAATGTCTAGCTATCGTAGAACTCGAGATATCGAGATCCGACGCACTATTGCCCCACCCTGTATACATAAAACAACAGTTTTCGATAAAATGCATATAATAGCTATTTATGTAACAAGTGAGGGAAAAACATCTCTAAGCACACGAGTAAGGAATTGAAACTAAGTATTAACAATAAAAGAAACAAGAAATCGTCTTTATACTCTCCGTATATGCAACTAACAGGTTTCAACCGCAGTCGATTGCAAACTGAACAGAACGATCAGGTAAACAATACAAGATTAAGCCAATCGCTATCGCCTGTGTCGCTAAGGTTATGCATCCTAATATGTGGAATCTTACGTAATCTTGGCGATCGGCGACCCCTTATCGTTGCAGGTTTTGCATGCAAAAAGTTTAATGTGTAAGTAAACAAAAACTGTCATAAATTACTATTTATTTTATTATTATGTCGCCCGTTTTTTTGGAATGTAATATTGGATTAACCCGTATCTGGGATGTTGCCCCAAACTCCTATCTGTAGTTACCCAGGTCTCCTATATTTGATATCGATGGCTTAAACTGCAAACCTGCTAACTCCAAAAATGTAAATTTTACAGGAGACAATAAAAACTATTTACAGCTTTTGTAAACTTTAAATGTATGGTGCAATCACCATATTATTATAAAATTAAAATTAGGACGTGGTAATGGAATGAAAAATATTAAAATTTTCTTATATTTTACTTTTTTTTAAGATTTTTAAGGAGTTAGAAGTTTTTTTATAAAATAATGAGATAGTTATTTTGGAGTTAGACGTTTATTCTCTAATTTCTAAACAATATTACTGTAACTTGCAGATATCATTAAACAAATATTTTTATCAAAAATAACAAACGAAATATTGGTTCTTATTAAGAATAAAGAAAAAAACAAAATCTCACTTTGCGTATTGATCTATAGATCAGTTTATAGAATCTAACTTAATTTTCATACGGAACGTTGTCGTAATAGTCATGGTAATCAGAAGGAATCACCTTTTTTTAATTCTTGAAGATGCTCATACTTCTTTTTTTTAATTTTACACTGGTTTGTGTATAATTTCGGCAATTCATCCCAAGTTCTTGTTCTAACTTCTCTATCTCGCCTTTGAGGTAGTAAGGTCCAGTCATCCGCAAATCGTAATTTAAAAAAAATTTCACCATCAAAATTATATTGAAGAGCACGCACATCGGTAACTTTGGGGTTACCCTTTTTAAAAATATCATGAGTCAAGTAGTAGACATTATATGGCTCGGGACTTCTTCTAGTCTTGATACATACATCAATGTACTCAGCAGGGATATTGATCACTTTATGCCTTTTTAGCTGTTTTTCTATCATGGCATGCATACTGTCGGCCTCCATTTGAGTATGACCAACTTTCAAAAAATTTTTGTTCTATGGTTTGTCATGGCTAAATTAAGTAAAGTGTTGCTCATTGTGACATTTCGATTTTGATATGTACAGCCATCAGTGTACAATATTATTTTATTGCTGTCGCCCTCTTTTTTCAACTGAGGTATCACTTTTTCCAAAAAAATTTAACCACAATTGTAGCAAATTCTTCTGCATTTAGCCCCCCTCCTCTGATTCATTCCATAAATAGCAAGTTCCTTCCTTAGATTTTAAGTTGAATAAACAAAAATTGTGAACGCAAAGCTTAGTTTTGTAATATAAACTGGATACAGTGGATTGTGGTGATAAAAGAACAGCTTGCAGGTCCATAGTGAACACATAATCTTCTCTTTCCTTGTTTTTCTGTTTTTCTTTTGTAGCATCTTTTTTCTTTTCAATATGTAAGGCATGTTGATCATTTGAATAGTGTCCCAACTTGTGTGAATAACAAATTTGAAATTGGTCTTTTTTGGGCTGATATAAGGAGATGTTTCTTATATCCATAGCGTTATTAAATGTACATACAGATAGGGATTTTATATTACGCTCTTCACACCATTTTTTCACGTAGAAGTTGTAGAGGGCTTTTTTCGGTGGCCATTCAGATAAGAGATAATTTTTTTCTGTTGATTTCCGACCATAATGTGACTCCATCGTCAGCAATTCATTAAGAAAATCATTGATTGCTTTGTTTTCTTTCGTGAAAGGATTGATTTTATTTGATTTTTTTTAAGAGCTGGTAATAACGAATCTTTTTCTTCGCTTGGTTCAATAACATCATTTTGTTTCAATGATTTCTTCCAATTTAGTACGCACCATTTCCCTATACACAATGTATTCAAAAACATTGTCTTACAGACTCTTACTAATCCATCCCCTTTTCTTAAGTTATAGATTACAGAACAAGTTTTTCTCGATACTGATGGGTCTTTTCTGTCCCTGTGACGATTAGTAGGTAAAATTTGTACTAAACCATCCACATAATTTTTTTACATTTATGCACTTATAATAATGTTTTTATATATTATTTTAACTTCTAAACTCAAAATTGGCAGCTAATAACAGAATTGTGAACTATTTTGGTTGATTCGCACATTGAAAATGGCTGCTGATACAGGAGTTAGAAGCTTTACAGTGTTGAAATTTTATATCGTGGAGATAGCTGGTATACGTGCCGTGAAACCTTAATATCTTAGAGTTATTTGCTTTACCACACTATGGACTTTTATTTTTACTAGCAGATGGCACCAAAATCTCAAATTCCGTAAAAAATGGAGTTAGCCGGTTTGCAGTCTAAGCCATCGATATGAGAATTGCAAGAACAATTTTAGGAGGAAATGGACACATTGAAAATAATGGTCAAAGTATATCATTGAACAATAAATGTGTATTTAACATGCGGGTAGATTAAGTTTTAAAACTCAGGAATTTGTTATTGCATTTTTTAATGCCTTTAAATATTATGAAACTAGTAATATTTTATAGATTATTAAACAAGTTTCCACCAACCAAGTTGGAATCACCTGGGGATGACAAAAACTTTTCATTATCTCCAGATGATGACTTGGTTGCCGAAACGCGAGTCGTGAGAAGTGTTTTGGTGCTTATGTAAACTATTTCAGGTTCCACTCACTTTAGGATACAGTGTATCTAAACAAATTCCCTCGCAAATTCCTAAAAGTATCTTTTGAGTTCTCTACAAAATTCAAATTAATTTGTAGACATTTTGTTTTATTTAACTAGCTCTGAAGGCATACATAAAATATCTAGGGTGTAGGCGGTCGAGTCAGAATAAAATCTATTTTTTATCTGTTTTTGTTGAGCGCCACCTGTTTTTATTTGTTTATACCTAATAATAAAAATTTAATATTATCTACAACAACGTCCCATGCGAAAACTGGAAAAGTGATGGGGTTATTTTTAAACTGAAAAGACTATAATTATTTTTTGTAACGTTTCACATAAATTTCAATGTATTATAAGTAGGCTGCATAATAATTACTGATACTTATTTTGAGTTCCACATAACTTTGTGTGTTTACCACATACTGACTTAAAAAATAAAATAAAGCCTTCGTATCATTAATTAACATATATTAACTTGCCATACTTGAATAAAAGTTTACAACTCCAGTTCTTACAACCATTCAAAAATAGACAGTGTCTATATTAACAGAACTATAACTTTCAGGTAGTAAGGTGAAATGTTTTATAACAGTTCATTCAAGTACAAAAGTAAAATTTAACCAAAAGTCAAATATTACAGAATGTCGCACTAGGTTTAAATTAACCGGTAAAAAAAGGTAACCGAAACAATGAGACAAAACAGAAAAATACTCCGCCACATATATGCAAAAGCACACACTCCAGTGAAACGTTCAATTCAATATAATTCACCGCTAAAAGCTCTTTCTTTGGAATCCTCGGCGTTGAAATAAAAGTGGCAGTACTTAGAGGTTACAGGTGATTATGCTCTTTAGGAGACAAATTTTACCTGCATAGCATCAAAATTAACACTTTACGATGCGTACTAAGCCATACACTATACCATCAAACAATATTGATTTTCATGATTTTCATTAATCAATAATTAATCACTATTCAGGTACGAGATAAATAAGCACACTCGTCCTTCATACATAATAACTTCCTTCAGCAACTGCCGAGTTCTCTCTACTCAAGCCATCTCGCTCGGCTCTCTCGCACGCCCAGTCTATAGAGGGAATCAGTAACAATAGACAACCCACACGTTAATTGTGCAGGTTTTGCATAACTAACAGGGTCAAAAATAAATTTAATTTTCTTTTGTATCAAACACGGGACGATCAAAAAGTGGACCGTTACAACAGTTTTAATACGGCTTTAATCTAAGGTTGTTAAAAATAACGTGTTTTGTTAAAATACTTTAACTAACTTCATTAACGTTTATTTTCTAATAATGGAGCTTTTTCGATAATTGAATTGTATGCTGTCTTTGATGTACTCTAACACTCTATTTTCCGTTCCGCCCTATTCGCCCCACATAATAGTATTGCCGACACTGTATCCTATTACCCTGTTTACATTTCCTTAAAATGTCTCAGTGGATTAAATAAAGTAAAATCATTATGTATTTCGCGATATAGATAGATAGAAGATGTTATACATCAGTAAGTGATAGGGGGTTTTGGTAAAGCTTTTGTAGTCGTAAAGTTTAAAAGCCATTTTACAAGATGAATCTAAAGCGCCAAGCTGTAAACATTTCATGTATCCAATATTGGAGTCTGACCGAGAGGCCGAGTTAAAAGTCAGTCCTTTCAGGAAGCGCTCGGGTTCTGAAAGGGAAAACCTTTACCCAATTTCAGCTCTCTTTCATGCCAGCCGTCCTACGCGCCGCCGTTTGTGATGAAACCTCTCAGTGTCTGTCTGTATAACCTGGATTTCTCAATAAGTCCGCCAACTCATTCGTTTTGCTTGTAAGGAATTTAATCTACTTTTATTTTGGAGCCATTGAGGTGTTTATTTACAATGGCATTTGCTTTGGTGGAACTATATGGTTTAATTACTATTTACGTCCAGAATTGACCCACATAACTTTTTCTATACAGGGTATCTCTGAAAGCTCTCTTCAAAGAGAGTTCCATAGACAATTTTTGTTCCTAAATATCAAAAGAACGCTCAGCTATTTTATTTTTTTTCTTACACATACCCAACAGAATTTACACATCCTGTAGACCGGGAATAGACTACTAACATGATATATTTATGATAACATATATACATCATATGACATCAATATTACAAATTAAGGTAATTAGCTACTGCCTCATATGATTGACAGAAGGATCGTAGGCATTTACTCTATCCTCTGTTGGGCGTGATTTTTATTGGTGTTTTTATTATTCTGTTTTTAAAGTAATCCTGTTTTGTCGTTTTTATTTTTATATTCTTTTTTTCTCTTTTCATATTCTAAAATATGAAATGAAACCATATTGCATTTATTGATATTTAGAGACAATCAATATTTGCAACACTAGGAAATTGCAAGTAAATTTGGGATATTTATCTGTACTGGCAATATAGTCCAGTCACATTAGAGGTTTCACCTCGGAATGAGAGATAATAAGCTGTAAACTTGTATAAACCTTTATTTTGGCGTTCTAAAAGTTGTCTCAAAAGTCTCCTAAAATCTCGTGTCCGCGTTTTAAGATATTCAAGATCAAAGGTCACGAAAATCGGTTTTTTGCAAATATCTCGCTTCCTATGGTTTTAATGCCATTTGCATTTATTATAAAAATTGTAGAGAATAAAATTCTCTACAACTTTTGTCCCAAATATTTTTTTATATACTCAACCGTTTTTGAGATAGAGGGGGGAGAGCGCTCCGCGCTCACCTATTCATAGCATAATGTAATGTCAACCGTAAGTCCCAGTAAATAATACGCCATATAAAGTTTATAAATCATTAAAAAATATATAATTATGAATAATTTGCATTGCTTATTAATTAATACATTATATTTAATAATATTTTTCATTTTTCGAATATATATTTGTTTAATATTACTTACCTTTCCGTGTAATCAAAAAATTGTTGAGTGGAATACTTTAAGTATATTTTAATTATATTCTAATATATATGTTTATTATATTTTAAGTAGAAAAAGAATAGAGTAAATACATTTTAATTATATCTTTAATTAGAAATACTTTTTCATATATTTATTACAGTTCAAGTTCAAATGTGGGAAGGATTTTCAAAAACTTTTATAATTAGAAGGACTTGAGTCTTAATTTTCTTCTTCTTCTTCATCATCGTCTTCCAGTCGCTCGAAAATTTCCAATTCAATATCATCATTTTCGTTGTCAAGGATATTTGTCTCTAGATCTTCGAGAATTTCGGAGTCAAATGTACTATCTTCATCGAGATCGCTTTGATACGGTGAAGCATTGAGGCACGCTTGCCCATTACACTGGCCACAAGCTAAAGAACATTGCAACCCCGATTTCCTGCATCCGCAGCGTGACCACAACCATTCTTGCAGTTGCAAAATATTAAAATATATAATATAATTAAAATATACTTAAAGTATTGCACTCAACAATTTTTTGATTACACGGAAAGGTGTGTATTATTAAACAAAGATATATTCGGTAAATGAAAAATATTATTAAATATAATGTATTAATTAATAAACAATGCAAATTATTCATAATTACATATTTTTAATGATTTATATACTTAATACGGCGTATTATTTACCAGGACTTACGGTTGACCTTGCATTATGCTATGAATAGATAAGCGCGGCGCCCTCTCCGCCTTCTATCTCATAAACGGTTGAGTATATAAAAAAATGTTTGGGACAAAAGTTGTAGAGAATTTTATTCTCCACACTTTCTATAATAAATGCAAATGGCATTAAAACCATAGGAAGCGAGATATTTGCGAAAAACCGATTTTTGTGACCTTTGACCTTGAATATCTTAAGACGCGGACACGAGATTTTATGAGACTTTTGAGACAACTTTTAGAACGCCAAAATAAAGGTTTATACAAGTTTGCAGCTTATTATCTCTTATTCCGAGGTTGACCCTCTTTTTTGGCTTAAATGATTGGATTAATAGATGACTTGTTTTGACGTAATCTTTTTTAGTTGTCAGTGCTGCACAAATTTTTGATTCAGAAAAATACTCCCTCTCAGAAAATACGGAAAACTACCCGTATTGCCATTAAAAAATAATGACAACCTATATACACACCCCTCAAGAATTATCGCATCACCATAAAGTGATATTAAGTTTAAACTAACAAATGATTCGGAAGAAAATTAACATTTTCTCTCATCTTTTCGTAACATTCCCTTTTTTGATTCGCTTTTTTATCTCAGTTATTAAAGGAGATATACAGGATTAACCAAAGAGCAACAATATAAATATTTTTTATTAAATTTTTACAAAAACAAACAAAAAACAACAACAAACCAAATTTAGGGTGCAATAATTTTTAATAACTTGTGTCCCCCCCCCCGCCGCTGTAATTACAGCTTGTATTCGTCTTGGTAGCCCTTCAATGAGATTGTGTATATATTCCTCATCCATATTGTTCCAAATCACAATAAATTTATTCTGGTGTTCGTTCAATGTTCTGCATGGAATCCGATCTTGCCGAATTATCCATCATAAATGATTCCATACGTGCTCAATAGGATTAATATTTGGGCTGAGAGCTGGCTAATTCATTATAGTAACATTAACTACATCTAGATACTCGGTCACTATCCTGGTCGCGTATGGCCTTGCAATTATTGTGCAATATGGGATCACATGAGGTTCTAGAATATTCCTTATGTAGCGATCGGCCGTCATCCTTCCACCATTGACTGCCACTAACTCCGTGCGTTCATGAAACGAAATCCCTTCTCCAAAACTTTCCGTTTGACAAAAGTTGCATTGGAAATGACGCTCACCTGACCCTCTGTATACTAGTATACGTTTATGTGAAGAGTATAGACAAAATCTCGATTCATCAGAACATTGGATTATTTTTCAGGACCCCAGTCCACGTGCGCCCATGCAAATTGTAACCGGGCAAACCGGTGTACCCTAGTAAGCTGTGGGCCTGTTGCTGGAACCATTTGTCGTTTATTTTGATCACGGAAATGATTTCTTACAGTTTGTGGAAAAAAGGTAACATTTCCAGCTGCTAAGAGTTCAGATTGAAGCATTCGGGCAGTGCAATGTCGAGTCCTAAAAGCTGTCACTCATAAAAAATGATTATTTACGGCTGTAGTGACTTTCCTATATCTTTGTTCATCCTTTTTAGAATACTGTGCACTCTCCCTATAATAACGCCTTATAACTCTTGAAATGGTACTCTGTTGAACACCAATTAAATTAGCCACGTACCCTTTACTTCGCCTATCTTCAATCAGGGCAGTTGCTCTTATGGCCTTCATCAGTTAAATGATGTACTATATGATGTTGAGCATTCATTATGCTATAATTTAGCACGAAATTTAAATTTACGAAAAAAACCACAGTAGTAGAAAGCTATCGCAACAATTGATACAACACAAACTGACACTTTGCAAACTGATTTTGTTACTTTTAATTTTTTGTTTTCAATGCATTGCCTGCTACTTATTTCAGTTTTTCAATGTATGCATATAAACATGCACAAAAGTCAATAAAAACATGTGCTAAAAAACTGCGTATCTTCTCTAATAACAGAGATAAAAAAGTGAATAAAAAAAGAGAAATGTTACGAAAAGATGAGGCTATAGTTAGCTATTAATTGTAACTGGCAATTATTGCTGGTGTACACCACATGTTGATACGTATTGTTGGTTCAAAAAGAATTATTATTTAAAAAATCAGTAGAAAGTAACATTCCCGAAGGGTTAACATATCTCCCATAAAAATATCATCCAAATCGAACAAACGATTCAGAAGAAAATTAACATCAAACTTAATGTCAGTTAATGGTGATGCGATAATTCTTGTGGGGTGTGTATTTTGAAATAACAGTGATACAAATTTTAAAATGACGGCGGTCCATACACTTGCCGCATACTGTATAACATTTATATCAAGTTAACAAATATACAAAAAGTGATAAAGAGAAACTGAGAAATACATCAGTATATAGGATTTTCCTATAATAGATGCATTTTCTTAGAGTTGATAAGTCAGGATTGCAACAAGCGACTATCCGTTGTAGAAAACGGTGCCGGCGAATGGAAACCCTTTCAGGCAAACGGATGCTTTCTTCGATAAACCTCGCAATTCTTATACATAAAATCAAATATTCAGCTACTGAAATTGAAATATGTATGTGCCGCGAAATGCTGCTGGAAAACTAATACTGTTCAATTTCAATAATAACTACCCCACTATATAACAAGATGGGGGCCGTTGCTGCAATTGTTCAAGAATATGGTGTATTCCTAACTTCATTAAGTGCTTACTTGTAATAAAAAAATGAATTTTGCCTCGGAAAAATTTACTACGCCGGATATATCATA
Source organism: Rhamnusium bicolor (assembly GCA_029963845.1). Taxonomy (NCBI): domain Eukaryota; kingdom Metazoa; phylum Arthropoda; class Insecta; order Coleoptera; family Cerambycidae; genus Rhamnusium; species Rhamnusium bicolor. The sequence continues at coordinate 6,270,217 of JANEYF010001344.1, forward strand.
TATCCCGATCATTTTAAAGCAAAATTAGAAAGGTAAGTCGACTTTTCATTGGAAAACTCAAAGGATTATGTAGAGTTAGGTTAGGTTTCTTGTGAGTGGGGCCCTGTGGAGCCTCCACTGCGGCCTTCAGTAAGCCTATTGTGGCTCACACCTAGCTATATTTTACCCAATAAGTTCTGTCTCTTAAAGAAACTGGTAACTTTTTGGGTGAAAATGTGTCCTGATCCTCTGGCAGTAGTTGACCTTTGCCAAATATTGAGAATCGGATCCTCTCCACAGCGGGACAGGTACATAGGATGTGGTCTGCCTTCTCATCATCTTCCAGACATCGACGGCACTCGAGATTTTCCGCTAGGCCGAGTTTATGCAGATGATAGTTTAGTCGGCAGTACCCGATATATAATCCTGTTAGAGTTTTCAGGTTTACCCTGTTTAACTCTAAAAGTTTCTTAGCTCTTGATTTCAGAGGGTATTTTATAAACGCCTTCGAATTAACTAATCCTGGTAACTTTTGCCAATACCGGAGAGTTTTCCTTTCAGCCCAGGTTAAGATAGCCATCTTAGCAGTACTTGAAGATATGTCGAGTATCAGTTCTGGTCCAATGATTCGTGATCCCGTTTCTTCTCTGGCCAAGGAGTCGGCTATTTCGTTACTTTCCATACCAGAGTCAATTTATTGTTTTTGCTCAAATGATTTAGAGCCTTCTGACAATTCCATACCGTTTTGGAGTTACACCGATAGGAGCTAAAAGCGTTTATAGCTGCTTGGCTATCTGAGAAAATTTTTATCGATCTCCGTGTAGGATGCATATATTCCAGCCTTCGCACACATAGTTCAATGGCATGAACCTCAGCCTGAAAAACAGTTGCATAAGTACCTAGGCTTGAGAATATCCTCACCCTTGGTCTGTAGCTATGTACTCCGGCGCCTGTTCTCTCAGGGGTTTTGGAGCCGTCTGTAAACCTGCACCTGTCTGCCCACAGTAGGTCGGCTTTATTCCGATCCCACTCATCTCTTTCCGGAGAAAGGATGTTGAAGGTTAGATCGTAGTTGGTCATGGTAGGCATAGTATCCGAGGGCATTCCCAGGATGCTTGATTCTCTATGTCATCCAGCAACCTGTTCCGCTCCATGATACTAGTCTATGGCATATTAATGGCCGCTTGTTGCAGTAGGCTGTGTTGTGTAGGTTGCCCACCTGGCCTCTCTCTCCAAATATATATGAAGAGGGGGTAAATCCATGAGGCTTTCCATTGCAGCTGACAGTGTGGTGTTAAATGCTCCCGTTACGGTCATGCATGCCCAGGATTTGCACAAATACGACGACATGTCCATAAGGACAGCTTTGCTTTGTGGATTACCTTTTTCAGATGAAAGTTCCAGTTAAGTGAGCTATCTAGAGTGATTCCTAGATATTTCACCTCCTCCGCAAATGGAATAATTTCACCCATTAAGGAGAGAGGTCTTAAGTCCGCTAGCTTTCTTTTCCGGGTGAATGGTACTATTACTATTTTTTGGGGGTTTACAAAGACATCTATTTTTACAGACATCTGTTCCCTGTCACACCAGTTACTCACTGCATCCAGTGTCGCTTGAAGGGTATTCGATGATACTCCTTCAGAGTTTCCTCTGACTAGTATGACTAGATCATCTGCATATGCTAGAACCTCAACCTCCCACAGTGTGAGAATAGCCAATAGGTCATCTACAAGATGTGACCACAAAAGGGGGGAGAGAACCCCACCCTGCGGACATCCTCTTGTGGCACTAAACCTAACTGTAGAGACGTTATTATGGTTCTGTTTGATGGCATAGCATAAATCCAGTCACCTATAGCAGGCTCAATTCCTCTGGCAGCCATTGCTGCATATAAGGAGTCGGGCAGTGCATTATTAAATGCTCCCTCAATGTCGAGAAAGGCTTCCACCGCAATATCCTTCGTTTGAAGGGATTGGGTAATCTTCTCGACCGGGTTGTTGAGTGCTAGTTCTGCTGATTTTCCTGTCTGATAGGCGTACTGATGGGTATTGAGGGAGTGATGATTCAGGATGTTCCCCCCTGATATATCCGCCCAGCACCTTCTCCAGGCCTTTCAACAGAAAATATGTCAGGCTAATTGGCCTAACCGATTACAGGCTTGGTTCTTTCCTACCCATTTTTGGTATATATACTACCTTAACCGCCGACCAACTAGATGGGATATAGTTCCACACCAGACTAGCTCTGAATAGTTTAATGAAGAATGGAAGCAATATTTCCAGTCCATTTTGTAGTAGAGCTGGAAAAACTCCGTCCTCTCCTGGCAATTTGAATGGTATCAGGTCGTTTTAATCGACTTTCTGATGGTGACAGCTGTTGGTCATCCGGAATCAAGCACCCTGGGACGTGGTTTTGTACTAGGAGCCGTAAGATTTCCTTTCCAAAGTCTGTATGTGAGCCATCCGGTCGCTTTAACGAGCCGTATTCCCACGTCGGCTCTCTGGAAAGAAGCTTATGGATTCTAGTACTGTGAGGTAGATCAGTTATACTCTCACAGAATTTCCTCCAAGATCCCCTTTTTGCTTTCCTTATTTCTTTGTTATAGTCCGTTAGAGCGGATCTATATTGTTTCCTGTCGCCCAGAATTATGTATGACTTGTAGAATCCATCCTCACATATTTTATCGTGCCATTTTCTTAATCCAATTCTCATAAGAGTCGTCTGCGTTGATAAGGTATTTTGTTGTATTGAGGCACACATAATTTTAAAAGATTTTTCTTGAATTCAAAAATGTCGTTTGTGAATATGTTTTTCTTATGGAATGGGTACGCATAGCCTTGAGAGCCTTTGGTTGACAGTCTTTACCAGCGTTAGAGTTTATCTTTTTTAGTATTGAATGGAAGAAAATATGGAAATAATGTATGAATAAGTAATGAGTTAGAATATTTTACGTAGAGCTTCAAAGAGCTTGTTTTATTTAGTTTTTTAGTAACTAAAAGTAAAACAATAAATGTGACATTCCCCCATCATTACTAGTTAACAGTTTGTAATAACCACGAAATAACTTATATCTTGTTAAACTTTTTCAACGTTTTTATTCACAAAAAGGCAGAATTATTGAAGCCGTTTTCGGCCATTGGAAAGTTTAGTTTGAATCGTCTCTCTATGGAGTTTCGTGTATAATCAATAGCACTACATTTTGTTGTATAAACGTGTTTGAATTACGATTATTCTCGCTTTGTCACATAAATTTCTCTCATTTAAATATTATTAATGTTATTTCATCAAAACCCACGAAATGACAGCAATAAATGATAGACAACGCTCGTATAGAATCACTTTTTCACACAAATATGTTCAATAGACCGAATTTTCTGGCGTATTGGAAATTGCATTAGTTTGCGGCCGGAATGTTGTGAGAGTTGTTAATTAATTAGACGCGATGGTGCTGAACAGTTGAAGCGGATTGACCAGACCGGGTTTGAACGCTGAGAAGCGAGAAACCGCGCCATAACGGGATATATCAGACTAATTGTTCCAACACTTGCTCTAACTTCAAGTTTCTACACTTCTACACAACATCTGCTTACCAGTAGGAATCCTTTTTTGCACGCTTATTGTGTGAAGGTTATTATCTGAGTGCATGCAGTTCAAAGACTATCTTTGTCTAAAAACAATCTGGATTGGGAAGTGTCACACCGAAACTAGAAGGTGTAATAAATGCTCGGTAAGTAGGCGTTGTTGGAGTAAAGATATACAAGCCGTTTTGCTAAGAGGACAGGGAAAAAATATCTGGCATAAGCATAATTGCATTAATAAATGTTACCCTACGATTTATCTTGCATATACAAAGCGGGAAAAGCTTAGCAAAAGCGAGGGAATTATTGAATACTGTTATGAAAAAAAATGGCTGAAATGAAAGTTGTTCGGTATGTCATAGTGCATAGTTGCATGAACGTGAATATTTCATACTATAAGGATACAATTTTAATTAAAGAAAATATTTTTATGTTGGGCACACATAAAAATATCTTTGTTTTTTTTTCGATTAAATTCACAAAGAGGTTGAGATGATAAATCATGCTTTGAAACGGTTGTTCAGTGGTATAGTTTCCTAACAGGAACATAATAATTGTCGAATGAACATAATTATTTGGATTCGATTCTGTTGATTTTTTGAAAGAACGAAAATAACAACGTTGGAACCTAATGGATAACCTATTAATTTGTAGAACATACCATTTTTTCCTGAAAGTTTGTGTTGATTCTTCCGGAATCTTTTAATAGATTAGATAGAGGAAATATTCTCTTTTCAAAGGTGAATCAATTTGGATGAAGCTAGATGCCTTATCAGTACTAACAGAAGAAGAAGAAATATTCAGGGTCATGGGAATACTCGCTGTGATATAGCAAGAACTTTTGTTTAGATAATTTTTTCTTAACAGTCAAGTTCTTCCCCATCCCGTTAATAGACATCTTAAAATAGCTATAATCTCTTTAACCCTTAACCACAATCTTCAGGCCCGTAGCGCATGCGAATTCGGCAGTTAACTGGCGAACTTGTGCATCTATGTACCTTCTCATCTGTTAGTACTTATCAAGAGGTGATGTGGTTTTGTTTGATAGTGTAGTTTGTGTAAACTTCAAATTAACAACAGCGGTGTAGGAGACCTCACGTCTAGATAAGTGTGATATTTTCTAATTTTTATTTCATTATGGCCTCTTTACCAAGTACCTTAAAAGCGTTCGTTTTGGGGATAAAAATTATGAAGAAATTGTATTAAAATGGTACGATGAAGTCGGCTGCGATAATAGTGATAATGAGTTAAATGCATCTGAAATAGAAAGTAACGATGAAACAGACACTGAGCAGGAAATAAGTGATAGTCATCAAGAAACTGAAGAAGGAAAAGAGGACGAACAAGAAGAGTTAGATCAGAATGAAGAAAGAAGCAATTACTGGTGCGGTAGAAATCGTTTCAAATGGTCAAAAAATCCAGTTGTGAGTCGAAATACAAGAACAAAATGCTTGTAAAACATGTTCTTCCTAATGAAAAAACCTTCGGCTTTTGACCTTATCATTTTTATACAAGAACTTTGTATTCTTTAGTTATAATATTTGTGTTCTATAAGGTTAGGAATTTCATATTCTGTTGAAAATATTACCCAGCAGTGTTTTACTTTTTGTTATAGGTGTTTAAAAAATAGAGTTAATTCTTTGTTTGTTGATTTGAATCTTCAGTAAATTATTATGATAATTATGCATTTAAGCTTATTACTAACCTTATACCCGCTATTATGGAAGCTGAGTAATATCATTTGATTGACCACATACTCAGTTTATTCTATAATAGTAAAAAATGTGGATATAGCTTTAATAAAAAAATTGTAGGGTCTGTGACCTCACATCTATGACAATGGGACTGAAACTGCACGTCTGTAGTTAAGGGTTAATCTAATTTTCACCATTCACATCATTCATGAGGGAGTAAATATACTTGTAGTTAGATGTTAGGTAAATTATTACTTTTAAATATTGGAACATCTAGTACAGAAGCCACTCCAATTTATTTGAACTAATCAGCACCATATTTCAGTAGAAATATAAGAGATTCTGTTTTCAAAAATGTATAACTGATATTTCAGATGTAGTTATTTTAAGAGAAATCGTTTTATCTTTTCTTCTTTATTTGATGTCGAATTTCTGGATGCACAAAAAATTTGAGTCAAAACCAAACTGATCCTAAATTTTAACTAAACCTTTTACATGTTTCTTGAGCCTTATCTGTAAAAGTTTTTTGTGTTTGGGAAGTATTTATATTATAGGTACTAAAAAAACATATTTTGAACAAATACCTTGTTGGGGAAAACAGAAGAAACCTGAACTAAGGTATGATGCTTAATGAAATTCAAAATTAGTTTACCACATTATATGCCTAGAAACACAGTGTTTCTATTTGGTTTAAAGTAGAATTATCCTCTTTCTTTAAATATATTTTATTAGAAGGTAAACCGACCATATCATTTAATAAACATTAATTTGTCTGTTTATTCACAAATTCCCTATGCAATACCTTGTTGGCGATTGTTATTTGTTTATAAATCTCCTGAGAAATTGAAATCGTTTGAAGAGAAGATTAAGTTTCGGTATAATGCGTATTTTATTTTATTCCAAATCCATGAGGAGATAAGCGATCTCTAAGCAAGATGAAAACGTTTATTCCAAATCCTCGATTTGAAACGTATAAAATTCCATAGGAATTATTAATTTTATGTTAGGTTCGTGGTGTTCTTATTATAATTTTTTACTTACAAAAAAAATGCATTATTTTAAATCTAATTTAAAACAACGAGTGTAAGTGACAATGGATGATGATGGATGAGAGCCATAAGTTGTAAAAGAGATATTATCAAGAGTGAAAGAAAAAGTTGGATAGCAAAATATCATACGAATGCTAACAACGAAAATGCTTTAGTGTCTACAATACTTTAAATTAAATACTTTTTCCAAATTTAATGTTAAAACATCTTTTAATTCTAACAAAAATATAGGCAGATATCTTTTCAATGCAAAACAAAAAACTGATATCTTTAAAAAATGTGGTATATATCGGTTAGATTACCCAGAATGTAACGCATCATAAGTAGGTCAAACAGGTAGATCGTTCGGAGTAAGATATGGAGAACATATTTACACACAAAAACAACATTCCAACTTTTGTAAACACCTAACAGATTCTGGTCATACAATAACTGATGACCATCAACCTAAAATATTACATATTTGTGGGGAAAGTAAAAAACTTAATTTATTAGAAGTGCTAGAAATTAATAAATTAAATAGGAATAAAAATTACAACATATTAAACGACCAAATAGATTTAAATAATTCTCCGTTATTAAACTTATTCAGATAACCTGCTGCTAATGAAAATCACACCATAATATAATTTACTATCTTGAAAAAACCCCTACATTTAAAGACATAACATCTGTACAAATTTGAATTATATTATCAACCATAAAGTGACCCATCCTCCTATTCAGTTCAGTTTATATTTAAATGAAAGTAAAATCTGTATATAATTTAGTTTACTTGAAAATATCCAAATAGGATGAAACTAGTTGTAAAATAACAAATAAAGTGAAAATTAGACAAGTAATAAAAAGTGTTTTTAAATTAATCTAAGTTAATTGTTTGTAAATCTTCTTGTAGAATAAGATTGTCTAAATTATAAATGCAGAGTATAACTTGCAATCATCCGCGTACAAAAGTTATCACAATGTCATTTATAAACATTATAAATAATATAGGTCCAAGAACAGATCCCTGAAGAACGCCTTGGGTTGCTGTTGTTTAGACATATTTGAAACCACGGTATTGCACAATAAGTTTCCTGTTAAGCAGGTAAATATAGAAAAAGATAATAAAAGCTTCGGTAAGTCCGAAATTGAAAATTTTTTGTAATATAAAGCTTTTGAGAAATCAGTATAGATAACATCAACCTGGCCACCAGTCAAGTGTCTCTGCTATAAATTAAGTCATACATGTCAAATTCGTAGTTGTAAACCTACCGGATAGAAACCCAATGCTGGTTAATAGAAATTTGGTATTAAACATGGAAAAATAATCAGCCTCGTCGAATTGTCCCCTTCGCAAAAGGTAGTTGAAAACTATTCCTTAGACACATACGTATATGCAAAAATCCTCATCGATTACTGCTGAAATATAAAAGACACAAAATCGCAAGCTAAAAGGTACCAATTGATCACGTGGTTTACGATTTATGAAGGCTCTATATTACAAATTACACTCACAAATAATTTACTGAAGTTATATAGAATTATAATAGGCCTGTGGTTTTATTTAGCGAATTTGTCTCCTTTTTTATAAATGTGACATATTTTAGCTTTTTTCCATAAGTCGGGGAAGATTCCAGTTTGAAGCGACAAATTGAAAATAATAGCGCAATCCCTCAAAAGAAATGCGGGTATTCCGTCCGGACAAATAGTTAATTTCGGTTTGACTTTTTTGAGTGCTTTTAATACATCTTTCTCATAAATTTTGGGAACAGGAAGTTGTGGAAAGTTAATATTTGTGTAAGTGTCGGCTATGTTAAAATTTGTAGGAGTTGTAAAGGACCATAGAAGAAATGAGGCAAATCCATCAAGTATATCTTGGGGATCACTAATAGGGACATTATTGTGGGACATTTGATTAGAATTACTATTAAAATTTCTCATATGAGACCAGAATATGTTTGGGTTAGAATTAATCTGCATTTCAGTATCCTCAAGATAATATTTTATGTGCAGCATCCGTCGCATTTTTTATCTTTCTCCTTAATGATTTAAAATTTCCATGAGCATTGTCTTCTCCAGTTTCGTTGCAGATACGCCATAAACGTGACTTTTGTTTGATGTCTCTAATATTCTACGGTTGTCACAGGGTCTTGAAATTATTCACAGGATTAGTTCTGGGAACTACTAATTCGAAGGTTCTTATGTCTAAACCTTAAATAAGAATTTAAGCAAGTGTCATATTTCACGATCAACATTTCAGTGTTGGTAGGCATTGCGGGTCGCGGAGCTCAATTTCAGTTTCACTCGAGCATTGTGAAAGAGAACATGTCTCCAAGCTAATGTAATAATTAGATAACAATCTAAATTACAGTCCATTAGGAGATACCAATGTGTTTCATTTAAGAGCAATAAACTGTCCAGATCAAGCTACTTTTAGAACATACAAAACTTGGTCCTGCGAGCCGGATATGCGTGATTTGAGAGGAAGCCTTAAAAATTTCTCACAACGATATAACGTGTATGATTCTGTGCAAAGATAACAAGAAAATGTATTTTCAGATGTTGCAAAAGAATGTGTTGATACGTTTTTATTAAACCGAGATTTAATCGATTTATCATTGAAAGTACCAGAAACCTCTTATTTTACAAGAACGGTAAGTGCATTGTGCAATCACTAAGAATTAATAGTTTCGCCAATATGCCAAGAAAAATTGCACATTATTTACAGCTGTCAATCCAACAGCCAAGTTGACATTTAGATGCTGGAAATTCATGGAGGATGGCTATCGACCACCGTTGCTGAGGGATATGTGGAGGACAGCATTAGCAATAAAGTAAGGAATTCCAAAAGGAATTTCAATCAGGAAGTGAGCCGCCCTCTACAGTTTCCTGTACATAGCAATTAACATCAACATCAGGCGAAGTTCTGGCTTCGTTAACACTCAGTGATTTGCAGTCAGCGGCACAAGCGCCAAACCGTTGCAATTATTCTCGATACAGATGTCGTCATACAAGTTGACCTAATCAAGGAGAAGATAAAACGGTTTTGATCGTCTTCTGATGATGCCACCTTAACAAGCGTAACAAACAGCGCGCCATCTGTAATTATATTCCAATTTAGCTTTTCATTAGTTCCATTTGTCACATATTCATACATTTAGAGACATTAACATAATTTAAGCACGTCTTAAGTGCATGGTCGCATTTTAATGATAGTCTCGATGTTCTCGAATTTGTCTTATTCTATTCTTATATACGCTGAGTACACTTGCCAAAATAGTAATGAAATCTGTGGGCTTACATGAGAAACACTGGCACGAATGTAAATTAGCCGAATAAATTTCAACCAGAATTTAATATTATACTTGCTGTTTACCATAACAACCACTTCTATTGAGCGTTTTGTTGCTACACTTATGAATAACATTATTTATGCATGTTTTTGTTTATTCACCGAGGCCCTATTGTAAACACGAGAGTTCTTAAACGATATCATATACTACATTTTTTTATGCGCTTGTCTAGAATTTCAGATATTATATTTTTGAGGACGAACAAAGACGATGGTTTAATAATTCATAATACTTCTCGAGATAAGTACCTTAAATAACCCAGAAACTCCTGTACGCTCTACTTCAGCATACCGAGTTTCAGTTTCTGTGAGTATACAGGGATGATCGTAATTGCGGAGTTTAACAAATATTGTCCCAAATAAGGCAGGGGCAGTGGAAGTTATACAGTACAGTACAACATGGTTTTGCAAAAATGCTCGGACACGTCAACTTTCAAATTTAAATTGGCACATTTTGAGACATATGGCAAGTCAGTTTCACCCCGGTTGTTCCAAAAGTAACATCAACTTGTGTTACATTCCAAAATCTCATAAAACTATACCTCGCAAATCTTGCTCGTTATTTGTTATTTATTGCTATAGGTAACCAATAATACCTTTAGTTCTGCATTTCTTCTGCGCAAGGCATTGTCAACACGCTTCTGGTATTTTGTGGTTCATTGTGAAATACGTCGGCTACCAGATCATGAATAACAATTTTCATCGCGCCAATATCCATTTGGCATGATGACGGTCTCGGATGCTAGGGCCAGGCAGGACTATTGACTTTTTACCCTAGTCATCGCTGTAGACCTGGACCGGCCTCGTGCAGGGCGGGTTAACTTACTTTACGAACGGCCCCACTCACAAATGTGAGCGGTGCCGAAGATTTCGGTCAACCTCCCTGGGTCCTGGCTGATGAACCCTGCTGGCTAGGGCCTCTTCTGGCGCTCTTCTGTCTTCGTCTTCTTTCTTCGCCAGCTTGTCACCCCCGGGGGTAGTCATCTGTCTGTCAGGGACTGTGTGGATATTCTGTGACTTGGGATTGACTGCCAGTACACAAAGTGTCAATTGACACATTGTCATTTGGATCATCGGACAAGGTGAGGATGAACTGTGTAGCTCTAGGAGGTGAAGGCCTAAGTGCTTTCTTAGCACTTTCGTCCTTCACGGAGCCAGGGGGACAACGGGCACTGGTCGGTTTACTGACCGGCGCCCGCAAGGTTTGTGGGAGGGTGGTTGGTCGTGTCATGTCTTTTCAGTGGGTTTGGTCCATCTGTAAGGAAAGGATTAGTTATACTTACCCGTTATCCAGTAACTGTACCTTCGGCCTCTTGTGCCTCGGTGCGTCGGCCGGATCATAGGAGGTGGCCTCCCTGATCAGCGGGTTCCTGTGCTCCTCAGCTAAGGTGTACAGTTTCTTCGCTCTATCCCGGATGATTTCGGTGATTGGTGTGTACTCCAGGTCCCTGAAGATGTCAGCGTTTCTAACGTACCATGGTGCGTCCACCGTTGTCCTGATGGCCACGTTTTCCACGACTTGGATCTTCTTCAGATAGGTCTTCTCCAGTTTCGTTGCAGATACGCCATAAACGTGACTTTTGTTTGATGTCTCTAATATTCTACGGTTGTCACAGGGTCTTGAAATTATTCACAGGATTAGTTCTGGGAACTACTAATTCGAAGGTTCTTATGTCTAAACCTTAAATAAGAATTTAAGCAAGTGTCATATTTCACGATCAACATTTCAGTGTTGGTAGGCATTGCGGGTCGCGGAGCTCAATTTCAGTTTCACTCGAGCATTGTGAAAGAGAACATGTCTCCAAGCTAATGTAATAATTAGATAACAATCTAAATTACAGTCCATTAGGAGATACCAATGTGTTTCATTTAAGAGCAATAAACTGTCCAGATCAAGCTACTTTTAGAACATACAAAACTTGGTCCTGCGAGCCGGATATGCGTGATTTGAGAGGAAGCCTTAAAAATTTCTCACAACGATATAACGTGTATGATTCTGTGCAAAGATAACAAGAAAATGTATTTTCAGATGTTGCAAAAGAATGTGTTGATACGTTTTTATTAAACCGAGATTTAATCGATTTATCATTGAAAGTACCAGAAACCTCTTATTTTACAAGAACGGTAAGTGCATTGTGCAATCACTAAGAATTAATAGTTTCGCCAATATGCCAAGAAAAATTGCACATTATTTACAGCTGTCAATCCAACAGCCAAGTTGACATTTAGATGCTGGAAATTCATGGAGGATGGCTATCGACCACCGTTGCTGAGGGATATGTGGAGGACAGCATTAGCAATAAAGTAAGGAATTCCAAAAGGAATTTCAATCAGGAAGTGAGCCGCCCTCTACAGTTTCCTGTACATAGCAATTAACATCAACATCAGGCGAAGTTCTGGCTTCGTTAACACTCAGTGATTTGCAGTCAGCGGCACAAGCGCCAAACCGTTGCAATTATTCTCGATACAGATGTCGTCATACAAGTTGACCTAATCAAGGAGAAGATAAAACGGTTTTGATCGTCTTCTGATGATGCCACCTTAACAAGCGTAACAAACAGCGCGCCATCTGTAATTATATTCCAATTTAGCTTTTCATTAGTTCCATTTGTCACATATTCATACATTTAGAGACATTAACATAATTTAAGCACGTCTTAAGTGCATGGTCGCATTTTAATGATAGTCTCGATGTTCTCGAATTTGTCTTATTCTATTCTTATATACGCTGAGTACACTTGCCAAAATAGTAATGAAATCTGTGGGCTTACATGAGAAACACTGGCACGAATGTAAATTAGCCGAATAAATTTCAACCAGAATTTAATATTATACTTGCTGTTTACCATAACAACCACTTCTATTGAGCGTTTTGTTGCTACACTTATGAATAACATTATTTATGCATGTTTTTGTTTATTCACCGAGGCCCTATTGTAAACACGAGAGTTCTTAAACGATATCATATACTACATTTTTTTATGCGCTTGTCTAGAATTTCAGATATTATATTTTTGAGGACGAACAAAGACGATGGTTTAATAATTCATAATACTTCTCGAGATAAGTACCTTAAATAACCCAGAAACTCCTGTACGCTCTACTTCAGCATACCGAGTTTCAGTTTCTGTGAGTATACAGGGATGATCGTAATTGCGGAGTTTAACAAATATTGTCCCAAATAAGGCAGGGGCAGTGGAAGTTATACAGTACAGTACAACATGGTTTTGCAAAAATGCTCGGACACGTCAACTTTCAAATTTAAATTGGCACATTTTGAGACATATGGCAAGTCAGTTTCACCCCCGGTTGTTCCAAAAGTAACATCAACTTGTGTTACATTCCAAAATCTCATAAAACTATACCTCGCAAATCTTGCTCGTTATTTGTTATTTATTGCTATAGGTAACCAATAATACCTTTAGTTCTGCATTTCTTCTGCGCAAGGCATTGTCAACACGCTTCTGGTATTTTGTGGTTCATTGTGAAATACGTCGGCTACCAGATCATGAATAACAATTTTCATCGCGCCAATATCCATTTGGCATGATGACGGTCTCGGATGCTAGGGCCAGGCAGGACTATTGACTTTTTACCCTAGTCATCGCTGTAGACCTGGACCGGCCTCGTGCAGGGCGGGTTAACTTACTTTACGAACGGCCCCACTCACAAATGTGAGCGGTGCCGAAGATTTCGGTCAACCTCCCTGGGTCCTGGCTGATGAACCCTGCTGGCTAGGGCCTCTTCTGGCGCTCTTCTGTCTTCGTCTTCTTTCTTCGCCAGCTTGTCACCCCCGGGGGTAGTCATCTGTCTGTCAGGGACTGTGTGGATATTCTGTGACTTGGGATTGACTGCCAGTACACAAAGTGTCAATTGACACATTGTCATTTGGATCATCGGACAAGGTGAGGATGAACTGTGTAGCTCTAGGAGGTGAAGGCCTAAGTGCTTTCTTAGCACTTTCGTCCTTCACGGAGCCAGGGGGACAACGGGCACTGGTCGGTTTACTGACCGGCGCCCGCAAGGTTTGTGGGAGGGTGGTTGGTCGTGTCATGTCTTTTCAGTGGGTTTGGTCCATCTGTAAGGAAAGGATTAGTTATACTTACCCGTTATCCAGTAACTGTACCTTCGGCCTCTTGTGCCTCGGTGCGTCGGCCGGATCATAGGAGGTGGCCTCCCTGATCAGCGGGTTCCTGTGCTCCTCAGCTAAGGTGTACAGTTTCTTCGCTCTATCCCGGATGATTTCGGTGATTGGTGTGTACTCCAGGTCCCTGAAGATGTCAGCGTTTCTAACGTACCATGGTGCGTCCACCGTTGTCCTGATGGCCACGTTTTCCACGACTTGGATCTTCTTCAGATAGGTCTTCGCTTATTATCCCCATGCTACGGACGCGTAAGTCAGCTGTGGTCTGATGAGTGCTTTGACTAGCAGAAGCTTGTTCCTCAGGCTGAGCCTGCTCTGGTTCCCTACCATCGGGTAGATGAGAGCTCTCGTCCGCTTGGCCTTTACCACGATGGCTTCGGTGTTCTGTCTCCATGTCAGGCCTTTATCCATGATTACGCCAAGGTACTTGACGGAATCGTGCCATTGGATGTCCTCGCCGAACATGGAGACGTGTCCTGTGGGGGTTTCCTTGCGTCCTTTCCTGAAGAGAATCGTCTGGCTTTTCTCCGCGTTGACTGGGACTTTCCACTTGATACACCATTCTTCCAGAAGAGAGGCTGCCTCTTGGAGTCTTCTGGTGGCTGTTCCCGCTCTCCAGGATCTGGCCGTGACGGCCGTGTCATCCGCGTAGAGTGCCATTGCGGTGCCTTCGGCCCTTGGGAGATCAGAGGTGAAGACAGCGAACAGATGGAGTGACAGCACAGAGCCTTGGGGGACTCCTACTTCCATCGGTCGATACGTGGACACACAGTCCCTGATCTTCACTCGCATCTGTCTCCCGTGCAGGTATGATCTAACTAGTTTGACGAGTGCAATGGGATAACCCATACTCATCATTTTAGCTAGTAGACCATCGTGCCAGACCCTGTCGAAAGCCTTCGCAACGTCCAGGAATAGTGCCGCCGTGACCTGTCTTTGGTTGAAACCTTTGGTGACTTCTTCGGTGATCCTGAGCACTTGGAGTTCCGTACTATGTCCTGTCCTGTACGCAAACCGTTCATCCGGGATGATTTGGAGTTCTTCGGTTTCTTCTTCTATTCTTCTCAAGATGACGCGCTCGGCTACCTTGCTCACAGCTGAGAGTAGGCTGATGAGCCTGTAAGAGGAGGGAAAGAGTAGTTCCTTACCTGGCTTCGGGATGACTATGACGTCGGCCTTCTTCCACCTGTCCGAAAAGTATCTGAGCCTCAAGATCCCGTTGATGATATTCACCAGGGCTGCCACCCCTTTGCTGGGTAGCTTCTTGAGGGCGATGTTTCCGATCTTGTCACATCCAGGAGCTTTCCTCGGCTTTAAGCTCCTTAGAATCTCCTTGACCTCCTCTGGAGTGGTCGGACGGATGTGATCATCGTCTGGCAGGCGAACAATTTTCATAAACACTAATCTACGGTCATCCGATAGGGATATCCGGAATTTGTTGTGAAATTTAAGTTCCCTTGTTTTGGATGCAGTGTGCAATGCATTAATGTTGTTTTAGAAGGGAACTTTTACGGGATTTAAATAAATTAAAAATAAATAAATAAAAATATGAAAGCACAGGTAAAAATAATAGACACTTTTCGTTAGGTTTCCTTTTGACTTTAATCTTTTCAGTTTAATGACTTTTAATACCTGTAACGTGAATTATTATTCAAATCGAGTGTGTTAAAATCGGGACTTTTTATATGCTTAAGAGTAAATCGTCTTTCGCATATTCAAATGGAAATAGTGCTGATTTATAAACGTGATTATTTTTTATTTCACTGGTGTTTTAAGGTAGCATACTGCCCCTGATATTTAGTCTGCAATTTTCATTTAGTTATTCCTTGGCCTCCAAAAAAGCCCAGATTTGAATCCGTTGGACTATTTTCTATGGAGAACTTTGAAAAATTAAATTTATAAATTGTATATAGAGATTTAGTTGTTTTGAGAGATCTCGTCATAGCTTTATTAAATGGTGTAATATTTATGTAGCAAGGATTGAGAGAAAACGTGTTTTGAAATTTCATTGGATCAGTTATGTTAGATTAATTATTATTTGACTTTTTTCTTATTTTAATATATTAAAAAATTTATTAACTTTTATTTAAATATATCAGTTATTTTAAACAAAAAACTATAAGTATGGTACCTATATCATTGTATTCAGAATGACGAATAAAATCTAAATATTCGAAAACATACAGAGTTTTCCACATAAAAAGTCATGCTTTTGTTAACCCGTGTATTATTTAAATGTATTGAAAACTTTGATAACATTCATAATCTATGAGAAAATAAAAATGCTGTAGAATTTAGATAAAATTATCTTTTAAAACATTGAAATATGTTAACAATTAATGAAACAATTTTTTTTTTGTTTTAGTGACAATTTATCAATATTGTTGTATACAATTTTAATTTCATCAATAAAAAAAAAACAAAAATACTGGGCTCGTCCGGGATTTGAACCCGGGACCTCCCGCACCCTAAGCGGAAATCATACCCCTAGACCAACGAGCCGATGTCAGTGAATTCCGAAGCTGATTGGGATTTCGTTCTCAATCTAAACCGTTAGTAAAGTGAAAGTCGTTGATTAAATTTAAATATATAAATATTAGCACACATTTAACATCTTATGCTAACTTATTCACTTTAATGAATACAAGATGAGTTATATAAGACGCTGTATCTACATTAACAGAGATCTTTTGCATAAAATCGAATTAATATTTAAATGTGCCTAAGTGTAGCAGACGACAAAGTTCCCAAAATTTCGGAATGCTATTACGAATAACGTAAAGTGAAGATTTGAGATAATGATATAAGTTGAACTTTAGTATAGTTTTAAATTTGTTTTTTGCCTTTGGAAGATAAAAATGTTTGTATTACTGAAATAATTTTATATAAATGTTTTCGGGTGTGATTCAATTTTCGAATTAGTATCAATACCTTTCGTATTGTCAAATACATGAAGTTGTATAACAAGATAGATATCAGGGGCGTCCGCAGGGGGTCAAACCGGCCATTTAACCCCCTTGGAGATTTTAAATGTTTATTACTTCCTCACCCCTCAAAGTGAGGAAGTTATGTATTCGTGAAAAATTTTTTTAAAAATTTTTATTGCATTTCTGGACGAATCTCGACAATATGACACAAAATTTCAGACAGAAAAAAATTTTCTGTCTGTGTGTTTGTCTGTCTGGTTCGCGATAGCAACTACAGTTTTTGAGATAAAGCTTTTAAATTTGGTACACACATTCTAGAGGTCAAGGAAGAGATTGAGTTCGTTGATAAGCAAAATCGGTTCCAATGTCTAAAAAACATATTAGTGACATTCCACCAATGTGACTTTTTTGAAACGTCAAAATGTGACTTTTTTGAAACGTCAATAAATAAAAACGTATAATTGTACTTGCGAAGAAATATGATACAGACAATTTAAAGAAAATTGTGTTATTTAAAATTACAAAGTTTAGTGCTTACTCAAAAAAAGCCGTTATGTTACAAATATCTAAAAAAAATGCTTTTATCTTCTTCAAAGTTAGTAGTTGATATATCAAAAATGTCAGTTTATCTTTTAAAATGTGACTGGATCGAACGAAAACTTATGAAAATGGCACGCATATCAAAGAATTCGACTGAAGATGTTGAAGAAGCTAGTATTCGTAATGTGCAAGTCATCCTCGATCGCTTTTTAAAATTTAAATGTCTCATATTCGTAATTAGAAATTTAGAGCATTGCTCGATTCCACCGAATTTCTTGTATGTCGCATAGGATATTAAAATTTTACACAAACTGTGCATTACAACGTTGTCAATTAGGCATAATAAGATATTATTACACTTTAATTTTGAACATGAAGACGATTAATTTTCAATTGAAAATATTTGGTCACTAAAAACCTAGGGTGCATTTATTTCTAAGCTCTCGTATCGTGTCATCAAGTAAATAATGCAGCTTCTGATACAGAGCTTCCGTCTGTAAAATACTTTCTCATTTCCTCTCTAGTCAGGCAAGAAAAAAATGTATTGGATGGGGAATTCTATCATAGTGTTCCCAAGTTTTGTCGATCCAGTTCCTTAGCCGTATTAACTTTGTCTGGATTAAAAGGAATCTAAATTGTGAAACTAGTCTTAGACGGAATATCCCATGTTGAAAAACATATTTATATTTAAAAAAAAAAAAAAAAAAAATAGGGAGTTTTACTTTATATGGTACCGTTTTCAATTGGTTCATATAAAATATCTCAAAAAAAATTTAAAAATTTCTTAATAAAAAAACCTGCTAATTGAAGCAAAAATAATGAACATCTCACCCAAATTTGTTTTTCTAATTTTTTTTCATACAATAACATATTATTAGAAAGAAAGTTTAAGAAGTTTATAATTACTGAATATGCAGGGAAATTCTGTATTGTTCAGCTTTGTCGTGGTAGTCGCGTGCCGTAGATACGAGGATAGTATTATACAGGGTGTCCCAACCAAAAGCAGGCACCTTGAATAACTTTGGAGATAAAAGTTTTTTGAAAAATTGGTGACACACGTCGACCTTGTTTCCAAGGGGGACATATTTTAATGTGATACTTGTATACCTATCATCATCCCTCTACCCTACACGGCCACCCCCCCAAAAAATTCAAATGGCAAAGGGGGTCGAGTGATACATCTTTTAAAAGGTCTTTCAATTCCCTACATAACTGTGTATTTTTTTTAAACTTTTATCGATTCGTTCTTAAGGAAAATAATTTTATTTTTGATGATTACACACAATCGAAATCGTTTAAAAAATCTAAAATACACGGCACTGGGTATTGGAATTTATAAAAAAAACTAAATTTTTTAGTGCTTTCAAATCAACACAAGTTTTTTCGACAAAAAATACTTTCCTTGTCCGTTTAGTTTTAGAATAATAAAAGACTCATAAGTATTTGATAATCCTTGAACATTAATTTGTTCACAACCAATTTTAAATCGAGATACGTTTTACTAGAGTCAGTTCTCAAAATAGTTTATACCCTTCAGGAGAGAATAGAAATTGTCAGCATTTATTTTAAAAACGATAATTGTGCTAAAGCTACGGAGCGCATATTCAATAGAAATCACCCAGATAGAAGGCCTGGTTCTCAGTATGTTTTACAAATATTGACAAAATTTATGGAAACAGGTTTTGTAGGAAACAAAAAGCATGAACCTCAGCGACCGATTAAGAATGAAGCAGTCGAAGTGGCAGTTCTGAGTCATTTGCAGATGGATAATACTCAATCGATAGCTGAGAAAGTAGCTGAGGCTTCCGGTGTATCACGAAGCAATGTTCATCGAATTGTAAAGGCCCACAAATTTCATCCATATAAATTTAAATTGGTACACGAATTATACGAAGATGATCCCGATCGTCGCGGCGGCTTGAATTCTGTGAAATTTTTAGTGAACAATTAAACGGTAATGCCAATCTACTGTACAATACGTGTTTTTCTGATGAATCGACATTTCAGTTAAATGGGAAGGTAAACAGGCACAATTGTAGGTATTGGAGTGAAACCAATCCACATTTGTTCATGGAAACTCATACCCAAAGGCCTCAGAAGTTAAATGTTTGGGCTGGCATCTTAGGGGATCACATTGTCGGGCCGTTTTTTATTCCTGGCAATTTAAATTGCGAAAGGTACCTCGATCTGTTAGAAAATAACATCGACCCAATGATTACCCAATTCTTCGAAGAAGACGATAATCTTTTAGAGGGCGAACTGTTTTTTCAACAGGATGGGGCACCCCCACATTTTGCTATAGTAGTCCGTCAATTTTTGTATAATCGGTTTCCTGAGCGATGGATTGGAAGAAGAGGTCCTGTGGAGTGGCCCGCTAGGTCACCCGATTTAACTCCCTTGGATTTCTTTCTGTGGCAACATTTGAAATCGAAGGTATTTGCAACAAAACCTGCATCTCTGGAAGAGTTACGTGAAAGAATTGTTCGAGAATGCCGTTTATTGACTCCAGATGTGTTCAAAAATGTTCGTACAGAATTTGAAGACAGATTATACTATTGTATGGAAGTCGGTGGGGGTCATTTTGAACAATACATACGATAATTTAAACTGTTTATTTTATTTTTATTTCCCGAACCTAAAATAATGAAACAATTATTTCTCAGGAACGAATCGATAAAAGCTTAAAAAAAATACGCAGTTATGTAGAAAATTGAAAGACCTTTCAAAATATGTATCACTCGACCCCCTTTGCCATTTGAATTTTTTTGAGGGGGTGGCCGTGTAGGGTAGAGGGATGATGATAGGTATACAAGTATTACATTAAAATATGCCCCCCTTGGAAACAAGGTAGACTTGTTTCACCAATTCTTCAAAAAAAATTTTATCTCCAAAGTTATTCAAAGTGCCTACTTTTGGTTAGGACACCCTGTATACGATGATCGTGTCGAAAAGAAGGTTGTACTTTTTATAAAAAAAAAAACTTATGTATTTAAAAATTGTATTTTCTTTCGATGCGCGGTTTTATAGAACATCAAAATCAATTGGTGCAAGATTAATTTTTTAAAAGTACTTAAATTAATTAGGAATTTAACAAATACTAGATAGCTGGATGCTTTTGAAAGTTTGTAAATCACAAAGTGTAAAAATAGCAGTGGTTTAGGTATAAAAAGCTTCCAGCCCACTTCAAAGTATACCTATATCTACTGTTTTTGTGTAAATCTTTTGAGAGCAGTAGCAAGAGAATACCAACATAAATGTCCAAATAGATATGAATCGATGCAATAAACATGTAACCTATATTTTTTCCACGTTTTTAAAAGAAATTTTTGTAAAGTTGTATAGTAGGTACGTATAAACTAGGAGAATAATAATAAATATAAATAATAAACACCACAGAAAGTAGACAACACCCATATCGAAAGCAGAAGCTGCACTGGCGAGGATTACATTCATGAAAAAACGCGGACAACAATTCCCACGGACATTGTCAGTGTCGGTGATGGAATTCGAACCCGCAGCTACTATAGAGAGATTATCTAGTCACACTTGCCATCTAACCAACTACTCCGCCGAGCTGAGCCGGTGATGAAATAATAATTATTATATTCGTCCGAGATTTTTTTTTAATTTAAAATAATAACAAGCATGTGTTAAAATATGGTTTGCATAACACAATCTGACAGATTAAATACGCAGAACGATCTCTCTCTTTTTCTTTTCAGAATGAATCCCGATCTCTAAATTACAATTTCCATACGTAGTTATAAATCAAATCACAACCTATTAACTATTTTAACATTAATTGGAATGAATGAACACCGTAATTTGCAATAATAATGTCTTCTCTGAAGGCGGCAAAGGTTGTACGTACAAAAACCGATCATAGCCCCTAATTCAACTACATCGATTCATCCATCGGTAAGCGTTTAGCAAAAACCAAATCCACAAGGAACGGTGCTAATAGGCCCTCGAATCGTTAGACGGTGTTTAAGGATCACCGCTGGAGTTGGCCGCCCACTCAGCATATCTGAAGTGGCTGCCCCCGAGGGGCGCAGGGGATTCTGGGGGTGCTTTCCCCAACACAAACCCGTGTTCAGACTCTTAAAGAGGCGCTGAACTTGTTCAAATTCCAAGACGGGATGCGCGAGTCCGCTTTTCCGACTTGCCGATAATGTTGATTGTCTGGACAAAAGCTCGAGCTGTCTGATGTTGGCGGGCCAAAAGGGGACGAATTGACTCGTTTACACTCACATAAAGTCTTGATTTATTGGTTCTTTGAGGGATCTCTTATATTTCCTAATGCCTATTATATCTATTTTTTTTTTCAGTTTAATAATCTGAACGCTTGTATCTTATTTTTTTTTTTTCATTCTTTCTTATTGTACAAATCTAAAAAAAATATATACGTTAACGCTATATTTATTTTTACCATATAAATATTCAATTCCATGGTATTATATTCCTATTCATTATGGGTATAACTATAAGAAAATATATTTTTTCTTCAAGCGTATAACAATACTTACATTATATATTGCAACACATCCTGGAGAAAGAGCCTATTTTTGTACTAATACAAATATTTTTCATTTTTTCCTAGGACGAAAATGAAATAATGTACACTGTTCTGCAAAAGTAAGTAGGACAGTGAGAGTAGTGGTGTAATATATATGTAATATAAATGTATCTGCTTTTCCACACAGATAATTTACTAATTGTTGATCGTATTCATTTATCCTCCGTCTCCCAGTTGAAGGCCTTCTTTTAATACTCCTTTCTTCTTATTTCGCTTTTTAACTCTTATAGGTACAGTAATAAGTGCTGCCCTACTTAGTTTTGCACAGCAGTGTAGCTATCATACAACGAATTAAAAATCCAAGTAACTATGACTTGTCATAACTGTCAGTTTTAAATTTCACGTCGGGTCGATTTTCAGATTTAAAAGCAAAAATGTCGAAGAGATGCAGTGCACACCACCTGAATTACTTGAAATTGCAAATTCATCAGTGGCAACATTAATTCCCGCGAAATCCAAAAAAGTTTACGATAATGCGTACGCTAAATTTATAAAATGGGCCAAGGACAACAACGTACATATGTACTCGGAAAACGTGATGAAAGCATATTTTACACATTTATCCAAAAAACTGGAAAGTTCAACTCTATGGGCGCAATATTCAATGGTAAAATCTAAATTAAACATCGAAAACATTGTAAAAATTGACAACTATTCTAAATTAATTGCCTTTTTAAAGCGACAAGGCGAAAATTATAAACCTAAAAAGTCAAAAGTTTTGTCTAAAGAAGAGTTTGATGAATTCCTTAATAAAGCACCTAATGATAAATATTTAGCAACAAAGGTATGTACGCATTTTAAAATTATATATTTAACCCTTTCATATCTGTAATATACGTTTTTTTTTATAATTTGTGAAATTCCAGTTATTGTATATCTATCCGATATCAAAATAATAGATAAAAAGAATTGAATGATAAGATTAAGTCCGGATATAGCTCAGTGGTCAGAGTGTTGGACTCGTAATTTGAAGGCCCGGGTTCGAAACCTGTACTTTTAACTTTTTTTTTGCTCTTTCTAACTTTATTTTACTTTTATAAAATATAGTATATTTTTTAGGTTGTACTAATATTTGGAGTCACAGGAGCTTGTAAATGTGATGAACTTGTTGATATAAAAGTTAATGATATAAAAGATTTGGGAGATTTAATCTTAGTAAATATTCCCAACACAAAAACTAAAAAACATCGCTCATTTACTATAATTGGAGATTTTTATTTAAATTTATACAGAAAATATGCTACTCTTCGGCCAAAAGACATAACTTTTGGTAGATTTTTTATTAAATATCAAAATGATCATTGTCATGGTGTTGTGATGGGCATACATAAAATTTCAAACGTTGCAAAAGATGTTGCGTCGTTTTTAAAGCTGGCAATTTCAAATGAATATACGGGCCATAGCCTTAGAAGAACCTCGGCAACTATCTTAGTTGATAATGGTGAAGATATAACAACCCTAAAGCGACATAGTGGATGGAAATCCACCTGCGTTGCTGAAGGATACATTGAAGAATCTGTAAACAACAAAAAACAGATAGCGATGAAAATACTAAACCCATTAGAGTATAATGAGCCCAGTACTTCAAGTCAACGTGAAAACATTTCTACTGAAGATTTTTCTGCCAACAATGAAAGAATTTTGAACAATCAAACTGACAATCTTATTACAAGTAATGTATCCGACAGAAATATGAATCTAGAAACTAACACAGCCAGTAGTGCTTTAAACGTAAGCAACTGTACTATACAGAATGACACATTTAATATTCATGTTAATAAATAATGGTTTTTGGAAAGACTATAAGTAATATAGATTTTGATGTTTCAGAACTAAAAATGTTATACTTAATTTTAATTCCAATTAAAAAAAATGTTACCTATGTTTAACTTATAAATAAAGTGGTTAGTACTATGTTATGCTTAATTAATAAATAAAATGGTTAGTATTACCAATATTTTATTTTTTTGCTAAAATTGAACATATTTGATGTCACAATTTTTTTATTTTGACGCTTGAAAAAAAAAATAGTGTGTCACTTGGAGTAGAAGGTACATTATATGTTTCGCCCAGTTGCTCAACCTCGGCTGAGCAAACTTCTGGGATCAACATGTAATGTTCTACTTCTCCTCGTAGTAACATAATATCGACGCTTAAGAAACAATACCTCGTATCTCCATTTTTGTCAAAACTCGGTTTAGAATTTTAAATTAATGTCCATTCCTGTGTCCAACAGTTCCCAATATCTTGTAGCTCCAAGATTTATATTGATACCAAAAACTCTACTTAAAAATTTAAAAAATACCTCGTATAACAACTCGTATCTCCATGATCTCCATGATAAAAATAACATGTAGGTTTCATATCTATTAATAAGAAAACTTAGTTTTTTTCGTCTCCTGTAAAACTGCTAATTTGGAGATAAGAGGTATTGTTTCTTAAGCGTCGATATACTATTATTTATTATATGCCAACACAAGTAAGTACATCAATTACATTTTTATTATTTTAAATAAAATGTTTTTCCTACAAGAAATTCAACTATCAAAAATGTCTTATACACAGTCGTCGCTCGAGATTAGTGATTACGACTAGTTTATATGTATATAACATTGCTCGATGAGTAACATTTTAGATAACCACTACCGGTAAACTTAGTAAATGGTAACATTTTATTGTCAAAACTGTGGAACTGATGTTTTAGTGAGGTTGTCTGTTTACGTGATATGCAACGTTTTATTAATATTTCAGACCGTGTCTGATAAATTAATTGTTGTATTATATTTAGTGTCATAAACGTAACACGATACCGGAACATGTATGAGTTTTTTTGCTACGTAATAATAAATTAAATCTATTACTAGAGAAAATTTTATGAAGGAAATCAGATTTTTTCCCAAAAAGTCACTACAGTGATATTCCGTTTTTTTACATTTACATTAAACAGTGAGACATTAAATTGAAAATTCTTTGTGAAAACATGGATGGCTGATATAAGTCAGTGTATTTTAGAAGCTGATCATCCCCAAGGAGTCTGAGATGTTCGAACTGTGCAGCTTAACATTAGTGGCACGTAAAAGTAAAAATTGCCCCGTTCGGTTTGCCTCGAGCCCAGTAATGATTTCCTTTTTCTGGTCAGTTTAGGTGTGACTTGTTTTTGATCGACCAGTAATTGAAAACCAATTATTACGATTATTTTACCAGAAGTACGGAGCTAATCTTGCAAACCGAAATTATCCAGACAATACATAATCAGCGTACATGGTGTTTTAAATTCATATGCAAAGTGTGTACCATATTAAGTTCAGATTTTATAATATAAAATTGAGAGAAAAATTAACTTACAATGATTCTATACTATGAAAAATAAAAAAATCACAAGCGTATTAGGTTTTTTCATTACATTAAAAATAATAATGTTTTGACGTTGATTGGTTGGAAAATTCAAATTTGACAGGTGAATAAAATTTTTACTGAAAATTGTCATCACTCTATAGTTTTCTTATGAACAGCAATTTTATAGAATTCATTGTTTATTAATGTGTCAATGTAAAAGTATCATTATACCGAAATTTCATTTTAGGATACCCAACTTTCAAATGGGTATTATGCAAATAGGACAGTCAGTATTATTGAACAATGATTAGTAGGGCTGTCAAAAATGTTCCGTGCGACAGTGGCGTACGCGAAATTAACATCCGAGAAACAATAAACTGTTACAATTTATAACAATATATGTAAAACTTACCCTCTTAACTAGCTTGATGTACTAGCTTGCTTATCACAAACTGGAGAAGATGTGTAGCCATTTTGCAGCATCAGGTATGTTTATATGGTTGTCTCCATGAGTCTCCATGTTCGCTTTGGTGAAAATATATTCTTATATTTTGAAAACGACCGTTCGACATCTACTGATGTAATACACGCATACGTAAAATAGTCTTTCAACGCACTCAACGGATCTGGAGCTGCACCATCACATATTTGTCTTAATTTGGTAAAACCGGTGTCTTTATTTAACACACTTGCGAACTTTTCTTTAACGCGCTCATTTTTTGCGTCACCTATAGCGTGTAGCAGTAGATTTACTTCGTCCACTATTTGCATTGACTCCGCTAACGACAACGCACTGTTTTCTAATTTTTTTATGCTTTCATGTAACGGTTTATAGTTCTTCGCAATATTTTTTAAAGCTATTTCAACGGAAATATCTTCGAATTTTATCTGGCTTCCCTTAATAGCTGCAGCCTCATCTAGATTAAATTGTAGTATCACAGCTTTTATTTGTTGGAAATATTCAGCATAATAAATAGCTGCCTGCAACCATGTTCCTCAACGTATAAGAATCGGCTGTGGTGGTTCAGGAATACCGGGACACTTGCTATGAAATGCACGGAGACTTTTTTGTACTTGCTATTAATGCATCCACCTCTGGAAAATTTTTTCGAATAGTTTCTGCCACAAGATGTAAAGCATGCACTTTACATGTAACATGTATAAACGTACAACCTTGTTCTTGCAAAGAACGGCCTACCGAACGCATTATCACGGCGCCATCAGTCACAAACATCAACACTTGACTTTTGACACTTTTAATTTCTCTAACGTCTCCAGCACCACCCTGGTAATTGTTTCGCTAGTACATTGACTTAATCTTTTGCTAGCTAATAACAGTGTAACTGTCGGTTTAAGAGGGTTCAGTACTCGTACTATGACATTTAAAATAATTTTTTTTTTACAATCTGTTGTCTTATCAACAGATAGCCACAGCCGTGTATTTTTTAATTCACATTTCATCTTATTTGCCATGTCAGTTGGTAAATAGTTACATAACGTTGTGCGACTTGGTAACTTCACCTGGGCATTGCATTTATTCAAGAACTCTCGAAATGGTTGTTTATCGAGTATGTGCAGCGGAACATCACAGGCAATCAGCATTAATAGTAAATCAAACATAAACTGTGTTGGCGAAGGCACGCCATTTTTGTTATTTTTAAGGTGTACACTATTTACGTGAAGTCCACAATCACGCTTATCCCAGCACAACAAATCTCTCTTGCACATTTTACAAATTATTTTAGCATCATCATAGAATAAATCGGGGAATACACCTATGAATTTATTCACTTTGTCAGCAAATGGCCGTTTTCTACCTCTGCGTACATGCGCCATGCTTTATTATTAAATTAATATCAACAATACAGTACAACAAGTAAAATAAAAACACAAAGACAATATGCAATACGCCCAAATGACAACGTGTACACAACTCGAAAGCTAATAATAGACTAGACTGGAGAAAGAGTTTCGCGGTCAAGGTGAATACCAGCGACAGTAAGTACATCTGCACTCTACGCTCATGATACACAGAAACGGTTTGCAGCTTTAGTGATTAGTAGAGTTGTCCGAGGTGGCTGGAGTACAGCCACGGTCTTGCGATGGCGTCACACGTGCCGATTTAGAAGTGATTTACGCTGCGGTCTTATTTGAAAGGTTAATGCGTGAGGTTGTACCTATAAATTATACATAATGTCAAACGCGCCAAAGGGTAAAAAACGACCGTACGCGGACACAGTGAATAAATTTATCGGTGAATTTCCGGATTTATTCTATGATGGATGCAAAATAATTTGTAAAGTTTGTAATCAAGACTTAATGTGCTGGCACAAAACAGATTGTCGTCGTCATATCAACACCGTGCAACATCAAAATAAATAAAAATGGCATGCCTTTGACAACTCAGTTTATGTTTGATTTATTGTTAATGTTAATAGCCTGTAATATTCCGCTACACACTGGATAAACAACCATTTCGGAAGTTTTGGAATAAATACAATCCCCAGGTGAACTTACCAAGTCGTACATCGTTATGTAGATATATTCCAGCTGTTCGTGAAGACATTGTAAATAGGATTAAATGTGGATTAAAAAATACACGGCTCTGGTTATGTATTGACGAGACGACAGATTGTAAAAAAAAATCTATTTTAAATATTATAGTACGTGTACTGGGCCCTCTTAAACTAACATTTCCACTTTTACTAGCTAGTAAAAGACTAACTGCGTATACTGGCGAAATAATTACGCGTGTTGGAGACATTCGAAAAATTTGAACTTTCAACAAGTCAAGTATTGATGTTTGTGACTGATGGTGCTGCGACAATGCGCATGGTAGGCCGTTCTTTTCAAAGAGTATGTTTTTACATGTTACGTGTAAAGTGCATGTGTTACATCTTGTGGCAGAAACGATTCGAAAATATTTTCCAGAGGTAGATGCATTAATAGCAAATACAAAAAAAAGTTTTTCTCAAATCTCCTAAACGGCTTCGAGCATTTCACAGACAGTGTCCTGGTATCCCTGAACCACCAGAGCCGATTCTTACACGTTGGAGAACGTGGTTGAAAGCGGCTTTTTATTATGCTGAATATTTTCAACAAATAAAAGCTGTGATACTACAGTTCAACCCTAACGAGGCTGCAGCTATTAGGGAAAGCCAGACAAGCTTTCAAGACGTTTCCCTTGAAACAGATTTAAAAACTGTTAATAACAATTATAAAGGACTACACGACGCAATAGAAAAATTGCAAAATAGTTCGTTGTCGTTAGTGGAATCGCTTCAAATAGTGGACGACGTAATTACACAGCTACAGGCTATAAATGACGCAAAAAATAATCGCGTTAGTGAAAAATTCGAGAGTGTATTACAGAAAGATCCTGATTTTAGCAAATTAAGACAAATTTGTGATGGTGCATCCACAACTTCGTTAAGTGAGTTCACAGATTGTTTTACTTATGCCTGTATTACATCCGTAGATGTCGAACGGTCATTTTCAAAATACAAACATATTTTTTCACCAAAGCGAACATCGCTGACGGAGACAGCTGTAGAAACATACCTGATGCTATTATACTATAGATCTTCCCCACTTTGTGATGACGACAACCAAACTACTTCATAAATCTGCTTAAAAGGGTGAGTTTTTTACAAATTTTTGTAAAATGTAGCATTATTGTTAAAATTTATTTCCATTTATTGTACTTATTCAAGTATTATGATATGATGTAAACATATGAGTCATATGACGGCTCTGTCGGCCAGGTGACCTCGGACAGCTTTAGTGATTATCAACTAACAAAGTCAGCTTAGGATCCGTACGTATTAATATTTGCACGAGATGAATTATATATAGCATGAACTTAAGTTGTATGTATTACCTTTCTCTTGAACGTACCATAACGAGAATTTTATTATCGCAGTGGCAATAATTTTAATTACTGAACTAGGACTGAAAGGGTGACGTGTATTTTATGCTGTTTCTAAAATATTAAACATTAATTATAATATAAACGTTATCATGCGGCTGAAATGCCATCATTAAAATAGTTATGAAACAAAATGGAGGCTATATACATTAGGAACTAGGTATATAATGGAAAGCAGGGAAATTTTAGTATGCTAATGTTTATTACATAGTTTTAAAAGTAGTTTTGTTCCCATAAAAGGTTCTATGTAATATAAAAAGTTTCAGTCAAATCAAGGCTTGAAGATGTATGGCGAGATATATCACGAAAGGAGCAACATGGCGGTGAAAAAGTCTCGTAATAAATCATCTTTATTCCTTTATATGATAAAGATGTACCTTCCTAGTCAGATGTTTTCTCTGTTTCGTAATATGTTTCGTCATATTACGCTTTTTAATGGTTTACACTTTTAAGGACTGGAACAAAAATGTTACCTGTTTATTTATTTACATTATTCAGCAAGTCAGAATAATTCAGTAATAGAATTGAAAAACAAAACAAAAATTTAAAGTACGATGTATGATTCATTAGCTCCATGAGAAACCTTAAACACATGAAAGCTGGTATGATTCTAAGAAAAATATATATGAACACAGGCTTTTATTATAATTAGTTAGTTTCATCTGTCAAAGTTTGTCACATAGCTAATAAATTAATCTGTATGGGAATAATAACTAATACACGTTTAGAATTGTTTTATGTGTTATTGTAGTTGTTACTTTTATCTAAGAGAGTTTCATGTTGGTTCTAGCCGTTTACATATAATAATATCAATTTACGTTGTTGTATGCTTGAAAGTATGAAAATTTGTTAACAATTATATCGAACAGCAGATATTAAATATCCTCTGGAACGTCAGCTTCCAAAGACTTCTAAGAGAATCCAGTGAGAGTGGCCAACGGCTGGTTATATTCGATATATGGGGTTATCATTAAGGAAGGGGTCTATTTTAAATTCTTATATAGTTTTAAGAAATTATGCTAGTAGCAGAAAGTAAACAGAATCTAGTTGCCTCAATAATTGGATTTTAGTGTATCTATGAAAAACAAAAGAATTGTCGTAACAACTACTGATACAAGTGTCAAACGAAATAATCGTAATTTAGAGAATTGTTCTCAAAATAAAACTCGCGTAACTAAATTGTAACAATTTCAATATGGATCTGCAAATAAGAATTGGTTTAGTGCAATATTATTATGAAGGCGGTAAAATTTACACTACCGGATTACGAAGATTTCGTACGAAAATGGGTTTGAGAGCAGGGCCGTGCAAAATGAAGGCGTATCATAATTTGATTAGCAAATTTGAAAGAACAGGATCTGTAAAAGACCTTCCGAGGTCAGGAAGACCTAGGATTAGTGATATCCAAGTTGCAGAAGTTCTTCAGGAAAATCAAAACGTAGCCAATACGAGAATCCGCTAGCAATCAGTAGTGTGAATGCGATATCAAAACGATTACAAATGCCATACACCACGGTTTGAAAAATTTTACGGAAAATCCTAACAATGTATCCCTATAAACTGCAACTGCTGTTTGAATTAAATGACGCAGATTTTGCTCTCAGGTACGATTTTTCATTACACGTATTGGCTCAGATGGAAATTGAACCCGAATGGTTATTCGGTATTTTATGGACAGATGAGGCCCATTTCTCTCTTAATGGTGGAATTAATACTCAAAACTGTCGAATATGGTCAACAGAAAATCCACATGAAAACGTTCAGCAAGGCCTTCATGACAAAAAATCACCGTTTGGTGCGGGTTCACAGCTAATTTCTTCATTGGTCCATACTTTTTTTGAGGAAATACAGAATGGGGAGGCCGTATCTGTAACTGTTACTGGTGAACGATTCCTGCAAATGTTAAGGGATTATGCAATTCCACAGTTGCAAAATGAGCACGAAGGAATTGAAAACATGATTTTTATGCAGGATGGAGCAACTCCGTACATTTACCGACCAGTTAAAGAATTGTTAACTGCGGTTTTTCAAGATCATGTTATAAGCAGACATTTTGCAAATTCATGGCCACCAATATCGCCTGATATTAACCCAGCGGATTACTGGCTGTGGGGTTATTTAAAAAATTGGTGTTTAGAACACGGCCAACAACGCTGGAGGAATTAAAGGACTAAGCAAATTCGTGCAATTCAACCAGAAATGTTGAATAGTGCTGTATACAATTAGGAGAAACGGTTGGTAATTTTACAACAACAAAATGGAGGTCATATCGAGCATTTGCGGTAACTAGTGTTTGACATCAGAAATCCCATTATGTAAGCAACTAGATTCCATTTACTTTTTGTTATTAATTTGATTAGTTAGGAATATATAATAAGTTGAAATATATCCCTTACTTTATAATCACCCGTTACATTATAATTTAAAGAAACTCCTATCCATTTTCCATAAATTCAATTTAGAGGAAATACATCATATTATAGAACCATATTCAGACTTAAATCTGGATACTTGTGTGTAATAATTTTATTGCATTAATATTCTACTGTAACTGTGAAACCAAAACACATACATTTTTGCCATTGTATAAATGATTCTGTTTGTGGAATTCTGGCAAGGAAGTAAAAAATGTAGAATTAGCTTATTTTGCATTGCGGTGAAGGAAATTTATTAAGTGGAATGAAAAATAATATTAACTGAAAATTTTTTATTATTTACTAACTTTTACAAATCTTATCACAGATAAGTATAACATATATCTTTTTAAACAATTATTTTCCGGGCTATTTGCCAAAACGCTGAAACTTGGATTACAAAAAAAGATAATATGCACGTTATGTTCAGTACTACTGACTCAATAATGTTATTTTTAATTTCAACTATTCTGTCTAGTAAAACCAAAAATAAATAAAACACAAGGCACTCACCAGTTGACACACTTTAAAAAACTTTAAAATATCTACCGACACGTGTTTCTGCTTGCCAGGCTACCCTGATGACGCTATGGCAAGCAGTTTTAAAGTTTTTTAAAGTGAGTGTCAACTGGTGAGTGCCTTGTGTTTTATTTATTTTTGGTTTTAATAGACAGAATAGTTGAAATTAAAAATAACATTATTGAGTCAGTAGTACTGAACATAATGTGCATATTATCTTTTTTGTAATCCAAGTTTCAGCGTTTTGGCAAATAGCCGGGAAAATAATTGTTTAAAAAGATATATGTTATACTTGTCTGTGATAAGATTTGTAAAAGTTAGTAAATAATAATTAACAAAAAATTTTCAGTTAATATTATTTTTCATTCCACTCTATATTTTAACTTTTATCAAGAAGAGGAACTTAAATTTGTTTGAAATTTATTAAATTAGTACATTAATGGCAATTTAAATAGAACGAAAGTAAACCTATAAATTTGTAAATTGTTGGTTTTAAAAGACATTTAACTTAAAAAAAAGTCAGCAATATGTTTAATAAATAAATTAACTAACAGTGGCTCCAGACTAGATCCGCGGAGAAATCTTAAAATCCCGTCCGACCATTTTAATTTAGTTAAGGGTAATTTCAGTATTTATTTGACGATAGTGGCATATGGAGATCTACATATTTCATACTATACACAATTTTGAATAATAATGAGTACTTCTAATGTTACTGAACACCAACAAAATGACCAATTAATTCCAGAATAATCTACAATAATTTACTTGCCATCGAACAGTGATCTTCATCGATTATTTACTATCACTTTTAGTTTCAACCAATGTTCATAGTGTAAGTTAAGTAAAATATTTTTACTGCCTTTGAGAACCCAATTAAAGAAAATTACTTTGAACTGAATAAAGGAGGGTCGTTCATTAAAAAGAATAGTAAATTTACTCTGAACTTGTTAAATAGGAGGCAGTTCTTTTATTCTGTTACATCTTTAATTCTACAAAAATACGAGAAAAAAGTCACGAGACAAATATTTATGTTTGTTAATAATTGATGCTCGAATTCCTCTGAGGGACAAGCACTAGAAGTCGGATCTTGCCTTTGTGAGACCGATTAGAGATAAAAAAGACATGATAAAAGACTGCGACGAAGAAAATAGATAAACAAAGGGAGGGTAATGCAGTTTAGATCTGACAACTTTGTTAGCAACAAACGAGAGTATGCTTTAATTACTGGAACAACGGCCTCATTAGGGGCCCTCAGATTACAAGTACACGATTATGTTACTCTGTAGAATACATAAAGAGTTGAAATGCTCCCAGAATAAAGGACCAAATTAAAATTCCACACTTCGATAACTCACAATCCCGATATAAGAGCGGGGTGGTAAATTACAAAGCATCCGCCAAAAGTCAGTTTCGTATAACCATAAAAAACTGGGTCGCAGATACTTCAAAACCCTTGGATTAAAAATATTTTTTCTGATCGATATTGCTCTTTATAACTTAGACGTTGTATAAAAGGTGCGCCGAATGAACTTGTGCAATAAAAATAAATTATTTTTGAAATTTTTGCATCAAATTTTCAAATTACATCTTAAATTAACGAATATTCCCAAAGATGATAATTAATTATCTGTATGTAGTGTACAGGGTGTTTCGATTAACGCGCACATGGCCTGTAGGATGGTGTTATGCGACAAAAACTGAACAATATAGGTCTTTACGATGTTTCGATCAGACTATTCTTTTCCAGCTACCGCGGTTTTAAAATCCGATAGTCGAAACCGGTCTTCACTCTCAATCTACGTTTTAATCTCAATTTCAGTACTGCATATTCCAGTGCTGACTCCTAACAGAGTGGCAAACTTACGTGTTAAGTGTTTGATCAAGTGGTTAAAATTAATCCATAACAAAAGTTTAAATTTTCCATTTTCGGGTCGAAATAAAGGCCGGTTCGATTCGAGAATATTATGATATGCTGTGTCTACTGAGGGCTTCTAATCAAGCAGGTCGATCAATGCGTTATTACGGGGTGTGACATCTCTGCGGCGACTACCAGATGCTAACGTTTTTGGAAGATTAGG
Organism: Rhamnusium bicolor; assembly: GCA_029963845.1. Taxonomy (NCBI): domain Eukaryota; kingdom Metazoa; phylum Arthropoda; class Insecta; order Coleoptera; family Cerambycidae; genus Rhamnusium; species Rhamnusium bicolor. Next base: position 6,304,316 of record JANEYF010001344.1, read on the forward strand.
ACAGAATTCTGTTTAACAACAATTTTGTGGTGCAACCACATATAGGGTGGTAGTCATCATATTCATGATGATGTAGTTCTTAATTTGATGAGAAAGAATCAGGTGTGTTTCCAGAGAATTAAGAATCGGCCATATTCCCGTGTGGCGACTCTAAACGTGACCAACAGTATTCATATCACTATACGAGGGTGCAACACTTGCAAGATAATGATTTGTAAAGGTACCTCGATCATCTCGAACATGAATTGATTCAGTTAGGACACAATACAATAGGTGTTCCTGTGAGCCGTTCATAAATATTAAACAAATATCACTAATATCCAGTTAAAAAACATATACAATAAAACAGTTTAATAACGTATTTCTTAACGACTTTTACAACTTGTACTTTAAGTGCAACCTAATAGTAAAAGTGCGTTGAAAGTCGATTTATTGCAACTAAATTAAATAGTTCTTGTGTTAGAATTGACTTTTTTACTTCAAAAACTGTGTTGACCTAAATACAAAAACTTAAAAGTGTATTATTGCGAAGAAACATAGTCTGTAGATAGTGGTGTACTTAAAAGGGGGTTTTATACATAACATAATATTTTAATTGGAAAGTCAAAATGGCTAACCCCATAGTCTTTTAATGTTGCCCTACTAAACCATGTATATACTTTGTCTGTAGCAACTGTTCAATATTTTTCACAAAAGGTGTGTACATCGCAATAAGAACAAATACAAACTAGTGGATGGGAATAAAATATGTTGCAAAAACATGAATGACTCTACTACAACAGATAATGATAAGAGCATTTTAGAGCAGACTTTGAATGAGATGACTGAAGATACAGAAATGAAACATATTCAGAAGCTAAAAGCTGATAAGGAGGCGATGATGATAGAAGCTATGAAGCTATTATATCTAACACTAGAATGAGCTACAGAACCGCGACAAAGACAAAGAACACCGAACATGATAAGCAACTATGTTCGTGTTGAAACATGTTTAGTAGCAGACGAGGGACATTTTGAACAAATGTAATTATTTGTCATAATTATTAGTTTGAACCGGCTCTTATTTTTAAAACTCAATTCAAATACGGAAAAGTTGTGCAAGTTGTTTCTAGTTTTGTGTCTTCGCCAGGATGGTATAAAAGCTATTTGAACTAAAATGTTAATTTTGCTTTCTATAAACTGTTTTTTGAATTATTCATAACAATTCTACAGTTGTAATTATTAGTGTTACTATACTATAGTTTATGCTACAGGACTAATTCAGTTTTTCAGTCTCATATTTCATTCAAGTTATTAATTTTTCTCTGTGATATTTTAAATGTTCTTTCTACTAAAATTCAATAAGGATATCAGTATGCCTGGCAACATGAATAATGAAATTACACACACCTCATTGTTCCCCAAATTTCATTTATTCATGATGAGAAGACAGCAGTTGTTATGTGAGTTTGCATAGAACGGACATATGTTGCATAGGCAACAGGTTGACCTTAAATGTAAATAAAAAGACGAAAAATGTGCTGAAGTTAAGCACCTAGTTTTCTCACATGCAGTAGTTAAAGCTTAACACTTCAGAGAGAGTAGAACAAATAAATGTTCATGTTTTTATGTGCCTCTTGGGCTATAAGTTCGCGAGATCATTTCTGAAATCATTTAAAGGAAATGGATGAAATATTGTTAAAGAAAATAAATAGTAGACTGCGTCAATATCCATATTGTGACTTCTATAGGGGTTTCGTTGTTACATGCTGAATTTTATATAAAATGATTGCTGATGTTTCAAAATCGAGGCCTTCAAAAATTATCATATGCGAAAGGGCACTAAAGTTAAAAAACGAGTATTTTAGTGTTGATTATATATATATATTATTAAATATGATTTGAAGGAAACAACTACTCAGCGGGCAAATACATCGACCTGCATTGAATTACACCTTTAAATCATGATAGATCGATAACCAATATCATTTGTCAATTCCTAACCAGACATAGATCGATTTCGAACTTATTTGTTCTCTTCAGTATGCCATAGGTTATGGAACAGACAAATGATAGTGGCCAACCTGCTAGTTATATACTAACTAAGGTGAAGTGAATAGTGGTGAGAGGTATGAAACTTCTCATATGGTCTGAATGCTACTATTCGACCGACATCCTAGATGTCTCTGTGGCGGATAGCGACTTGCATCACAGCAAGTACCGAGAGCGGCGACCCCTAGCCCAGGTGGACTAAACTAATGTTATTAAATATGATTTGAAGGAAACAACTACTCAGCGGGCAAATACCCCGACCTGCATTGCGCTGTTCTTAAATTTCTACAACCGTCAGTTCTATTAATATACAATATCATTTCTAATAGCAATATTTTACTTTACTTTACTTTTATGATGTAAAATTTGCACCTCATCGAAATTATGTGCATTTTCTATTGCACGGGTAGAGTGCTGAAGAGTTTTTATTTTTAAATATATCATAATTATGATTACATATTCTTGATTTACCCATTTACCCTGCTCAATGTAACTAACCCCACACTAGCACGGGATCTTATAAACAACATTAGATGATAGCTCCTTTGGACATTTATCCAGCACAGCATCTGCTTTGGTTGCTTAAGATGTACTTTGTTTTTTTTGCTACTTTTGGGTTAAGTAAAAAAAATTCAAAAAAAAAAATGTTTACCTTTTTTTGCACCGACAAGAAGTTAAAACGATTAGTTTTTCTGGGAAAACATTTCTTTTTTGGCGTCTAAATACGAACCAATATTCTGCAAACCTCAACTTAAATTTAATTATTCAAACATAAAACAGAAATCATGTACTCACAAATGGAAATTTCTCATTAGGTAGGTACTGTTTTAAATTTCTTTCCTAAAAAAGTAAAACTAAATGATCTACACTGAACACAAGAACTAATGGGCGCAATATTTCCGTTGCACCTATGCAGCACTTTAGTAAAATCTATATAGTGATATTATTATATTAACAATAATTAAGTCACTCTTTAAATTGTTTTAAAAAATTGTTAAAGAAATCTCTGCGTCAAAAGGAGAGGATAGGTTGTTTTTTTTTGAAAAAAATGCCTTTCCAAAAAATGTCAAACACCTACAAAATATTACCCTGAAAATGAAACTTAAATGTCAAGTATTTAGACGTTTTTGAATACTCTCCGATTTCGCTTTCAAAACTAAAAGAAAATTTCTTTGATAATAGATTGACTTTTGTATCAGTGTCAAACATAATCTAAAATATTTGCTACATTCTTAGTCAATCGGTATTCATATAAACAAATTAATATTGTGTAGTAAGTTAAAGAAATGGCAAAAAATTAAATGTCAACAATAACAATAAATTTTTCCCATCAGTTTATATGCACGTAATTACACCGGACTATTACAGCGTCCCCCAATCCCGTCGTAATTAATAACCTGGGGTATTTTGAAACTATTTCCCTTCTGAGCAGACACGAGGATGGTACGATGAGGACGGCTGTCTCGGTTTTGCTCACACAATTAGCTCCAGTCGATAGCATGTTAATTAACTAGAAAAGTTTTGACTTCACCTTGTCGTGGCTTGAAGCCATTGTTTTAATATGTCTTATTTGCCGATTTTATAACTTCATATTAGGCTACGTTGCTAATATACCGCATATACTTTAGTACCTAATGTATATAGACCGTTTTGTGGCTTTGGGGAAAAGTCAGACAGCACGGGTATAAAGAATAGCTTTGCGAGTTTACTAAATCTCTTACGCACTGTTGCGGTTCTCAAATTATAAATATAATGAGGGTAGGAAAGAAGCCCTACATCCTTCTGGCAAAAATTAAAATTAGTATATTTTACACTGACAGAAATATACATTTATACATGTTTAGCTAAAGAAAAACTTTTTTCGATTATGAAAAATTGTTATACAAGTTTTGATAGTTTGATGCGTTTTAAACGCTGATGCATTGAAAGCAAATCGTGATATCGGCGAGCAGTTTTTACTCTACTATTCAATTAAGTACAAACTGTGAATTATATCTAACAGAGGCTAATATTGAGTTAATTATAATCGAGAGACCTTAGAGAGCTCTGACGTAGTGATGGAGCAGATAGTAAATTATTTTGCAACTGCGCTTGAAACCTTAAGAGGGCAACGTTAAAATAAGAAAAATTAAAGGCTTGTCAGGATCAGTGGCCCGTTATTATGTCCAGACGAGCCAAGTTCAAAACGGGCCGGACCAAGTCGTTGACGTATAGTGGATGACCGAACCTATCACCGTCTTAGGAAAGGGATGTAAAATTGTGAATTTCCTGTATTTGCGTTGAAGATCTCCACCTTACTATAAAGTATGGTTTGGCAAAATTTCCAGGTTAACGATCAGCTTATCTTGGTAGCGGAGATAAACTGACATTAAATAAATAACTAAAATAATGTGCATTCTTTGTAATTTTATTGTTTACATACCATTGATTTGATTTCTTCGAATTCATTACTTTTACAAACAGTATTGATCAGGGTTTTATATGCGACTACCACGAGGCAAATATAAAACTGACACATACATTGATCACATGTATCTAAATTATGATTAACAAGAGGTCTAGTATAAACCCCTGTAAGACACCAGCATTTCTGATTATAAGAATTGGTGCTGATGGGTAAACCAACTACGGGTATGGAGGCGAAATGTGCGCAAGACATACGTACATAGCGTCGGTTGGGATACTCACGTTCCGTATTAGCAATGGAATCTGTAAAATTATTGCGCACTATGCGCAGCAATGAGTATATTGCCAGGGACATCCAATGACTTCTATTGGCATCCACTGACATCCACGAACATTTATTGGCATCCATGGACATCGATTGACATCTACTGACAACTACTGACAGCTACTAACATCCAATGACATCCACGAGTGCATACACCAAACATCCACCGCGGTTGGCCCTTCGGTTTCATTTCATATTTTCCCATTTTATCTAAAAATATTTTATGAGAGACCATTCAGACACCTTACTAGGATCTAGAAAACTATCGATATGAAGCAGAAAACCGTGTTTTTTAATAAACATTTTGAATCCTCTTAGATGTTTCAGAATATTTATTTATAAGCTTACTGGACCAATTTAGCTTTTATTTTACCCCAGTTACTTCGCTGTATAATAAAAATAATGTAATGTTCGTACTCATGTTCTAGGTTGTTAATTTCTTCGAACATAAGTTCGATATTTTTTTCCATAATTATACGTTCATGCTCTCCCGGACGATAAAATTAAAATTTATCTAACCCTTTATGCGCGCTAAAATTACTAAAGCCGTTGTTATTAAGACTATAAAGATATAAACTCAAAATTAAAATTGAAATAATATTTAACAGCAAGTTTAAAAGTAATTAATTTTGAAGCTTAAGATTCATTATAATGCAAACAGTCTAAAAGAGACTTGAACCCCCGAGAACCCTTGCCTTGTGTAGTACGTTTGAAGGTAATTATCTTTTAATTTGACCTTGTGTTTGCGGATGATAATTATTTGAAAGGCTGCCATGAAATTGTAATTAGTTGTCTAGGGGAAGAGTGGCAACGGAATCTCTTTAAGCCCCTTTAAGTTGTTTGACCACGGGGCCTTTAGGAAACTTTAGACGAGGCTTCCTGACATTGCCCTGCTTTTAGGACGAAGGGGAGAACACTTCTGGTTTTTTCTGTGTTTAACGTTCAGATTATTAAGGCCTTCCACTCTTTTCCGTAATATATTATAATATTTGTATGCAAACTATCCTAGTAAATTCTAATAGAAAATATTAAAGTTTCCTTTTTATATCATAAGTAGTAAAATGCACAACTTCCGTATAAGATGTAAAATAATTCAGATATTAGTTATTTAATTGTTCAGAATGTCCAGCACCGAATTCTATACAGGAATACTAGCGTTGTTGGATATTTTCAGGAACTGCCTGCTACATATGTGGTGTTTTTCGCTGACATTCTTACACAAATCGTGCTCTCAACTCCTCTTAATTCTCAGGTTTAGTAGCATACATTCTAATGTGTCCCCATAGAAAGAAATCCAGTGGTGTCAAATCTGGTTTGGTCCAAATATTTCCTCACTAGTGCTACATAATGTGGGTGAGGACCATCCTTTTGGAAGTATAGCTCATCTCCAAAAAGGTTGTCATCTTCTAATTATATCATGGGATATATCTCATTTTCTAATAAAATGATATACGTTTCTTCATTTAAATTATCCGGAATAAAAAACGGACATGATATGATATCCTAGAATGCCCACCCAGACATTCAATATTTGCGGTTTTTGGGTATGAGAGTTTTAAAGATGAGGGTATTCGTCATACCAGTATCAGCAGTTGTGTCTATCGAAGTTCCATTAAGAGAAAACGAACTCTCATCCGAAAAACAGACATGATTTCGTAAAATGCACTCAACAATCATTGTCATTCTCGTTCAACTCTTGTAAAAGCCTAATTCTTTATAAATAGAATTTTGCGTAATAATGACGGTTAATAACCGGAAACCAATCTGCGAATGGCGTCGAATGTCTGCTTATATGTTAGTCGTCTGATTTGGATTAATCTCTTGATTATTGCAGTCAGTGTGGCTCCGTGGTTGATGTAATCAATGTAGTTCCGGGTTCGATCCCCAGTCGAGGTGATTTAATAAATAACACTCGGATTTTGATTGTGTGTGTGTGTGTTGTCTCTAAATGCACCTTTAGGTATATGGAGAGTTTTATTATCTGTGGTGTTTAAAAATAATTTCTGCATATTTGTAATTCATTAATTATTAATAACAATTATTCGAAACTCTTTATTTACATTTTTTTTATTGTTATCTGTGATATATTCTGTTGGCATAAAAAATATGCAATAATAATAAGGATTTAGTTGACATTGTTAAGTAACAACGTTTACCGTGACAATTAGTTTTTTTCCTGTAAAATTTAGATGCCTCGGATTAGTATGATTTACCAGTGTTCGAGCTTAAGCCGGTGACTGGCCCAAACAACAAACTATATGGGGGTAAATTTGCAAAAGCTGAGGCTTTGGGATCACATTTCCTGGTTTGAGATCCTCTAAATGCTAATCTCTGCAAATATATATAGTAATCTTGATTGTGTGCTCGTACAGATATAGCTGGAATGGGGATTGTTTAATATGAATTCCTGCCGTATAAATTGTCATCGGCAAAGTATTACGGAGAGAATTTCGAGCGAGAATTGCTTCACTGTGTGCCCATTACTATATTAAATATATTAGAATGAATTTGTTTTCCGGCATTATTTAAGGTTTCCCGGTTGGCCTGTTAAACATACTACACTAATAATTGTTCGATATTGCCGATGGCTAATATTTATTTAACTTTGAAAATTAAAGGAATTGAGAGGTAGTTATAAAAAAAGAAAAATTAGACAGTTTTTATATAAATAAATCTTAATTCGATTTAAAATCTTCTCGGTTAACTGTTGCAACGCGTTCGTATGAACTGCGGATTCATAGAGTACAAAATATTCAGATTGGAAGTAACAGTTGAGGAACGAAGGAACAAGGAAGAAATTGTATCGAAATATCGAATCGAATCGGCATATCGATTCGAATGAATCGGCACATCGAATTTAAAGTAGAATAAATATGTGAAAATGAATAAGATTTTCCATTAAAAAAAAAAAACATTATGTATAGTAAAACTTTTCCAATACAGCCTTTACATAGAAAGATATTTTTAAAATCTATGTTGCATAGAGATGTATAATTCCTACCTATTATTTTTTTTGTTAATTTTACATAGCGGTAGCACTAATGGAACACTTTATTTATATACCTTGGTTTTTACGAAAATTACTGTATTAAACCAGCAAAAATTCAGTTAATGGTCTAAATATTCTACTAACTGAGTAACAGTAACAGTATACGACACCTTTTAAATATTTCTGAATATCATCGACATAGATATTGTCATAGAACTATAAAAATCGGCAAAGATCTATGTTTTTTCCTGTTGATTCACTAATTTCACGTTATAAAATGTAGAAATCAGCAACACTGAATGAAAACGTTAGTTAGCTGGGGATCCATGTTGTTCAATATTACCAGAGACTATGGGTAGTTATTACATGACATATTACTCGATTAATTGAATCGACCGATATTTTTTGCGAATCGAAAATTGAATTAGTTGTGTATGTAATATTTGTATTTTTAACTGAAGCCACTTTCTGTAAATATGGAGGAGTGTAATCCAAAATATCCAAGTATATAAGCCAACTTTTGAATCAGGGTTCAGATAGTCGAAAGCGGATACTGAGCAAAAATGTAATCGTCTAAAGTAGTTGGTTTTTTAAATGACTACTGTGATAACTTATTATGTCGTTTGATACTACACTAATCCAGTGAATTATTTTCTATGATTTTTCATTCATTAAGGAAAGGAAAATAACATTTCGATCGATTTGCAGTTGATGATGATCCATTTTTAACGAAAAAAACGCCTAAAATTAACGTTAAAAGAACTCAAAAACATTTAATGCAATAGTTTTTTGCGGTTACCTATGGTGAACCCACATTCAGTATTGAACAAGGATGAGTGAGTTTTTCCATTAAACAGTTTGTTCAAAATCATAATTGTAATCTTTTGCATATTAATAATTGTGATTGATTGAAAACCGAGAAACTGAAGATTCCAAAATATTCATTCCAGTTGCTAATATGTGCTTAATACTAATGTTGGTTATTGATTATTGGTTATCGTTGTTAACATGGAATTATTACCATGATAGAACTGGGGTAATTTACAATATACATCCAGTTTTCCAGTCGGGAATCATCGATTGGTCCTCAGCCGCCCTGTTTCACGTAACCATAAATTGTCCTATCTAACGGGGAGCTGTATGCATGCATTTACGCCAAATTAGTGAGAGCCTATATTATTCCAAATTACCTACCGAGATTTACAGGCTTTTTGCGTTAATTGCCTCGATCAATTTTGACATGGCTTTCATAAATATTGACTAATTTATCCCGAACTATAGCAAAATAAAATGTATTTTCGGTTACGGGCAAATATGAGGAGGAATTAATGCAGTTTTTATATTTCTGGTGCGGACTGACAAGAAAAATTGGAGTTATTTTATTCGCATATTCGGTAATGTGTCATAACATAACACCTTACCAGAACGATATATTACAAATTACAAGGCTGCTGTAACTTCCTTTCTGACCTACCATTTTTTTTTTCATTAAAAATACTTCAGTCTTCTCTGAAATTAAACAGAAAACAAATTGTGCACTTTTAAACCAAACGCATTATCTTAAAAAGAGATTTAATATGTATCGTGACTACCTATTTATTTAACATATAACATATCCAAGAACGGCAATTAATTATTTTGTTCTAATTTTGTCAAAATTTTAATTTACGATTCTATGCTATAATATTGTTTAATATTTTTAAATATTTCTTCCATATATATCCATTTAATAAATTATTAATACTGGTACATTGATCTAATCTATCTTGAACTTTGATTAAAACAATAATGCCCAAAGACCTTCGTAAAAATCGTAAATGCCGGAAGCACAAAGGAGCTGGGATAAAAGGGTTATATCCTACCCTAGTGAGGGCTTACGCAATCTCTTGCCGAGAGTCAGGTAAGATCTTTAGAACGTTTGCGGAGTTTGGTCTTTGATGTAAACAGGCCGAGGATGTGTAAAGGCAGCACCAACAGGGCTGAAATCGCGGAAGGCGAAGGCAAGCCAGAGACATCAGAACAACGTCGTGTCAGTGATGTATGGTATGGCGGGTGGTGCTTGGCATTGTACCAAGTCCCGGCCTTCGTTGTTTTAAACCTAACCAATGCCAGTGGTGTCCTCCTTGTTTCTGGAGATATTTTAGCCCTTTGCATGCTTAAAATGGAAAACACTATACGGGTTGTCCCACGATGCTGTACAAGAAGCTTAACGACAACTTCAAATCAAACTATACTACATAGGACACTGGAGTTAATCAGTTGGTAACGGTTCTATCGTAAACCTTACATTATGAATATTAACATTGTCATGTTAGAAAATACTTTTTCTACCTCCTGCCAAATGTCACTGAGGCAGGATAACAGGAGTTAGCTGACTATAGTTCGGTTAGGTACCAATGTTGTTTCACCTCTGCCTCGTCTCACTTTTTGTATTGTTGTGATTCTATGCACTTGGTCTAATCAGAAATTATTTTTATCAAAATTCAAATAATATTTTTGTATTTTAAATATTCACAGAGCCATTTTATTTAACAGCCACAGAAAATTTATAGATTGCGCGATAATCTCAAGAGAACAGAACAGTTTTCGTAGAGATAACTTTTGTAGAATTTTGTGGACAATTTTAAATTTAATGTTGGCGATAATTTCTTCACCATCACCAACATTGTTAACTTTAACTCGGTACAAATATTTATAGTACATGATTTTGCAGATAAAATATGTTTTACGGTAAAATCAAGCCTTGGATAAATTTTAAATGTTTAAAAGCCAGTACTTTTTAGTCTCGGTTAACAATAACCGGATGATAACATGCAAGGAAACCATTGTTGTAACAATAAGAGAGAGAGAGATTGAGAGAGAGTATCATTCGATTAGTGTTAACCGAGACTGAAAGTACCGACCCTAAATGCTTCATTTTCCTTGGGAACGGTCGTTTCAAACTTTTGCGAAGTTATTCATTTCCAAAATATCTTATACTCAATGTTTGATTTACAGCTTATGCCTGCCTCCTCGTCATCACTGATTCATAAAATAATATATTTTACTTTTAGGCAGGAGGTAAAATAGTATTTGCTGTTAACTTGACACTTTTTTGTCACAAGCACTGGATAATCCTTTGTTTCTTATCAAGTCACTTTTCTTTAATAAAAATACAAAAGTAATCACGAACGCCACTGGTTTCCAATGCCCTGAAACACGGGCAATATTTAGGAATTTCATATACATTGTTGGCTGGACTACAGTTCTCTGGCCGATGATAATGCCAACGAATGCGAATTACTCTTGTAATTTAATGGATAATTTCAAGTTAGAATTATTCGGAAGGAAAAATGTGCTATTTACGATTTTGGGGAGTGTATTTTTATGTAACTAGGACATTTTTCATTTCGTATAAATTAAATTAAAACTTTCTACTATTGTGTAATTTTTCGTGCTACAATTTATAGTAGATCTTAGTTATTCCAGAAATTTTTAAATTCAGTTGAATTTTTATTTCTTTTATCGCTATAACGGTTTTTGTACATGTCCGGTGCTGCCAAAACATTACTTCTTGAAAAAAGATGATAGTTTCTACAATTTATGTCTAGAGTACTAAAAATTTACTCTCCTTAGTTTGACAGAATTTCTTTAATCCTATACAAGGAACAAATCTTTCCTTAACCTCGTTCCTAGTCACCTAACTGTTTTAAAGGGCCATTCATGGCTAGAGATCGGGAAGTAGAGATAAATTCCAGAGACGACACATACATATGATATTATATTATAAACACCCAACCAAACATTCCAAAAAAATATGAAATGCGAATGCATAGATAGGTGTAGGCAGATCCGCTTTGGTAATCATATTTACGCCCACATCCCCATGTTGAGTACACACTAAATACGTATTTATAATATGTCCATGTCAACAACACGTAGATACGTAAACAGAGCGAAAAAAAAAGATAACGGAAGTTATCTTTCGAAAATGTCTTATTCAATTCGTTCAGAAGATAAAGTGAACGTGCGAATTGGTGATTTCCCGCAACTGTATTTAATGGCACAGAATTATATTCCACAAGCTATAAAAAATATTCTTTCGTGCAACGTCAAATTAAACATTAAGAGACACATTTCCTTAGACTATTATAAAAAAATGTGTGAGTGCTAATATTACAGATAATCCACTATTTAGACACTTTTTGCAACAGTGTATTAGTGAGCATTATAGCAATGTTCAGGTGACCTTGGAAACGACACTAAGAAAAAATATTTGTATACATATAATAGTATTAAAAAAAAATTATTCTGAACTGAATGGCGATACGTCTTGATTAGCGTGAATGAAACTACAATGCTTGCGGCTTAATATTAGTAATGTACTCCTCATCTTGTGTTCGCTAGTTAAAAATATGTCCATGTGTGCTGTTACGTTTACCAATACTTTCAGCCCTCTTCGTATTAACTTTGGATGTTACTGAATTCGCTAAAATAACCACAAGGTAAGATATTGTGTCATATATGCATGAACATATTTATACGGTGACACATCACCTTGTGTCAACCCTGGAATTTGTCATTTATCGCTACATCCCGAGTTCTACTCATGGCATACATTATCATCTTTAGGGTATCTCCTATGTTACGATTGTTGTAACAATCGTAATTTTGCATTTGAAACGAAGTTAAGTTGAACTCTGGCGAAACCAGAGCGATGTAACCGGCCCTTAATGTTAGAAACTAACCATTTAGCAGTTTCTGTATCACACTTTGTATTTTCTTCCAAGGAAGCATCTCGAGATATTCCCTTGAAGAGCCCTTGAAATGTGCCGCCTCTTATTCGCAGGTTTTTTTCAGAATTCTCTGCCTATCCTCACGAGTAGCGTCTCATATAATGGTTATATCTTAAGTGTTTCGGATATCACGTGATATTGTGGCCAGTGCAGGTTTTAGTAAATATATATATATTATATATATATATATATATATATATATATATATATATATATATATATATATATATATATATATATATGTTGTTTTTCAGGTTTTCGCGGGTGGTGAATGTTAAATTTAACATATATATATATATATATATATATATATATATATATATATATATATATATATATATATATATATATATATATATATATATTAAATTCGTTTTCCGGGTATACTCCCGCGTAGGTGATAGGCCCCGAGAGGGGACCGTGGTTGTCTGAACGGCGTTTCGGCAGAATCTCATCTGCCAACTTCGGGTTCCTAACCGTTAACTGCTTACTGGGGCTTCCTGGTTACTCGAACATTTCAGTTCGAGTAACCAGAAGCCGCAGTAAGCAGTTAACGGTTAGAACCTGAAGATGGCAGATGAGATTCCGCCGAAACGTCGTTCAGACAACCACGGTCCCTCTCCGGGGCCTATCACCTACGCGGGAGTATACCCGGAAAAACGAATTTAACATTCACCACCCGCGAAAACCTGAAAAAACAACATATATATATATATATATATATATATATATATATATATATATATATATATATATATATATATATATATATATATATATATATATATATATATATATATATATATATATATATATATATATATATATATATATATATATATATATATATATATTTTTTTTTTGTAATACTCGCTATTCCAGCGAGTATTGGTCTCTCTGTATAATCCGGGATTATAACTCGTGTGTTACAGCATTCCAAGGCACATTGTTCTTTTCGGGTAGTTAAATAAACAGATGCATTGCTAAGCATATTGCGTGCTATGTAGTGTTGGTTATGGTTATGTAAAAAACGTGTTGTTCAGTGCACTGGGACGCGGCGTTATGTTGTTTATTGTTGATCATTAAAGGGGCTACAAAATTATTGCCTTTAATACGTGTTTACATGAACTGCATTTAAGTTGCAATTCCGGTAGTAATAAATATTGCGCCGCTTAATGAGATTTTTTCACTTGTGCTCGTAAAACACTTTTAAATTTAGTATGTGTAATGAAATTTTATTTTCGGACACCTCGGCTTTCTTTTTTGTTTGTTTAGTTTGTTTGGTTATATGTGGCTAGCAACATGTAGCTTGCACAATAACTGTTATAATGTATAAAATTTTGATTTTCTTTACCCCTGCGAAAGTGATCATTCAAGAGAGGAATTTTCAGTGTTAAAAACCGAATAAATGGCTTTTTGATGGTCTATTTAGAATGTTAATGAAGGTGGACAAAAATCAGAATCCGAAGTTACTCTTTTGATGTTTTCATTTATGACTTAATTAATAATTTATCAAGATAAGTTCGACTTTTGATGGATATATGGTGAAATCGCAAATGCTAAGTCTAAATGGGATTTAACTGGTAATTTAAATAGAACTCGCCTGTTGAATTTCTGAATTACTATTTAAAAACAATAAAAAAATAATGAACTAAGCAAGTTGTCCAGTGATTATAAGGGGTGATTGAGGATAGTGACACATTGTTCAACTCAGGCGGATTGAGATATCATAATTATATTCATCAATCAACAACTCTCTCCCACAATCAAGTTTTTACAAACTATTGTCATAACACGATCCCACTTCTGAAATGTAAATTACGTAATAAAAGTATAGGTGGCTATATAAAAAATGTTACATTTGTTAATTAATGAAATTATCTAATCTACTTGTCTTGAAATAGTTTGGAACCCTTGATCTGACCTATCATCGAAGTAGTTACTATAAGCAAGAAAATAATAATAATCTGTCTGTTTAGGACACACGAATCTGCATGCTACAGCTACTAACCCCGCGAGATGTGGAAAGTTGTTATAGGTAATAAGCTGGGGATCGACCCGTGAGATTCGGAGGCCACGGTAGGACTGCCCAGCGTTGGTTAAAAAAGAACTCCGATTCTAAAGCCGAAGCTGTCTAGAAAGGAGTTACATTAACAAAAAAAATAGACATACAATCATTCCTATCGACATTTCCAGTGCCGGTGGCAGGATTTGAACCCCGCAGCTACGCTTGCCATTACTAACTACACCATCGAGCCGGCAAATATTGACACTTTATAGATATTTCGCTAGCCAAATTAGCACCATCAAATAATGCCAACTTGTTCTGCAGTTCTTTGATTGCTGTAGATATTTACAAGCAATATTATTAATCAAAGGGCTGGTGGTAAATTCTGGATAACTAACCTAAACTACTCTCAAAATCAAATGTCATTTCGCTTTTGTTTAATCTTCTCTTAATTAATAATATTTAAATACGATTTATTAACTGATAAACTAATTAAACTAATTTATTAAAATCAGTCAAATGTAACTCAATCTGATGTTAAGCTTCGTTTCAGGTAGGCTGAATGAGAAATATTATGTTCTTCATGAAATACTGAACCTCTCAGCATACTTTTATATTAAAAAAAGGATGACAATGTCTTATCTTAAATTATTGAAAAGGCCTTAAAAAAGCGTATATCAGTAAGGCTGGGTACAGTTATACCTATCTTTGCTAAAGATAACCATACAATAAAAGAAAATTTGCTGGTACGGGGACATGAAAACGTCGAAACGACGGTAAGATAACCAAGAAACATAGCAACAGGACCAAATTTCATTACACGGAGAAAAAGGAATAGCACAGTAGCTAAGGTCAATATTTACACGTACCTTTGAGAAAACTTCGAAGAATATGTGAATATGATGGGATCAAAACACGTTTGTATATTCTGGAAAAATGCACAGTGTGTTAGTTTAACGATAAATAAAGTGGTTAATTGAAATATATATTTTAAGAACTGTATTTAAACTTACTACAAAGTATGTTTATAAATTTAATAAAAATTCCAAACTATACACGAAAAAAAAGTGTCGTAAATACTATAGTCATCGGGTAAGTACAATTATGTAATGCTACCCCAAATATTTTATGGATAAAATATTGGTATGTCACGTATTGCGATTTGATCTCCATCGCTTTACCAATACTTTTTAAAGCTCTCGTGGATTAAAACCACAGGTGATACAACACGCCATCTCTTGATGGAAAAATTGTAGTTCAGAATAAATCTGTCCACATCTCAACGTTGTTATTGTTTAATGGAATAATTTTTTTTATATCCACCACAGTTAATGAAACGAAAATTTTTGCTGTTATAAAAGTTATAAATTAAGATTTCCTGTAATGTTATGCAATATTAAAACCTACCATATGACGCAATTAGTTCAAGTAACACCCAACTATTTAAAATTGAAATAACAAAATTGTCCATGGTTAATCATGTTTATAAAAATCACCACTCATGGTACTCACATTATAAATGTAACAAAATCACAGGGGTGGATGTTAGGTTTTCTGGACTGGCCGGCATTTTGGAATGAAATGAAATGATGTGTATATAATTGCATAACGCAAAAGCAACGACCTGATCGTAAACAAATCTGATGATTCTGATGGTGACTTATGGCTTGCGTACGTTCATCTCTAAATTCAAATAATTACTACAATTTGGAGCAGATTTTGCTACCTATTATTTTGCAGTGCCACACAATTTGTAGCGGAATCTTCCGTTAATATTTTTATTAAAATCCTTACAATATGTAGTACTTTGTATAATGTTGGTTTGAGTTCAACAAAGACCGCGTAGTAAATGTCTGTACATTCTTGTTGAATTCTTACTTTGACGTAACAACAGTCAAACAATATTTGTTGTTTATAACTACAATAATTTTACTGCAAATATTTATAGTCCCTTTATATGTATTTGTGACAATGAATTACGATGAAAGTTATACCTAAAAGCTAAATCCCAAAGTATTACGACTTTATACCTTTTTTGTTCTAACTTTCACTAGTCAGTGTCAAAGTCGTGTATTTTTGCCACTTTAGGATTGTACCTTCTGGTATTACTTTCAGTATTTATTACAATTTTTGAATAAATTTCACCCCAATTGGAATTTTATTATACATTTTTTAATAAAATTCGTTGTCGGAGCATTTTTCGACTTATTTCTATTGCGGTTGACTGCTGGTAGATGGAGTTACCTTATAATTTGTTAGTACTATACATAGAGACGTATACTACCGAGATCCTTCTTATCGACGTTGTGAACCTACTTTGTACTGATGAAGGCAACAACCAGAAACCAGTGTGCGGCGGCCGCAAGACGGATATCCTTTCATTAAGTAAAGAATCCGTCATATGATACAAATTTATAAAAATTATAAATCATCAAGAAGTGTATAATCGGCTACAAGAGTAGTATAGCTACTTTATTTAATTTTTAATTAAATAAAGTGAGAGGATTACGACTTTGTGCCTTGTAGGTATTTATTTTATTTTATTTTATTTTTTTTAAACGCTTTGTTTATATTAACGTCTGGCGGTGTTTGACACAATGCTATTCCACTACTCAACCAGGACAGAAACACCACAACAACCATTCCCATAACCATGAAATTTTACTAGTATGTGTTTGAAATCCGTTGAACTACAGAAAATGTATTAATATGGTTTAATCCTCGTTACAGCGAGATAGAATTTGCTTGTTTATTAAATCATATTCATAATAAACAAGCGTAATACATTTATGTACGTTTTTGCTTTGATTTTATCTTACATTTTGTTATTGAGTGGCCGTTTTTATAAAAACGTAAGTATTGAGGAACAAATTTCAATTCAAAATTTTATAAATATAGCAAGTCATTCCTACATCATGTTTACACTGTATCTCTCTGTGTCCGTTTAATAAATTTACTAATTTACTTTTGGCATTTCTAACGCGGCTAAATACTATAAATCAGAAGGTTAATGGTAGAGGCTATTTATAGTAGGCCAGTCAATGAAGGAAATAGAGTACTGAATAAATTACTGAGTCCTCAGAGGCTCGAGTTGACTTTGTCTAATGTTTTGAAATTATGTCGATAAAATCTTGTCAAATATATAATTTTAACATATATATTAATCATAGATATATTAAAAGTTTAATCACAATGTAGACAATTATCATGATATACAACATTTTGACACCTCCAGGATACAGTCATCATCACAGTTAGACGGGAGAAAGGCCAAAAATGGTATCATGCTTACAAAAAAATTAATACATAAAAGTGCACACATCGGTAGAAAAAAATTTCTGAAACTTGAATAGGTACATTGGAATTAAAACACCTTGCTGTCATTTCAAAACTAGCCACTCTGTCTCTCAATCCAAGTCAAATATCATTTCGACTAAAAATGCTTGCAGTACCAGGGTTGAAATGGCAGTAACTTCAGAAGTCCCGCAAGGGTCTGTCCTAGAGCCTCTTTTGTTCATTATTTTCATAAATGACATCGTCTGTAAATTTAGTTGTGCTCTATTATATGCAAATGATCTAAAACTATATTCGTCGATTGCCAACTATGATGACTGTATTAGTTTTCAGGAAGATTAAATTCAATTTATGGTGCGAAAGAAATTTATTACCTCTCAATATTAGTAAGTACAATTGCATGAGTTTTACGAGAAAACTACTGCCAATTGAATTCACATATTCAATTAATGATGCAAATGTAACTAGATGTTACAGGTTTAGAAACTGGGAGTAATCTTTGATTGCAGATTAACTTTTACTGACTACATCAGTGATAGGGTAGCGGGTAAAGAACAGCAAGCAACATGTGGAAACTGCTACACTGGGGTTCCTTTTTAATACTTCTGTTAGATCTAAATTGGAATAATTAAATTCATATATTTTCATTTGACATTTTTTCTGTACCTACCTAAGTATTTTAATTTAAATTTAAAGTAAATATATCATTTACTAAGTAGCTGTAGCTGTAGTTTCGATGAAAATCCAATACATGTTCCAGTTAAAGTTCGTGCTAAAAAGAACGGTGCAAGGCGAACAACGATAACGGATAGGTGTTGAGGGGAGGATTACAGATTAGGATAATTGTGCTGCGTTGTTGTCAGTACGTGCCAAAACTGACTCGCGAAATGATACGAAAGATGATGAATGACAAGTTTATTATTTTAGTGTCTGCTCGTTCAAAAAGTGTATCTCGTAAAAACATATCACCTGTTTGCTGTTTAGCATAACTTATATTCTCTCATAAAATATGTATATCTACCTGGAGCCAAATGTGCTTTGTGCACTGTAATTTATTTTCATTTGGCAACATTTGTTTTCATTGAAACCAGATATGAGAACTAGCTTTGTATATAAAGTAAGCTCTCAAAAATACTTGTTCGTGTGGAACTAATTTTGTGCAATTACACGAATTACCATGTAGTTTGTTTGTCTTTTCAAATGAAACTATATATTTCTATATATGTATTATTATATGTAATCATTAGATGCAAGGATTAACAGTGATGTGAATTTACAAATGAACAAAAATGAAACTTGGAATTGTAAACCGACTACATAGCAACGTTACGTATATCCTAGAATAATTTGTCAGTTATATTAATGCCTTAAACAGTTTGCCACTAGTGCCTTAAAAAAGCATTATATTGAACTAAATCATAGTGTACGTGAAACTGGCGTTGTGCCGCGCTAGCTAACTCTTCTAAATTTATATAATCCAGTAGTGCCATTTTACATATACCGGCTGTTTATTTAAGTGGGCCACTTGAAATACCTCGTTTATTTTTGAAGTTAAATCAATAATCTCAGAATAATACACTACCCAAAATAATTTAAAGATCATAAGAACTTTAGTAGGTTTTTTTAAAATTATGTTGTTCTCAGAACCGAACTCGTCAAGTATTAACTCATAAGTTAAACCTCGACTCATCTGAAAACATAACTTGGTGTCAGTTCTGTAACTGCCATGGTTGATGTTCTATAGGAAACAATAATCTCTCTTGCTAATGGTGTCTAGCTGTTCTATGTGGTCATCTAAACCACAAATTGACTTCTCTAAGTCTAATACGCACTGTTTGGACCGAAACCTGAACCCTTCTAGCTCTAGGGAGGTCATTTTTTGAGTGGGTGCAGTTTCGAAGCGCCTGCAGTTTAATAAATCTGTCATCGGGAGCGGTCTTGGCCAAGTCTTGTCTCTTGATGCCGTCTCCAGAGACCACAGACTGAGACACACTCAGCACTTGGATTACATATCGCTGAGAGCGCCCTTCTTGCAAAAGTGTAACTGCTACTGTCACATCGTTGGAGTTGAGATGTCTTCTGGCATTCATTTATACAATAATGGAGAATAACAAATTGGAAAAACGTATGTAATGTTTGTTTCGAATTTTTACTAAATCACACGGATTTTTCTCCACTTTCACACTTATAACAATGCCATTTTAAATGGCATTAAATGAATCATGCGAAAATAAGCTGGGATGACGGTTACGACTTTTTTGAAAAAGTGATCTCTTGAATGTTTCAATTACCCGAAACATAGTTGTATAATTTCCAGCGTTATCTTATGGTAAAAACAAAATAACAATCCAGGACGTACCATTTCACTAATGGGCAAAAAACTCGTCACTTTTTTTAAATGCTTATAGCTTTTTTGTTTCAAGAGTTACAACAAAATATCTTAATAAGAGTTAAATACAAAAAGTAGAAAATATTTAATATGTAGCTTAAAATGTTGCATATACCATTTTGGAGTAAATAAATTGTTTCATACGAACATGCTTGGCGTGGTGGAGAAGCTACTAAATATCTTCAGGCTTTTTTCAAGAAGAAATCAACAACGTAAACCTACCGGTAGAATAATATATTATCCTATTTTCTCGAAACATATCAGGGAGGAGCACAAAAATGCATGGAAATAAATGTTTAGTTCAGAGGCTTGAAAATCCCGATACGTGTCCTGTACGTTTATAACATAAACTGCAGGAAAAACGACAGACTTGCTTCTGACCAATTAGTTGTATCTCCAAATCGTTTATGGAAAATAACTAGACAATGGACATGGTAGTGCCTCATTTATTCAACCCTATTTTTAAATTAAGAAAATGCCTCTCTAGTTGTTACCTGGGGATGCGGCGTTTTCCTGCAATTACAACGCGTTTTATTTAAATTGTCGTAAACTTGTGATAATTAAATAAAAATAAAGACTATAGAAATGTCGTTGTAGTCAGGTACGCAGGAAAAAGCTAAATAAAAAACCTGCTTAAAATAATTCAAAATTTAGAATGTCTGTAATAAAATGGGTAGTGAGAAAAAGGGGTGATTATCTAAGGAAGATATAGAAATAGAAGTAGGTGAGGTATTTATTAGGGAGGGGTGGGTAGAATGGGTGTGTGTGTGTGTGTGTCTGTCGTTATCTGTGTGTAGTTGCTGTGTGTCTTTGTTAAAGTAAATTGGCAGATTTTCATGCAACAGTCGGTGCAATCGCACGAATTCATTGTACGCGCCAATATTCTTGGCTTGACGATGACCTTGGATGGCAGGGGTCGGAAGTTTTACTTTTCTTTACCCTAACGCATCGCTGTAGGCCTGGACTAACCTCGTGAGGGGAGGGTCTGCTCCACCGGCAACCCCGTCCGCTGATGCGAACGGTGTGGTCGTTTTGGCAGACCTCCCCCGATCCTGGTTTGTTGGACCCAGCCGACTTGGGCCTTTCTCCTCTGGCGCTCTTCTTGTTTCTGTTTTCTTTCTTCATCGGCTGTCTGCTCCCGGGAGCGTCGTCATGTCGCGGGCAGGGCGACTGTTGCCGTCCTGCCCTAGGAGTTTGTCGGGTTAGGGGAAACGTTCCTGCCGGTGTCTACCGGCAGTGGCGTGTGGGGAGGTGGAGCTATGTAGCTCAGGATCTCGCAAGACCTAAGCGCTTCTTTAGCGCTTTGGGCCCGCTCGAGGCAAAGGAGCGTGACTCCGATCCGGCAGTCGGCCGGTTCGGTGCCCCGTGGTCGGTGAAGGGTGTTGGGTTATGTCTGTGTCTCTTCGGAGTAGTCCATCTTCGCGGCTAGGCTAAAGGGGTTTTCGCCTCTGTTAGCCGTTGTCCAGGATCTGTAGCCTCGGTCTCTTGTACCGCGGAGCCTCTGCCCGATCATAATCGACGGCTCGTCTGATCAGAGGATTCGCATGGGTCTCCGCTCGTACGAAGATCTTCTTGGCTCGATCCTGGATGATCTTCGACACTGGGGTATATTCCAGGTCCCTGAAGATGTCGGTGTTTCTTACAAACCATGGTGCATCCACAGCGCATCTCAACGCCACGTTTTCCACGGCCTGTATCCTCTTCTTGTGCGAGTCGGCGGCGTACCCCCAGGCCACTGACGCATACGTCAGTTGCGGCCTGAGTACGGTCCTGAGTAGGAGTAGTTTGTTCCTCATGGTTGAGTTGACTAGTTCTACCCACCATCGGGTAGAGTCTGGTCCTCACCGCCTTTGCCTTCCTGACCACTTCGTCGGTGTTTTGTTTCCATGTTAGCCCTCGATCCAGAACGACACCTAGGTACTTGGCGGTGTCGGTCCACCGGATCGGTTCACCGTTCATGGTAACATGTCCCGCCGGGATTTGAATCCTCTTCTTCCTGAACAGGATCTCACCGCTTTTCTCTGTGTTGATCAGTACTTTTCATCTGTTGCACCATTCCTCCAGGCGGGATGCTGCTTACTGGAGGTGACAAATCACTTGCGCTGCCTGCCAGGATCTGACGACTAGAGCTGTGTCATCCGCGTAGAGTGCCAAGGCTGTTTCTGCTGTCTTTGGCAGATCTGAGGTGTATATGGTGAACAGGTGTGGCGAAAGTACTGTGCCCTGCGGTACTCCTGCTGCCATGGGTCTGTAAGTCGATAGCTCCCCGTCTACCTTCGTGCGAAGTTGCCTTCCCCTTAGATATGACTTGGTCAGCTTGACAACTGCTGCCGGGTATCCTGCATCTAACAGTTTGGCTAGGAGTCCGGCATGCCAGACTCTGTCGAATGCCTTTGCGACGCGACGTCTAGTAGGATCGCTTCCGTGGACTGGTTCCTGTTGAATCCATCCACTGCATACTCCACCAGGCGGGAATTCATTGTAGTTCCGAGTATCGACTGTTGTATGTTATGTCTAAAGAACTTAACGGCTGTCCGTGTGATATAGTCGCAAATGTAGGATATGTACGCTGTTATATGTAATTGTAGTGTGTTTATGCATCGATTAGGGTTAGTGAGGAGACGAAGTAGTTTATTTTGTGTCGTCTGGAGACGTTCGTACTGGGTGTCGGACATCCTGTTCCAGACGACACAACCGTACGTGAGGATGGGCCTAAATACGGTTTTATAAATTAATAGTTTGTTTTTAACGTTCAGGACTGATTTCCTGTTGATCAGAAGGTATAATTTATGGAGAGTCATGTACGATTTGTATAAAGTTCATGCTTATATAAAAATGGCCTAATAACCTCCGTATGCACATTCTTTCAGTACTTTCTTTTCAAGGCCGTCATTTGCATTGGAGTTATAAACATGGAAAATGTGCATCAGTTTACAACGTTGTAAAGTAAAAGTTATAATTTTAATGGGTAATTAAATTCAGTTAAATTTTGTATCACAATCTTCTACATACATATAAAATCAACCTTTACAAATGGAACGAAAAATAGTTTGACACGCAAGCAGCGCTCAACATATAAATTAAAACTTATCTGAAATCAAATTACGACAAATTTTAGAGAAAAACACAATAGGCCAGTAAGGTTGTGGTTCTACCCCAAATTAATTTCAGATCGACAACAAAGAATCATTCTGATCGCTGTTTACACGAATCTTTTATTATTTGTATCATTACGAATTTTGATAAAATTGAAACTGAAGAAGCCGTTATTGAACCGTTAGCCACAAGTCTACCACTTTGGGGTGAGGGGGTTTGGTTGCTTGCGTGCGCACGTAGGTTTTTTTAGATATATCTAACATTAATCGTATAACATAGTTAGTTCACTTATACTTTATGTAATGTGGAATAGATCTGTCCTGCTTCGTAACAGATTTAGCGACTTCTTAGCAGTGGCAGACAATAAAGCTAACTTTCTTGTCTAATCAGATAAAAGCTAATAGTTCAACAAAATGATCATAGTTGAAAGCAGGTTTTATAAAGATGAGGTATGGTGCAACAATTCATTCCTAGACATTGAGGAGCGGAATGCAATACAATAGAACGCGGACACTATGACTTTTCTTCACTGCGTAGATTCTAATGTTAATACTGTTGTTGTATCAGCACGTGACACAGACTTCTTGATATTACTACTAAGCCTATAAAATGCGAATTGTGGTTGAAAGTAGGCACTACAAAACAAAGTAAATGCATTCTTATTCATGACATTAGGAAGATGCAGGCTATCAGTGATATTGCATTTGTCGCTCATTTTACTTCATGCCATCACAGAGTGTGACTCCACCTCATGGATTAACAAAAAATCTGCCTGGAAAATATTTTTATTCGATCGCCACCTCTTACAGAATCTTGGTGTGGGTGGCCTTACAGACCAAATAATATACGATGCAGAGAAATTCATATGCAAGTTGTATGGAGCGCCAGAGCAGAATGAAATGAGGAGCAAAATTTTTTGTAAAAGGAAATCTTTACAAGCGCTTCCACCAACAACCGATACACTGTTGTTTCACATAAAACGCGCCCGCTTTCAAAGCTTTATATGGGGACAGTGCATGTACCCCTACACCTGAGTTACCCTGGTCTATAATACTGAGATGGAAAATTTGCAATGAGCAACTCATACCTATTTTGATGTCACTATATCCGTTAAACAAACTGGAATGAAATCGAAAATTTTTGTAATAGCCGTCAGAAATTTCAGTTTAAATATTTTCAATTTTACATATTTCTTTCAAAAATGGCCTTGTTAGTCGTCTTCTCCATTTTACACGTACGTAACAAGAGAATCCTAATTCTGGGTTCAGAATATGTCCACCTCATTTTACTGGCCTACAAGGCGTTACAAACTGTACTTTCTACAATCTTAGCGCGTTAATGGGTCAAAATGGCAAGAACTAACCGTATCGACTGGCTGATAAATCACATTTTCGTCGATAAAATGCACGAACGATTTCTTTGGGGGATTTATAAATTGCAAGACTCGCATTTAGATCCCTAACTTATTCCCCACAGATTGCATCTGGCATGTTACGTGCATAGTTTTTAACAAAAAACGTAACAATATTAGTGCAGTTGGTTTCTGAACTTGTTTTTATTAGTCGTAACAAGAAACGTTATTTCTTCTCCAATTATTTAGAAATTTTTCCTGTACCACGCTAACAATCCATTCGTTATTTCAAACTGAAAATGTTGCATACGGAACGTAATATTAATTTTTCAGCATATCTGAAAATATTAGTTTCATAAAAAACAAAAGAAAAGCCTCTGTTTCCTAGAAGTATAATATAATACGGAATAAAAACAAAATATTTAATCTTTTTTTAGACTTATTTGACGAAATCCAAATAATTGTTGTACAGTATTAGTCAAAAGCATGAAAAGAAGTTATTTGCGCCATTGTGATGGGATTTTTGCTCTGATTTGGCTTCGAATTTGTTCGATATCTGCGGACATTTTGAAGATATTTTAAAAATTTTGTACTATTTTCGATCTTTGTTGTCTTTAATCCTAATAAATTAAAGACCGCGAGTAAATTGTACATTCCAAGTCCGTACATATCGTATCGTAATACCAGCCTCCCGCGATTAACCCCCAAAATAATGCTTGTTATTTTTCGTTCAAAGGAAAATATGGAACGCCGACTTGGAGAATAATAAAAGTAGGTAGGTAGGTTTCTTGTGAGTGGGTCCCTGTGGACCCTCCACTGCGGCCTTCACCAGGCCTATTGTAGCTCACACCTAGTTATATTTCACCCAATAAGTTTAGTCTCTTAACGAAACTGATAACTTTATTGGGTGAGAATGTGTCCAGATGCTCTGGCAGTAGTTGCCCTTTGCCAAATATTGAGAATCGGATCCTCTCCACAGCGGGACAGGTACATAGGATGTGGTCTGCCTTCTCATCATCTTCCAGACATAGACGGCACTCGACGTTTTTCGCTAGGCCGAGTTTATGCAGATGGTAGTTTAGTCGACAGTGCCCGGTATATAGGCCTGTTAGAGTTTTCAGGTTTACCCTGTTTAACTCTAAAAGTTTCTTAGCTCTTGATTTCAAAGGGTATTTTATAAACGCTTTCGAATGAACTAATCCTGGTCTTGCCAATATTGGAGAGTTTTTTTCAGCCCAGGTTGAGATAGCCATTTTAGCAGTACTTAAAGATATGCCAAGTATCGGTTCTGGTCCGATGATTCGTGATCCCGCTCCTTCTTTGGCCCAGGAGTCGGCTATTTCGTTACCTACCATACCAGAGTGGCCGGGTATCCAGATCAGAGTCACTTTATTGTTTTTGCTCAAATGATTTAGAGCCTTCTGACAATTCTATACCGTATTGGTGTTACACCGGTAGGAGCCAAGAGCTTTTATAGCTGCTTGGCTATCTGAGAAAAATTTTTATCGATCTGCGTGTAAGATGCATATATTCCAGTCTTCTCACACACAGTTCAATGGCATGAACCTCAGCCTGGAAAACAGTTGCTTGAAGATATCCTCACCCTTGGTCTGTAGCTATGTCTTCCGGCTCCTGTACCTTCGGGAGTTTTGGAGCTGTCTGTAAACCAGCAACTGTCTGCCCTCAGTAGGTCGGCTTTATTCCAGTCCCACTAATCTTTTTTTCGGAGAAAGGATGTTGAAAGTCAGCTCGTAGTTGGTCATGGTAGGCATAGTATCCGAGAGCATTCCCAAGATGCTGTGATTCTCTATGTCATCCAGCGACCTGTTCCGCTCCATGATTCAATAAAGGACGTGTAACAGACGCAGCTTCCTATATGAAGGCATTCGCAGTGAGCATACAAGTATGTAAATTTATTACATGTAACATGTTTAGCACACGGACTCCATCACATTGCAGCAACTATCAGGGACCTGGCCAGTTTATTTTTCAGTTGTCAGGAGACTCTGCTGAACGTATTGTGGACCTCCTTGTAGGTAAAGAGGTAAACTTTTTCCCAACCCAATATAAACGTGACCTCTCATTGAAAAACTTCATATATTTTAAATATGCTCCTGTTGCCTCTGTAGACATTGAAAAGTCGTTTTCCTCGTATACATTGATTTTGAGCATATTCGAAATAAAATTTTCAGATTAGAAAGATTTAAGAAATAATTAATTAATTAACATTTCTTGACATGACATATTATTAGGCATGTCCACGGTGTCCACGTTTACTCTTGGGTATTTGTTTTCATTCAAGTTGTAGGTGACTCATTAAATTTAGTGACTATTGTACCACCAGAATTGGTACTATAATCAAAGAAGTTCTTTTTTTTATTTTTTTTAAGTTAAAGACCCACGTATAATCTATCGAATTCTACTGTCGTTTTTAACAAAACAAAAGCAGTTGTAATTAAATATTTCGTAAAGACGTATGCTTAAAGCATTTTACGACTTTCTTTAAAGAGATTTAGAGCTTTTGCATTTCTTAAATACCCTAATAACCTGGAATTAGAATATATTTAATGAATTTATACATTTAAACTCGCAAAACAGTAATGATAAGCGTGTTTTGCATATTTATCTAAATTCTAAATTCCTCAGGCAACTCCTGTGTGCACATCTGAACCCTTAATATTAAATAAGTATATAAACGTAACGAAATTCACAACCCCTATAATACATTTCAGGCAGATAGAGGAAATATTCATTAGCGTTGTCAGCTTTTGGATATGTAAAAAATGATATCCTTTGAAGGTTATAGTTTAAGAAGAGATGTCATTATTGGCCACCAATATACCTACTGAAAGTTCTAAAGCGGAAGGTGAATTACACTAACAAATATAAAACGTGTACAAATAACATTAAACCTATGTATTTTTGCATATTAAAATTATACAATCAAAAATGTTCTTTTTGACACATGTTTGTAATTATCGCAAAGTTTTTCTCCTTTATGTACAGTAATAATATAACATTTTTGTCAGTAAATTAGTTTCTGAAAATATTAAAATTCTTATTCCCTATTCACGATACGATTTTGTTAGTTTTATTAAAAGTAACATCCTATATTAAAGGTAGAAAATAAAATGACATTATTCTCGTTTATCCTTTCCTAGAAAGAGCGGAAGTTAAAATAATATGGAAGAAAATACATCTATGCAAATACCCGAAGGGAAGTCTGAAAAATAATAATATCCTAATACACTTCACTAAATAAAACCTTTTATTAAAATTAAATTAAAATGTAGAAAAGAGAGAATTCTCTTTCTTTCAGGTAAAACAAAAACAAATCACAAGCACCTCGGGGTATTTGCTCAAACTTTGTATAGAGAAAGCTAATTTAAATCAAACTCGAACTCCTCGTAAATTGCCTGCTAAAACAGAATTGAATTGTTGGTTACACCACAAACAAATAACGATTGGGAATTTTAAAATTCTATTAAACCGAGTCACAGGTATCATTAAAGATTCCTCTGGGGTTTTTAAGAGGTAGATAAATTATATTATTTTTTTTCGCCACAAGGCTCCAACACGCTCACGTCCATTATTTAGTATTTATTTTGTAAATAACTTAATATACAATAAAAATGGCAACGAGGTAAATACATTTTCACAAATTTATCTAAAAATATTTTTAAGTTGTTTACTTAGGATCGGTTTATTCTCCTAAGTAAACTTAAAACTCGCACTGGGAGATCTCGGATATCGTTTACTCTACAAAAAAGTTTGTGTTCAGTTAGTACCTTTCGTTAGTGGGTAAATACGGAGGTTTGTATGACAAATTAAGGTTCTTGGTTATACATTTATTTAATTGCTTTTCATTACACTTCACGTAGTGAGAGAAGTAATTTAAACTGAAAACATGGAATCATGTGTTGATATTTTAGTCAGTGTATCTTGTGGATGTTGTTGATAATTCCTTTATTACTCATAGAAGGAATTGAAGGAAGTAATATTTTTTCATTTTTAACGGCTTGTTGAACCTGCTCATGTTATTGTCATTTTATAAATTAGATGTTAGGTCATGTTCAAAATATCTACCCAGAATACAAGAAGTAATGGAAATTAGGAGTAATTTTGAAGTCAATGAACATACCAATTTTGCGACCTCCTCGTAGACTTGCAAACGAAGAAGACTAAATTATCTCCTGTTTTTTTTTTATTCTTTTAATAAAGTATGTAGTTTAGGCTGGCCGGCTCGCTAAATTGCGGGTTATTTGGCATTATTTACACTTGCCACATGAGAACTTAAAACTCGCGTGTTGTTTCTAGCTAATTAATAATTTTAAACATTGTAACCATTGGCGGATTATACTTGGCACTGCCATATTGGAAAATGGCAGCTGAAATCCGTTTTCAGCCTGTAACTTTCGAATAGATGCGGTTTCAAATTTTCTTTTATTTTGTTTCAATGCCCTCTTTAAGTCAAAACTTTTTAGTCATTACAAATTTTTCTGATGTTCCTTAAGTAGTATCTTGACCTACAGCTTCCTCAGGAATCGCAGATCAAAACCAAAATGTCAGATTCACAAAATCAATTTTCCGCCCTTGGTTTGAATAAATATTTTTATTAGAGCTTTTTTTATTTTAAAGTATGGTTATTGACAGATTTACTTGTCCTGAAGTAGATCGGAATCTTTGAATGTGAAGATAACACTGATGTAATTTTCCATGAAACACCAAAATACCATATCGCCATATCCATTTTTAGAAAAACCAGTCCCCAAGTTTTTTCTTGAAGATTTTCTGTGTAAAAATACCTGTTTAGGACAAACATAAATAATTTTGAGTCTCGTGGCATAGTTTTTATTTATTGAATTTCAGTGAGTAAGTCCTGTATATAATAAATTTCGGGTCATTTAAGTCGCCCTCAATATGTTGAAAGAAACTTATTTCTTACTGACAAATTCTAGACGGGACTCTCCTTCCTAATCCCTAAGGCACGTCCTTGAAATCATTTTATATGTCATAAAGCTGATTTCAGGTGTTCCCTGTGAAACGTGAAAGCACTTCGGTAAATCCTCGTTGCAAACATGCTTCGGATCTGAAAACTTTGGAATGTCTGTAAATCTCTCTTCATAATATTTTCTTTCAGATGCGCGTCTTACTTAAAATATCGCCATTTAAATAATAAAGGAAAGCTTTTTAAACCATGAATATAAAAGTGGATTACGTTTTTGGAGTCATTTGCATTGTAATTAATTATTATATTTTAATTTTTTACAGCAGCGAAAATAATTTCGCATATAAAGCTACCGACAAAGTAATTGTTTGAGATATTTATTTCTTTTAAGGGAGGATGGCGATTTACAGCGATGGTAAGCTGATGTTGACAGATGTTTTAAGCAAAAATTTATTCCTCTTCTTAAAAAAAAACACAAAAAAATAAACCTAATTTTTCTAATACAGCATTCATTTTGTGTCATTCGAAAGGGACTAAATTTATTTCTTAACAAAGCACAGATGTTTTGTTTTAATATCTTAAGTAAACACAGAAAAAACTGAAGTATAACATGTAACTATTATTGTGTCAAACTCTGTATTTGTTCTAATACAACAATCGTTACTCTACTTATCAAATAGCTAAAATAAATTGTTTGACTCGGTGGTATAAAAAGACAGTCGGTCCACACAAGCACAAATTTAGAGTATACAAGCGACCGACTTTAATAAGTGAATTAATAAAACAAAAAAAAATACAATAAAGTTACCAAAATATTCGTTAAAAGTTGCTTTAATCCAAAATCCTACTCGCTACATTATTATCTAAAAAAAATGAATAATTTAAAAAAATATGCTATCAATTTTTTAAAAACTTTTTGCACGAACAAGAATAAAACAATATTTTACCGCCTCATAACAAGAAGTAAATCAAGCGTTTATCCCCATTGGATTTAAAGTCGTCATGGAACCAAAGAAGGGAACAAACATAACGTATTAAAAAATCTGACATTTTATTTACTTCATGTTTATGTATTTCTAGAAAAAAAAAAGAAGTGTTGTGGTTGACTCACTACCTACATAAAACTCTTATACTAGCACATTCAGATAAGAATGACAGTATAAAATATAAAAAGCTATAGATATTTATTATTATCATGTTAGGTTTGAAAGGATGCTTATGTAATACCCAATAATTATTTATTATTTTTTTTTTCTAGAAAAATAATGTAACCTGAACATTTTTATTATGTCAAACTTTTAATGGTAAAAAGAACAAGAAATTAAGAATTAAATATATAAACTATAAAATGTAACTTATTTCAAATTGAAATTAATATTAATATTTTCACAATGCGTAACATTGTAATATTTAGTAATCTAAACGTCAAACAGAAATAGGAGAAAATAATGTCAAGAGACAATTAGATACAAGAATACCTAGACAAATTCGGAATAAAATACAAAAGCTTCGTAGCCAATTATTCTTTAGTTTTTTACATTTAATTTTTTTTTTGTAATAAAAATTGTGCCCTTTCGTTCAAAAAAAGTTGTATGCACCTCGCGGGTAGTGTGTTTTGGTTCCTTGCATGAATGTTTCACACTATTCATGCCGGGACTAAAACACTCACTTTACTCTCTTGGTGCATAAATAACTATTAAGTGAGAATATGTTGCATTTTATTATGTCCAACATTTGGATCAATTTTTTTTTTTTTTCAGTAATATCGGTCTTCTGAGAAAAGATGTTTATCATGGAATTCTGGATAGTAGTCCTGAACGTGAAATAAGAATGTCTTAGTTTTTTTTAGCCTAAACCTAATTTGATTTTTTATCGCAAAAGGATGAAACATATCCATATTTCTCTAGTTTACAAGCTGACATAGCAGAAAAATATTTTAAAAATGTTTAACATTTTGTAATTTTCGGATTTTTAAACAAGCAGTTTATTTTTTAATGTGATTTGTTTTGGTTTATCACCCTCAAGTAATCTGTAATCTGAAATTGCAAGCCATTTCATTCCCGTTTGTTGTTTTCCGTGAAGAATTGTTTCTGCCAGTCTAGTCCAGATGGCGCCACTTATTTCTACTGGAACAATTGGTTTGGTAGATTTTTACACTTGTAAAAAAAATGCCTAAATATCTATTTGTCTTTATTGCTCATACTGTACTCACAAATGTTTGTCTCTTTCCAAACTATAATCGAGTTTAAGTAGCAGAACACTACGGTGCTACTTCCTTCTTACTAGTGTAGCGTTTCGAAGACAACAGCTGTAGTTCAGCGGTCTGGTAAAATTTATATGTTTTCTGGTATTATCGTGTAATTTTATGATCATCATAGTTTAAAAAGTTGCTATTTTGATTTAACGTACCTTTGAGTCAATTTTCATAACAATAATAATATTTATATAATTTACGCCCTGGGCGAATTTGCTTTTCGGTGATCTGTTTACATTGGTTGTTCTTTGGAAGAGCCATCATTAATATCGATTTATCGTGCCTTTTGGCAATTTATCCCTCTCATATTGTAATAATTTCGTGTGCTAATTTAAACTAACTTTCGATTATTGTAAATCTTAGATTTACCTGGTAACGGATGTCGCCATTTTGTATCGTAGTTAGTTGTTTTCTGTCTTTGTCTGTTGATGTTATAGGTCACTTGGCTACGTTGGTAACTCTGTGAAGAGTGGTGACTGGTGACATTTCGAATTTGGTACCCCTTTTGAGGAAACTTATTTGTTTATAACCTTTGTGAGAATTACCTAACGTGGTGCATTTGTTTTGTAGTGGATCATTTTATACCAGTGCATATATTTACCAACCAGACCTCTGAAGCGTATGGTTTTTTAAATTTAAAATATCGAGTGCTTACTGAAACGTTTACTTAGTATTTAGTTAGAAACGCTGCTCTAGTGGAGCCTTGCCTAGTTCTCTGGCAAAGATACCTGCCTAGTTATCTGGCAATTGATTACCTTTTAATTATCTGCAGTAAACATATAGTCAAGCTATATATCCTTATTTAACTTTATCTGGAATTCATTATTACCTCTCTACGAGGTACTAATAAATAATTTAACTTAACGTTACCTTTAATTTGACAATTATCATATTGTTTTATATTTAGTAAATATTTAGTTACGTTACCTTTCTATTTGTCTGTCTGTGTACAGACATTCTAAATTCTATTTTCTTAAAGATTACCTTATTTTAATAAAATCTTAAAATATAGTGAATAGCTATTTCACTTGTTTATTATCATAACTATACCTAGTTTATTTGTTGGACTAGTATTTCTTCTATTTAACGTAACATTTATTGATACTTAAGTTAGTTGAAGTCTTCAACTTCCTAAAATATTGTGGGATACCAATTTTAGTTTGTTTAGTTTGCAATTTACCCTGTAAATTTGTATTAACTCTCATATTTTGTCTACGTAGCTGGACAATTCAAACGCCACAGCTTTTTACCTTCCTTTGCCTATAGACTGATCTCAGAAAACTCTCCCCTTTTTATGTAAATACCTGGACCAAGAGAAGAAGATAACTGGTGGATCGTACTGATCATTGGGTGAAGCAGAAAAACGATATTTTACACAACTGGCATTTCGTCTCAGGGGTAACTGACAGTGATGATTCAAACTTACACCGAACCCATTCAGAGCTTAGCCGTTGGTTAATTCTTCGCTGACGGACTAACCCATTTGAAGTTACGTAAGATCTTCGTCCCCAGTGAAAGTTGATATTTGGTCAGAAGAATTTTTGTGAGAGATCAGTTACCTTTTCTTTATTTCTCATAACGTCATATAATTTTTTCTTGATTATTTTGTTGGCCTTCAACCAAAACTAGGTTTTTTAACTAAAAGAGGCCATCTGAGCTTATGTAAATTTTGTACAAATATTCATACCAGTCTATTATACTTTTTATCTAGTAATATTTTTTATTCGACTTCCTTCCCAAACTGAGTTCAAGGATTAACGTTATAATTACCTTTTAAAGTAAACTTTTAATTATTTGGTACTGGCAATAGTCCTGGCGCCAAACTTTGATTGTGGTGAGAACTCAAATCAATCTTAGGACTTATTTACGACCTGCTAACTGAGCTACCAGTCAATAAATACAACCCCCAGTTAATTGTGTTATGCCAGCAATGAGCCGCGGGGGGGGGGGGTTGCATAGTGAATATAACTTTGTGTTAATGGTGCTTTAATTAGCACTTAATAAACAAGAAATTGCTGCGTTTGAAAATGAAATGGAATATTTTAATGACTAAATTATGTAATTTGAACAATTAAATTAATCTGATAATGTGTTATTTATTCGCTTGGTATAATTAAT
This sequence comes from Rhamnusium bicolor, assembly GCA_029963845.1. Taxonomy (NCBI): domain Eukaryota; kingdom Metazoa; phylum Arthropoda; class Insecta; order Coleoptera; family Cerambycidae; genus Rhamnusium; species Rhamnusium bicolor. Next base: position 6,338,300 of record JANEYF010001344.1, read on the forward strand.
TTTTCATTTGTTGAGTAAAATTATAATTTTATGCAAACATTAGTATTTCTGGAAATTAGAATGTTGCTGTAATACTATTTTGAATAAATTTAATCATTTAGCGTAGATGCAAATACAGAGTGTAACACAATAGAATGTCATAAATGAAAGAATGTATTCCTTGTTCAGATATAAAAATCCGGTAGCATCAATAAAAGATTTTGTGATTAATAGACCTCTTTTTCATTTCCAGTTTAAATATCTTTTGATTCCTGTATTGTAACACATTTCCTAGCACACTTCTTCGATCCTATGAAAAAGAGTTTGCTCATCAGGGATAGGAACAGCATAAACATTTTAAATGACTCCATAAATAGTAATCCAGTGGATTGAGGTCTGGGGGGCGAGATGGCCATGCTGTCGATCTCCCACGGCCTATCCATCGAATAGGATAAGTTTCATTAAGATATCCTCGTATTATCAAAGAAAAATGAGGTGAAGCACTACGTGCATAAAAAGAATACGTACTGCTCGTGGAGGCAGCAAATCATTTTGACACTATGAAAAATAAATTATTAAATTATGTAAATAATTATAATTTATCGAATAACAAATCAGAAATTATCGGTTTGTATTCACAAAAACACGAGGTTAATTTATTATTTCAATTTTAAAATTGAAATTTTTTAGTCTGTGAACGACATATTACAAAACTCTACCAGAAATGATGGTTTTAAATGTGACGTCACTCTTGTAGTAAGCAAAACCTACGGTTATCCTTTGGTGTTTTGTGAATATTTGGACTGATTTTATGTTGTTCTTTCAAGTTTATAATAATTAATCATAGAAGGCTGGCTTTTTAAAAGCGGACATTACGAATTTGCCAAGAATTGACACAATAATGGTGGCTAAATTGTTTGCAACTAATCTCGATTTCTGTTCTACCGAATTTAGGAATATTAAAACATCTTCAACATAACCTTAAAATTACAAACATGACAGATATGTGAAAGACGTCACTTGTTTACATTAGTTGTAAAGCTCAAAGCTACGGAAAGTATAAGACAAAATAGTACTTACATCAAAGTGATCCTCATAAAAATATGGTATACTTTTACTCGATAATAATTTTGGGTATCTCCCGGCAAGTTGTAACCAAGTCCTTCTCATTTTAATATCATCCGGCAGTTTTATAAACAACACTTGTACTCTTGTAGTTCGGCACTAAACACAACGTAAAACGATGTTTTAATTGATAATTTAAAAAAACATACCAAGCGCGCCAATGATATTCCTGAGCATTACACGTGGGACAACAAGGAAGGTTGGCGTCCCCGTCGACAGATTTCCAAGTTGATAGGTTGCATCGTTGTTGTGTCTGCCAGGCAAGTATCTATTTGGCTTGATGACGGTATCGGATGCTAGGGTCAGGCAGGACACCATACCGAGCGTTATTTACACTTGTTTATATACTACAAGGATGACGTCACAGTAGATAGTGACATGGCGGTTCATGTTTTCGCGCCAAATTAAATATTTGAAATTTTGAATTATCCTATAACACGATTTTCTTTAAGCGAAATAAAAATTCCTGTGGACTAATACTACGATATGAACATTTTAAGACAAGTTAAGAATAAGAATCAAATTGCCTATTGTTAAACGGTAAAAGCTACGCAAAAAATCAAGAGATCATTTTTGTTCAAAATTAAATTTGCATTCCAAAAATGGCAAAAAAAATTTTTTTCTGTGGCGTGCCCTAATCTTTGACGAAGACATAAGTGACATAGATACCCCCTATGCCACGTCATTGATTAAAATTGGGGCTTGAAACTTTAACGAAGCTTCTAAGGACAAATGTTTATATGAGAAAATACTCATAAAGTCAGTCAAGGGATACGCTCTTTCAATGTGACATTCCATTATATCACAACTTGTATACAGAGTGAAATGGTGGAAAATTACGTTTTTTGTTTTGGGAGATTATTCATAAACTCATTCTGATCATTTTTTCCTACTTCGTAATCCCATTTTCAACTCTAGTGTCCAAGAGGAAGGTACGTAGCCACAGAAACACCAGAGACACAACACCGTCGTTTGCTATTTTTCCAACTTCAAAATATACCAGAAAAGCACAGGTTTAATTCTTTAAGTCAGTTTGATTATAAATATACAATCTATTTATTGTATGGACTATTTTGTTGTGAAATATAATCGCTACTTAGCATTGCCTACCACTAAACATATAATGTAATATTTTTACTGTAGTCTTAATTTCTTCTCTATAAGAAAGTAGACATCTAACTATTATGTATTGCAAAACGAGTTTAATTTGGATATGCACAAGTGAGTTCTACTTAAAAACTGTCTATACTGTAAACGTGTAATTTTCCTGTTATACTTTTATTAAAATTTCCTAGAAAACGTTCCAGTTATTCGCATAAAAACACTAAATCATAAACATATGGCCTCTTCTAATGGCCATAATCTACTAAAGGATGTAAAAACTAATGGAAATTGTTATGCAGGAATATTCAATGAGTATATTGTGTTCAACATTCCTGCTGATGTTCCTGCTATAGCCTTTTTTGTAGTGGTGTGGGGCTCGTTTATGTTACAACCTTATTATATGCCAAGCCACCTCAGGATATTGTTATTGGACCTTTCTTGTCATTGAGTTTAACTTATTCGTGTAGTCTAGCCTGCGTTTGACAACTTTTCCATTCAAGTGTAATTTTTTATAAATTAATATTAAACCTCAATGTATAAACACTACTGGTATTATAAAATTACATAGATTGAATGTACAACATAATTCATAGTCCTAGAAAAATACCAATAATATTGAAAACGTAAGATGTAAAAATTTCTTGGAAATGAAAAAACGAGAATGTTGCTTTTAATTAATACGATTATCTCTTTATTTTTATAATCAGTTATTACAAAAGCTTCAATTCCAGTTAATGACCATTACTTGGTATTATTATTGAGATGTCATTTCATCATTATTGTCAAAGATCTTTCATACAGCAGTTAATATGTCAGTTTTTATTTACGACACTTTCGGAACTGCTGGTATTAAAATTTGTTCTAATGATAATATCAGCTGTTTAAAAATGTGGGGAACAATAAATATAACAATCATATCATATAATATACCTACGATACCTACGTTTGCAACAATTATTTAAACATATTGATAATGATTATATGCCAAATTTCTGCGTTGAATGATTTCCAAGTCATAAGCAATAATTCTAAATTTAATCGCCACTCCTCAGGGCCGGTAATTGAAACAATTTTGAACCAAGGTGTCTTCCTGATCAGTAAATTTTGACCTAAGTTATCTTAGTTGTCAATCGTAGTTCACTGTTTTAGAAGCACCCTATATACAATTTCAAAAGTTTTTTTTTAACATGAATATTTATGTAATCGCGAAAATATAGTGTATGAAATAAACAAAGGTGTGCTTTAGAGTCAAAAAAATTGCTTGTTTATCCCAACTTATAAAATCACTCACGTATTTCTGTTTTGTTCCAGGTTCAAACAATGCAAACCCAGATCAAGTGAGCGCAAAATCAAAAAACGAAAAACAAATGCACGGCAACAACTCAAAAATCGTCCGTGCTCTTACGAATCTTAATGAAAGCCGGGCGACGGGCGCGACCTCAGGCGAATTGAATCGGAATAACTTCATCCTCTTACGCAACGCCAAATCCACCGAAACCGGTCACATTCTTCTTCGTACTGACAACCTCACCCATTCCAAAAATAACCTCTTGTTAGAAGACAGCGACAATGGCAAAATCGGCCAGATACTCATACAGCAAAGTGAGATTAAGAAGGGGGTTTTCGTGCAATCCGTCAAAAGGTTGAGTTCAGGCACGCCGATTTTTCTTTTGAGCGGGAACGACAATAGCAATGGACACATACTTATACAGACTGCGCCGGCTGATGATATCAGACAATCGGGTGATATCGCGGACGATACGGGGGATAACATACTTGTGCAGGCGCTGGAAGGGATTCAGGATATCGAGGCAGGAAGCAGTAGGGGAATTTCCACACCGATTGGATCAGGTAGGACTCTTTAAAATTAATAATTTTGAAGTATTTGTGAAAACTAGAAGCAGACAGTAACTATGGTGCTTCACTTGACTAGATATTCTGTCCACCACAACAATAAAGTTATAAGATGCATTGCTCTATCGTGATTTATCTCAGCAAAGTCTCTAAGGTCAAGGTAAATAGGTACCTCCTGAAATCTTCTCGCGTTACCTATTTACCACTTAATTTTATTCGCATGGACGCCGTTGCAATATTTTGCTACTTTGATTTATCGAAATGACAGAAATTGCCAACCTTGACATGCATACCTCATGCCCGAGTCTACAATTTAAATATTTTATTCGCAGAACTAGTCCGTTTGTAGGGTAATTTATAATATAAAGAGGAGAGGTTAAGAATTGAAAAATTAGACCTTTAAATAAACCGGCACTCTACGTGCCTCATGAAACGATTCCGTGAGAGTCGAGTATTTATCCAAGAGCTGGCGGTAAACGGGATATGATTGCTTTCTCTGTATTATTTTCAGGGAGACCTTCCGTTACGACCAGCTTTGAATAAAATTTTATTACGAATGCAAATATCGTATGCTTAGGTCAAATAAATTTTGTCGACCGAAAAATATAGCAGTGTGCCATAGTTATTATAATGCTATTAACAGAGAATGTTTGAATCGATAGAGGTATTTATGGCCGCATTTTTGAAATATTACTCCAGAAATATGCATAATTCGTTTCGGAATTGTTTTAGTCGTAACAGTTTGGAAATTAAACGAGTTCCCTTTCATATAAAAACTGAGGAATGTGGTAAGCAAGTTCATATTCCATTTGATAAATAAATAAAAATTATTGTGCGATATAATCTACAGAAACGAGCATTAAGAAAACAAATTCCGTTTCCACATTTAAATAAAACTGATAATTAGATTTTTGTAAAAAACCGAATGGTTATATGTTTCTATCACGTGATCCATTCATGATGGACTATGAATGCAGAATTCCTTTAGAACAGTAAATTAAAAAGAAAAATGTTTTAAAAGAGTTTTATGCCGCTTCTTCTCAGGAATGCAATAAGAGATATAAATATATTAATTATAGGCCTAAGATCAGCAGTAGAGTTAGTAATAAACTGAATAAACTGGGATGTAGAACAATTTCAGTAAATAAAAATAATTTAGGTAAAATGTTAATTAACAATAAAGACAAGCTGAAAAGCTACAAAAAACAGGAGTATATGAGTTAAAATGTAGTGACAGTGATGCTATATACATTGGACAAACTGGACGAAATGTAAAAAAGCGATTCGAGGAACACAGGAAATCTATTGTAAACAATGTATATACTACGGGCATGTCAACACATTGTATAGAAAACAGTCATTTTATAGATGTAAATAATGTCAAATTACTCCATTCGGAAAAGAAAGGAAAGAGACTTGATCTATTAGAACAATTAGAAATAAGTAAGGCTGTTAAGAATAAGAAAAAATGTAACGAATGAACAACAAATTTTTACCGGCCACCATGTATTAAATAAAATAATTTAGATTTTAAAAAATAAAGTAATACTCAACTTTTAAAAACATATTTTACAATAGTTTTATAGTAGGTACCAGATGTGGTTATATATAAGCAATGAACACAAATTTTACTGTTCAGTATTCCCTGTACTCTTGATAAAGACCTAAAAAGCCGAAACACGTGTAGAGTTTCTAATAAAATATTTTTGAAACATTAAAAAGCAAATTTCTTTCATATATTTAAAATAATAAAAAAAAAAAATGTTTTTAAATTGTTCAGAAAATTTTGGATTTCTCGTCTTTGTAGAGATTAGGTATATTGTACATAAACAATATATGCAGTATATCTGCATCAACAAAGAGACTATTTGATAGGTAGTAGTGGTAGCTACTTATTTTACTAGGCAAGTAGGCCACAATGGGCCCTTTTTACCTAGGGACCTACAGTTTAGCGTGGACTCCAAACCACGGTCCTCGACTGTCAACTAACCCACCGCCTGGGCCTGCCCGCCTGCACCGCTAGCAGAGTGGCAAACCTCCTAGGTAGGTCTCTTCGACCCTCCATCCGGGCTTGCCTCTCCGCCTGCATCAGGCTAGCGGCCTTCCCGGGATTGTCTGTTGACAGCCTACCGACTGTTAGATGAGCTATCGTTCATCCATCCAATTGCCGGACTCGATCAGCGCTGCTTAACTTCACTGATTGAATATCGGAAATTAAACGGATGCCCATACCTCATCCCCATTTGATAGGTAAGTATATCTTTTATTACACGTTATTTTCAAAAATTTTTTGCCCATACTTTAACTACTTGCTTCCTTTCATATAAGTAATCAGTTAATAAACTATACAGCATCAGTATACAAAATAATTTGTAAATATGTTATTTAAATATAAGGCGTTTAAGAGGGCTAATCGAACCAGTGTTTGTAAGGTAATTTTTCAAAATTTATTTCTTCCATACGGTTTGGTCAAATTACACCAAATTTGGAGGATCAATAGTTGAAAGTGTACTAGAGGGTACATGTATATCTATTTTAATTAATTTTCACTTTATGTAGGGAAAATTTATACTGTAAATATAAGTGAAATTTGGACGTAATTAGCTCCTGAATTATGATATCAATCGGTAAAATTCAAGGTAAAATTCATACATGTCGTCTAGAATGAATCTTCATAATTATGCTCAGCAAGTTTCAAACTTTTATTCCGTACCATTTGGTTAAAATGAATTTTCTAAATAAGTATCTTTGTCACTACAAATATAGCAAAGAAGTGTTACCTCTATCGGGAATCGCACCTCAATGAAGTCGGTGAATAAAACGTCCAGTGAAGGTATAGTCAAGAGCAAAATTATTCAGCGGCGCATGTATAAAAACTTTCTAGAGAGTGACACAGCTATCCGAAGCTTTTTCCCGACTAGGCCCCTTAAGATATAAATTATTATGTATATAAAGATATAGTAATACCTGAGATTCATTTATGAAATTATATGATCAATATGGCAGTCAATTGTAAAATGTGTTCATATAAACTGACAGAATATCATTGGTCACCGAAGTATTTTTTGTACTACTACTGAAAGGGTTTAGGTAAATAACCTCTAAATTGCAAATTCGTCCCTCCTGAAATAATACTGTTTTTTTTTTAAGTTATTGTAAATACACATTTAAAAAGAATTTTTATTATCTAGGCAAGCCTCCTTTTCGATAGATTATTTATGTTTTCCTTTGGGTAAATTACAACCACTGTTTTTCCTTCATATTTCTCTTTAGGTTATGCACCTTTTTAACACGCTTTTATTAGCTTCACTTGTATGTTTGTTTGTTTGTTTGTTTGTTTGTAACCGACTCTTTGGACTCGATTTTGACCCACTTTAAACGGACAAATTTAATTGAAACTTTGTACACTTACGAAGAACCGGTAACAATACAATAATTTGATAAGTTTATATCATTATCCTGATCAGGATCGCCAGTCCTTTCCTCACGTATCCTCTGCGTGAGAGCAAGAGGCTTAATATTGTAAGTATATTCCGTGATTCTCAGTTCGGTCGTTGGCCGAGCGGGCAAGTCTTAGTCGACGCGAAACGACGGACCCCTCGGGCGTGAGTTCAAATCCCATGGCTGAAATAAAAAAATATTTTTTTTTTCAGAAATATCTGTTGGATCGTAATATGTTATAATATCAGCATCAATAAGCAATATAAATATAGTTTAAAAAAACTACAAAACACGCTTTCATAGCACATCAAACTAAAAAAGTGAAAAATAAATATAGTTTAAAAAACTAAAAAACACGCTTTTAAAGCACATCAAACTAAAAAGTGAAAAATAATTATTAATATAAACTGAAAACAATAATGAACGAAAAATACTAGTATTATTGTGAAAAAAGTTTCTTTATTTTCCTTGCCCTTTATTATAGTTTGGTTATTTTCACGGAAAGTGCGGAAACGGCGGCCATGACACTGTGAGCGGCACATGCGCACTTTATGGAATTCAGTGCTGTTTTTACCGTATCGTATACAAGTCGCATAGGGTGTGAACTAATGGACTTATACTGCTGATTCTTTTTATATTTTTTTCTTAAAGACGAAGCTTTTGGTTCTAATCCTTGACTGAGGCACTTTAGTTGTATTTCAGGTTGCCGTCGGCCTCTGAATATATCATTTTGCCGTTACGTAGAGCAAAGTTCGACTTCTTACCCCATTTTGGCTTTAACACTCCGCCATAGAGGAAAACATTTTAAGTGAAAGTTGTAGAGCGTAAAATTTACAATCGATCTCTTATATTATGTGTGACAATTGGAGACCAAACAACACGTCCGGGGAGCACGGGAGCACCGGACGCGATGCTGAGCCGCGTCAATCTGATAAAGCAAAAATGGGGTAAGAAGTCAAACTTTGCTTTAAAAACAGAAAAATACAATATTCAAGGGCCGATGGCCACCTAAAATACAATCAAAGACTTCGTCTTTAAGAACAAAATATAAAACAGCCCTGTAGGTTCTCGTATTGTGTCGACTTGCATAAAACGCGTTGCATGAAATCAACCCACAATACAGGAACCCTGTACGGTATTTGAAAGTGGATACAAGTTTGAATTGGAACAGAAAGGTCCCAGCTTCCAGCAACTCATGCATCTAAAAATGTAATTTAATCCCTTTGCGTCTCAACTAGAAGGTGTTTTCTTAGTTATTTGAAATAATATATTTGAATTCTGTTTTTTAAATGAACAGTTTTTGCGGGACTTCACAACTAAAATTGTAGCTACGTCGCGCGTCGTACAAGATAGAAGAAAAATTGCAGCTCCCAGTGACGAACATAAAACAAAGTCTAAAGCAATGAGATGTAAACAAAAAATGAGTGAAAATTAACTTTAGATTTTGAGATAAATAGCTCTCAACGATTCTTGGTTAAACAAAAGAGAAGCAGAATCGCGTTTATGACTAAAAGTAATGAAAGCGGAGTTGATAAAAAGTGTCGTCTTTGTGATACGCTTAAACAAAATGAATTACAATTTCGTTGTAAATAAGAATTTACAGTTCTAGACAAACAATTTTAAGACGTAATGAGAATATTATGAAAGAACGTAATTTAATTACAATGTCTGTCACTACAGTACACAGACACACACACACACTGATGAACAACAAAATTAAACCATCTTTAATAGTGGCAGACATTCCTGAATAGCAACATTTGGACATAAGGTTAATTGTTAATATAAAAATAAAAAATCTAAAATTGAAAAACAATCTGGTAAATAATAACATAAATATAAATATAATATATCTTAGTTTGAATTTAATTGTAACCTTCAGTATTAATGTGGCATTAACTACAGGATAATCAAACTGTGTTTTGTTAGTTGTTAACTGATGAAATGAACAATTTTATCTCAATTTAACCTGTTATTAAATAGACGAGTTCCAATTTAAATTTAGAGCATCCTTTATGTACTCAAAAGTTTATGTATGTGTCTTTCAGAACAGAGTGTACCTATGCAATCACATAACGTTTTAGAAAATACCAGTAATATATCAAACACAAAAAAGCACTCTCTTCAAAGCCCGTATGATGTCAACATGTGTTAATGAATGCTGAAATTAATTCTCCGGTCTTTGTAAAATTGCAGTGCACTCTGCTGATTTATCTCTAGCCAGCCACTACCTTCTAACTCTGCAAATACCGTTAAATGGTTATTATGAACAATGGTTATTAACTGCCTCTATAAATAATAGTCCGATTTCGTCCAGAAATATCGTTTGCACACTCGGTAATTATTATGGTTCAATAGTCCATTATTTAGGAGCATTTATAAGCTTAGATCAACAAAACCTCAAGCTGACGTCGCGGTTGTTCAAGTTCTGTTTAACGCAAACATAAATATACCTATATTATTTCTTCAATAAAAAACAGAAAAACTTATTTCCTATTTTTATTACTAGAGGACTTCCAGCCAAGTATATGAACAATTTGTCCTACGTTTCGTCCGAGTTTTCGGACTTTTTCAAGGTTAAAAAGAATTTTGCTGCTGATATTCGAGAATTGTTTTAATTTGTTCTTGGTTGTAGCTCCAAAATTTGATTTTATTTGTTCAAAGAATCCCATTATTTTCGTAAATATATTGGTCACTGCCTCAAGGACCTAGATTATAGATGATATTTTACACAAGTTGTTGGCTGTTAAGGTAGAAATTATTTCTTCAATAAAAAACAGAAAAACTTATTTCCTATTTTTATTACTAGAGGACTTCCAGCCAAGTATATGAAGCTACAACCAAGAACAAATTAAAACAATTCTCGAATATCAGCAGCAAAATTCTTTTAACCTTGAAAAAGTCCGAAAACTCGGACGAAACGTAGGACAAATTGTTCATATACTTGGCTGGAAGTCCTCTAGTAATAAAAATAGGAAATAAGTTTTTCTGTTTTTTATTGAAGAAATAATTTCTACCTTAACAGCCAACAACTTGTGTAAAATATCATCTATACCTATATTGTATATCGTTATTTATTTGTGGCATCCTATAATGAGAAGAAATAAATATACCTGCATCGAATAATTTTTTGTGTCAATTTATACTCTCACATATAAACTATAACAATGTCAAATGTTTCTGTTACCGCGGCTTAGTGATGAGTAAATTCCCTAGATCGAAGCATCGGGGAAGTTCCCGGGAATATTTCCAAAAAATGTTCCCAAAAATTCCCGAATAAACTCTCGAAACAAGATTTTTTTAACACGCTTTTATTAGCTTCACTTGTATGTTTGTTTGCTTGTTTGTTTGTAACCGACTCTTTGGACTCGATTTTGACCCACTTTAAACGGACAAATTTAATTGAAACTTTGTACACTTACGAAGAACCGGTAACAATACAATAATTTGATAAGTTTATATCATTATCCTGATCAGGATCTCCAGTCCTTTCCTCACGTATCCTCTTAATTCCTCTTAATATTGTAAGTATATTCCATGATTTTCAGTTCCGTCGTTGGCCGAGCGGGCAAGTCTTAGTCGACGCGAAACGACGGACTCCTCGGGCGTGAGTTCAAATCCCATGGCTGAAATAAAAAAATATTTTTTTTTTTCAGAAATATCTGTTGGATCGTAATATGTTATAATATCAGCATCAATAAACAATATAAATATAGTTTAAAATAAATATAGTTTAAAAAAACTAAAAAACACGCTTTTAAAGCACATCGAACTAAAAAAGTGAAAAATAATTATTAATATAAACTGAAAACAATAATGAACGAAAAATACTAGTACTATTGTGAAAAAAGCGTGGGTTGCTCGATATACGAAAAATATGGCACAAAGCGCCCCACGCTTTTTTTTACAATAATACTAGTATTTTTCGTTCATTATTGTTTTCAGTTTATATTAATAATTATTTTTCACTTTTTAGTTTGATGTGCTTTAAAAGCGTGTTTTTTAGTTTTTTTAAACTATATTTATTTATTTAGACAGTCAGACAAAACTAAGTTTCTTAAACAAGGCGCAAGAGATAATAAAGCAGCAATGAGCACCCAACTACAATGAATCGGGTAAGAGTGAGGGGAAAACTAGCTATCCACAGCAGAGGCAAAAATTGTTCTGAATTTGTTCATTGCATGTGTTTAAAGTGCAAAGAGAGTAACAGTGTTGCCAGATTTAACGTATTAACCAAAATTTCACTTAATATTGCCCGATTTATCATTTTTAGCAAAATTTCCATATTTCCTGGGAATTTGAGTTTGGGGGGAAATTCCCCGAAAATTTCCCATTCCTCATAAAATTTACTGCTACCCATCACTACCGCGGCTGCAAACTTTTCAGATGAACATTGTATATAGCATTTTTATTATATTAAATAATTTACGTCGTATTACCAATGATTTTTTTTTATTGATGGCAATAATTATAATTTTTATTACTAACTGGTAGGTTATATGAATGTCTCTACACACGCGAATGACAAATAGCAAGCGACATTAATGGCCATATATAAATTTCATTGTAAAAGTCAGCTTTGGTTTTATAGATTAGATCATTTTTGTATTATATAAATAACATTTTTAACAAATTTACAAGTTCTGATAGAAGAAGGAAAAAACCAACAGAAACAAAAGAAACTAAAACCAATTCGAGGCGAAACGAACCTACTGTAAGTCGCCATATAATCCGCAAAGTAGTGATTTGTAAAGAAAATGCTCTAGAGATTAAGAAACATGTTGGTTAAAGAATCTATGAAAAAAAAAACCTGTAACATAGAGGACCTTTCCAATTTCCATAGACCGAATCGCATTTATTTAGATTAAAAATTACACAGTTGAAAGAAGCTAACACTAAGAATGAGTATCATATACAGCGAGCGCTGATTCAACTCGAACAGGCGTTAAAGGTAAGCAAATGGTGTATGTGTAGATCTTATTTGGAGTATTGGTGACGGTGAGAGGACATAATTCATACATGTCATCATTTGCTATCTTTCTAACGCTTGTTCGAATTGAAACAACTCTCGCTGTAATAAACAGTTGAATGTTGTAGACATATTTAGACAATGCGAGTCCCGAATATAAAATGAACTCTGATATAAAATTAGGTATCCAGTTTATAATTCAGGTGCTGTTTGATGTTCTGTAGATCTATTTTTAATTATTACATTATTACGAATGGTTTGACAGATGTTCTGGAAAAATTAGATAAAAAAAGCGCGATTATATAAGAATATAAGAGAAACAAAATTCTACATATTCTTAGTTAAAAAGAAACAAATAGAACTCCGATGTATAATGGTTTTGTATTTTCCGGTTTGTTTTTGACTAAATGTTAAACTAACCATATTTTTACAAATACTTTATTACCCAAGGCAGCGTATTATAGTTTTAAGTGTTTCCTTACTGCACAGGACATTGCATTGTTGGTATAATGTACTGTAATAAGATGTAGTTCTCGTTGATGTAAACCGGTTTTGATTTATGGTCCTCGTAAAAACGGCGTTTCAGTAATACAGTGTAGCGGCGGCAGTGTCAGTGAGTGACGGTGGTGCCATCTCTAGCTCCTTAAAAACCGAAAGTCATGAGCGGATTGAACGAAGATACAACTCAATTACTATTATTAAACTTATTAACTGATATATTGGCGGAACAGATTCATTTATAAGCAATAAAAATGACAAATGGAATTTGTTTAATACTTCATAAATCTTTTATACTGGCCGATTAAGGGCCATGTAATAATATATACTCACTTGAAGTGTAAAGTAATCACCCTAACATGCTTTTATATTTACAATTCGTCAAAGTTGGTTATGTTCTATAATAAAAGAAAATTAAAATATTGTACATCTCCTCTATTCTTCATTCCACGCATCTCAACGTCGCATCACCGTTGACGCGTTTCGGCTAACCTTATACAAAGTTTTCCGAAAAGAAATATCGGCTTTTCGTAATCCTATGATTCTCCCATTTCAAATTCACTTAAGACGTATTTTTTATCAGATTTTCTTTTAACATGTATTACTGGGTATTGCAATTTCAATGTCACACAGTGTATAAGGATTACAAATACTGACATATTTTTCTAAAGGTGGTTGCTTTGATGTGACTATAACACTGACGTGGTTTTCCACCAAACACCGACCCTATTAAGGGGAAAGATTTATAGACGATGAACTAGAAAATTAAAAGTCGCCATTTTACGTTGAGCACAGTGGTGAAAATCCTTAAGAATATATCTTAATGTGCAGGTATCTTTTCTGTATATGTTAAATGCTAACTTATTTTCACTATTTCTAATTGTTAATACATCTAAAAATGGTAGTTGTCCAGAGTTTTGTGAATTTAACTGACGCAAAACAACTGTATCATTTAGAAACAAAGTTGTCAATATCAGCGACTTTTGTATCAAACATTGCAAAAATATCATCCACATATCTAAGCCAAACCCCTCGAATTCTCCTCTTGCTTCTGTTTCGATCGCTTCAAGAAAAGACTGGCAGTGAATGGTGACAAAGAGTTACCTATTGCTGTTCCTTCATGTTGTTCAAAGAAGTTATCATTGAAGCGAAGTAGTTTTGTTTCACTCAAAATTTAGTGAGTTGAAGGTATTCTTTTAACTATATCTTGACTGAGATTATTTGATTCGAGTAGATCCTCAATGTAGTCCAAGGTCTGTGGTATTGGAACATTTGGGAACAACGAACGAATGGCAAAGGAGATCAAAATTTCACTCTTTTGCAACTGTATATTTTTCACCTTAATAATGAAATCATTGAAATAAATCACAGAGCTAGGTGGTGCAACGGTCAAACTTTTGAACTCCTCTGTTGAGCATTTTGATAGGTGATATGTTGGCAATCTACTTGTTGAAACAAGACACACCGACTTTTCCTAGTTTATGTATCTTAGGCAAGCAGTACAATGTAGGTACACTTGGATTTGATACATGTAACATTTCATACTTCGGTAATCATTTTTGGTAATGGATTTCAAGAAAGCTTTTTATATGGAACACTACTAATCAATCAGGTTGTCTGACGTTTCACAATAGTCCTCTTTTAACCTTATTACCCTTATCAGCTTTTAAGTAAAAACAATCTTTTTTTGATAATTTTTCTATACTTTGCTGATTCTATCTTTCTATTTACTTTACTGACGATATTTGTCGAGATTTGATTTCTACAAGCTTTTCTGACAAATCCTTTAGAGGAATCAATAAGGTTTTAAATTGAACTTTCAACATTTGCAGTAAGCTTATCTAGAATGCCTTCAGAAGCAGATACTGCAAAATGTAATTCCTTGTTAAAGAGATCAATTTCTTCGTTATCAAACGACTGTGAGGAATGATTTCTACAATGGTGAGAACTTTTTGAGAAACACTGTATTAGCGTACTACTGATTCATCTTTTGAATTTTTTTATTTTGTGACATTTTCTTAATAAATTTAGTGTGAATTGATAAATTTACCGTGAATTGATAAATTTACCGACATCTTTGTATTGAATTATCTAATCTTCACAAGGCTAATTAAAACTGATAGTTGTGTTGAAGTTCGTGACAGATATGAAGATTCACTTTAATTCGGTGTAGCAGAGGTTAGCCGAGAATGTCAGTTGATCTCAAGTTTAAATTAAGCAACAGAGGAGAGCCCAGGAGAAACAAGAAGTAATACTTGAGGTGACCTGACAAATAGAAATAATATTGTAGGTGAGTTGAAAATGTGAAGTAGGATGGGAACTAAAACAAACTGTCAAAAGCTAATTGCCAGTGGGTTAACCTGTAAAGTCATAAAGTTCCCTCCCACAGTTAATTAAATGTAATGGTTCAAAAGACCTTTCAGGCAATTTCACTCGAACGGACGGCGTCCGTCCATTGTGAGCGGCCGCCGCCGGTTGGCCGCATCGTAACTTTTGAATCAGCCCCAACTAGAATTGCGAACACTCAATCACACGAATATTCTCTGACTACATTATATCCACAATTACTTTTATAAATATTTAATGCCTACGGCTCTATTTCCGCCCGGGAAATTTACATATTTTCCGTATTTCATTGTTGCGAAACGAGCTCACGAGCTTTCAAAGTACTTTTTCAATTTAATGAATTTAATGACTTAAAAGTTCACTACGTACTAACAGTTGTTACATTTTTATTAAAACATATTCAGCGTGATTAATATTTCCCCTCTTTTGTGATGTCCCCGAATTAGACTAACACATTTTAAATTATTTTTATTCAAGTTCGTCCAGAAATGTATCTGCCTTTGGCTCCAATAAAAAAACGTCTATCAGACACTAAGTCAAACAAAGTAAATGCATTTTTATTGCCTTTTTACTTTAGTACATTTGCTTATAATTAGATTAAACACTATTAATAAGTGCTTGGGGACGTTGCCGATGTGATTTTATTCAAACAGCGCATGGCACATCTTATACATATATTTAAATTAAAAAATTTGGTGTTGCCAACATGCATTTGGGAAAGATATGTATTAAACATTTGAGTATATATTTGAGGTCATAAGCAATTTTTAGTGATTTATGGAAATTGATTTGGTTTTAATAATTGTCATGCCTACAGATTCGTTACGAAAATGTTCTGTTTTGTAAGTTCACGTTAACATCATTAAATGACTATTGGGCCTTGAAGAAGTTTAAGAATAATTAAATGAAACCTAGGCAAGGTAGCGTTTCTATTTTAACCTATTGACCTGTTTTCCGACAATTTTAATCTGCAGGAGTATTTTGCAAGGGACACAAATTTCACATTGTAATAAATAGTAGATAAATATTACTATTTGCCAATCGGACGGTATCTAAATTGACTGCAACATCTGTCTAACAGAGGGAGCCATTGTATTGATGCAAGTTGTTGATTCGTTTCAGCTCTAAGCTTGACATATCCCAAAATGTTCTCCCAGTCGGCACGATAACTTGTTATACGAATCTCATTCTCGACCAATGACCATTTGGCATAACTAGGTATCAAATACACGAATAAAAAAATTTATTCAAGGATATTTGTCTCACGACAGGTAATACTAGTGATGGGCACTATCGAATTATTTGAACTATCGAATAATTACTGAATGAATGATTCCAACTATCGAATCAATTTATTCGAATACATTCAGTGAATTAGAGCTTTTCTAGAAAACATCATCTGAATGATATTTTTAACTTGCTAATTATTGCTGCTGAGTTTCACCTTATAAAAAAACTGGGTCTTTAGAATCAGAACCGATATAGCCTGATATCAGTCACACGTCGTCATCATCAGTTAGTTGGCAGTTGCGTTTTGTTTATTTTATTGTTTACACTAGGTAAGTTCGGGAAATGCACTCTTTTAACTATTTTCACCCCAAGAGCAACAATATCGTTCGGGTTTTGCGTTTGCAGTGAATAGTACAATATTTTTGTCGTTTGGGTATTGCGGAGTGGCGTGAAAGGAGCTCACTCGAAAAGTTCTATCTTGTAAGATGGAATTTGAAGAGTGGACATGCGTATTAATTGTCAAATTAGCTTTGACCAAGGAAATTTAACGTTGGAAACGATTTTTTTCCAAAATGCTCTCTGTATTGGATTAATCATCCTCTTCTTTAGCAAAGTGGATTATCGCTTAAATTTTGTTCATTTTTAAATTAATAAAATGAAACTTTTAACTACTGAAAAGCACAAAACATCTAAAGATCTTAAACATACAACAAATATTTATTTAAACTGTTGAACTTGAAAAGATTATTTGGTTTCTGTTTTGACAGTTGGAATATTTCCTGTTCGTGTATAATCATTTGCGCTCTTTACCCTATGACCACCACAATCCACTCCTACGCCACTCCAACACCGTGTGTAATAAGCGAACCTACTTCTCCATCTGTGCATATTCATAACCTCCATTTTTAAAACTAACATTTTTTAAATTCACTCATTCGTAATTCATCTATCGAATTATTCGAATCAGTACTAACTATCGAATTATTCAATAGTTTTTATTCGATTGTCCCCATCACTAGGGAATACTGCAGGAAATGGTACAGAAAATAATGGGTGTGGTCATCACTGACAAGCGCTTAAAGCGCATTAAAAATTTTGCAGCGCTCTAAGCGCTGGACGGTGATGAACGCACACCTTGCGTACGTTAAGAACGTACATTACAGTACAGTGGATATTAAAGTCCACTTTCTTGGGTAACAAGTAATGACTAATGAGACTCCGAGCAATTTTATTGACAGTATGATGTACTGAAAGATTTTACAATTTGTATATTGTCATCTGCGTGAAACATATTAGCAAAGAATTACCATCATCCATTGTAATCCGCTGATGTCTTGTAATATCAACAGCCTTTAGTTTCTATTTATTGAACTTACTATGTAGTAAGTATTATGAGATGATTTATTCAATTTCACATAAAATATACTATGCGATAAATCTATTTAAATGAAACAATTGAAAGTTTTCGTGGTATGATAAACCCATGACAGCAAAGCTACTTGCTCAAACTGAAATTCATAAGGGTCATGCGATCTTGAACGGGACACTCCGATATTTCGTGTACAAATTGAAAATAAATTTTAAGTTATGTCTGGTTGGGAGAAAGCTAAATACACCCCTAGTATATAAGATATAAATAAACGGGATTGCGGTATTATTTTCAAATGTTTCCGTGTTGAAGTAATAATTGAAATCCACATGAAACCAGACACGAGACAGTGATAAAATAGGTACCAATGAAAAAACTGACAAGATAGTAACAGAAAGGTGGACCGGATGTATAAACAGATTCAAATTGGGCGCTTATTAAAAAACAATTTCGACAATTGCACGGCACGTCGTACTGTTTTATTGGTCTCTTCGGTGAAGATTTTAGTTTACTTAAGTGGTGTATTATTCACAAAGAATGTATTCTTTCCAGTCCATGTATTTTATGGCGTGATTTTGGAAGTAAAATTTGCATTTACGTTGGAACTGCATGCCTTTAGCCCTCTCTCATGTAATCCAACAGCTTTTTATATAAGCTCCGCTGTAATTTTGAGTAGTAAAAATTGTTGTTGCAAATTGAATCAAAGGCGCTCTAAGTATATAAATGGGAAATTTCTTCTGTAATTATTATAATTTCCGTTCCTTTATTAAAGAAACAGTAAAATATTAGTTTTTAAATATTCTGTTATTATTTTTTGCCCAAATTTCTTATGGTTTGTTTTCGGTTGATAGATTATTACGATTCTAAATGTCACTCATCAATGAAAGTATCCCCATGAAAATAAAATTGACTGGTCCGAGTGTTATTCGGTATCGTTTTCGGTGTCTCACCTTGTATATAATTATACGTATTAATTGATTCAATCTTTACTGACTTGATGACAATCCATGTTATACTGAGCACAAAAATAATCTTATTAGTACGAGATTAAATTACTTAATACAGAATATGCGTATTTAAATAACTTAAGAGGTATAAAATTTGTATTAATAAAATGTCGTGTCTACAGTGACAATAATAATTTCGAAGAAATTCAACAAAGGTTAATATTAATTTCAAGCTGAATATTTATAGTATTATCAAGTATCGATAATATTCTAATAAACTCAAATATTGATATCTTCAAAACTAAAGTTATGAATCTTTATCTATCTGATCATCTCGCTCAGTCAATTCATATACAGACTGCTTTTACTGAAAATACAAAAAACAAATATATACAACGTAGAATTTTCAGCAAAGAAAATATTAGTTTATTTTGTGATTATTTAGAGCGGGAAAATTGGCAAGAGACATATGCCCAAAACTGTCCAAATAAGGCTAGCAAATCTTTCAGTGATACTATACACTTTATTTGTTATTGGCAACGTTGCTTCAGTCCATGTGTTGTTCAAGTGTTTTAAATTAAATTTCCTAAACTTTAATACGAGAATTTATACTGGTTATTACCAAGTAAAGCTACAGTACTCAAGTGAGTTATATGTGTTAGAAAAGTATCGTCTTGTGTAAGTTTCTAAACATAAACAATACTCAATCATAACCACACCTCGTGAATTGACTCGCACAGCGTTGCCAGACTGCACTAACTTTCCTCACCTTTCCTCAATTTTATACAATATGTCTAGTGTTAGCTTCAAATGCTGTAAGAATAAATCATTTATTCATTTCGTGTGTGTGAAATGCTCTAGCATCTTCCATAAATGCTGCTTACCACGTTTCGCAAATAAAATAAAATTTGTTAAGGGTAACAAGATTAATTGTTGTGTAGATCTTAATGAAAGCATAGAGAACGAAAACGAAAAGAGCATTTTGGAAAAGACGATCAGTGAATTAACTGAAGATAGTGAAGACAAAAACAAATACATTAAAAAATTAAAAGCTGAAAAGGAAATAATCATGGAAGAAGCTCTAAACTCAGAGCAAGAGATGACCGAGTTAGCAAACAAACAAGCAAAAATTATAAGTGAATTAAAACAACATATAGATGAACTAAAACAACACATAAAGTTGACAAAAAAAGATAACAGAAAATGCTGAATCACAAACATCAGTAATAACAAAAAATTCTACTACGATGACTAACGCAGAAGACGATTTGAAGAACGAACCAAAAAACATAAAACATATTGAAACCCAAACAGTCGAGAGTCAGATAATAACAGAAAAGGAAAATACGATTGAAAATGAAAATGAATACGAAAATAAAAATGTTGATTCTGAAAATAATGTAATTACTGATAGTGCTCCACGTCAACGTAAAAAAATACTAATTCTTAGTGACGACTTTGGTCGCAATGTCAATAAGAATCTGATAAAATTGATTGACAATAAAAAATATTTTGTTGAAACGGTTTTAAAACCTGGTGCATCCTTTCAGCAAGTTATTGAAAACATTGAGCCTTTGACGAAATTTTATTCTCAAAATGATCATGTTATTATTATAGCAGGCTCGAATAATTTTAATAATAAGCACAAAATTAAATATCCTCTATTTAAAGATATTTGCGATAAAGTAAAAAAATGCGCTGATCTAAATATTACAATAGCAACTGTTCCGTTTGGAGAAGACAGAAAAATTAACAAATATATTAACAAATTCAATTACAAATTAACGGCTTTTTTGAGCAAAATTAATCATTATGTACCAGGAAATATCAGTTTGTTAGAAGTTAACAATTCTCAAAAACATCTTATGAAAAAGGATATCGGCAGTGTATTAGCAAAAATTGTAAGCAGTGGATACGTGAAAAAGAATCTGATATTTGTTAATACAACCTCTGTATCTGTTTCGAAAAAATCTAATACATTATATACAGCAGACACTGTAGTTAATGTCACAGATAATAATATCATCAATAGTTCAATCACTTTCGCTGATATCTCACAATCAGTAGACGATTGCCATAATAATAATAATTTTTGTAATGTAAACGATGCATCTAAAAATTCTAGATCAAACCAGTTGATAAATACAAATACGAAATCAAACTCAAATTCATCTTTTTTAGTGAACCCAATAGAAGAAGCACTAATGATACAGTAAATATTACCTACAGAGCTAATGAGAGCCTTACACTATTATTATTAAATATTCAGTCGATTCGTTGCAAAACTGATGAACTTTTTATATTTTTACAAAGTCAGAATTTTCCAGATTTAGTACTAATTACCGAGCACTGGTTATTCAATGATGAGCCATGTTATATCCCTAATTATCTAACTGTGTCAAAGTACTGTAGAAAAAAATTCAGTTCATGGTGGCACTTTAATTCTTATAAAAAATAATTCATCGGAAGAATTGACTTTTATTAACTTAGATAAATATAATCATCTATTGGTAGAAAGAGAATTTGAATTTTCTATAACTTGCAATATTAAAAGCAATGTGTATATACTATGTATCTATAGACCCCCAGCTTGTAATGTGAATATTTTTGTAGAACGGCTGGAACTTTTACTGTCTCAAATTCCAACCCATTCAACTATTATATTAGGTGGTGACCTCAACATAAACTTTGATGACAAAAAGTCAGTTTTTACTCAATCACTACACAACTTGCTCATTTCTTTTAATTTAGTTATGCACGTAAATTCATTTACACGTATTTCCCAATATTCAAAAAGTATTATTGACTATGTTTGTTCTAACGTGACAGAGGAAAATATAATTTGTTCTGTTGTTCCCTCAGGGCTGTCTGATCATGAGGCTGTTACATGTAAGTTATCTCTAAATTTAAAAAGAGCAAAAAACAGTCATAAAATTGGTAGAATTTACAGCAAATCGAATTATAATAGGTTTTCTCAATATTGCCAAAGTTTAAAATGGGACAATCTATCAAACCATAGTAGTCAACTTGAAAATTTCCACAAACTGTTAACAGAAACTTTTAGTAGGGCTTTCAAATTACAAAAAATTAAAATAAAAACAAAGAAACCTTGGGTGACACAGGGTATAAGAAAATCTGCTACAAACTTACGCTCACTGCATTACATTAGGAAGTACACGTCTAGTGAATTCTTTTTGTCATATTTTAATAAATATCGTGGTATATATAAAAAAGTTCTTAGGTATGCAAAGACAATTTATTATGAGAATAGACTTCAAAACGCAAATAATAAAAGTAAAGAAAACTGGGCTATTGTTAATGATCTGAGAGGTAAAACCAATCAGCACGTACCTGTACAACCTGTTTTAACTCCAAATAACTTTAACTGCTATTACAGTTCTATTGCTACAAAACTAACGACAAACATTACACCCCAGCAAAATCCTATTAACTTCCTTAATAATGTTAATATTGCAGACAATTTTGAGTTGACCTCTGTTACACTCAATGAAGTAAAAGAAGTTATAGGTGAAATAAAACATAAAAATGCATCAGGTATCGATGGAATATCCATAAAAATTTTTGAAAATCTACCAGATTGCGCTCTAAGTGTGTTAGTACAAGCTATTAATGAATCTTTTGCTACTGGTGTATTTCCTACTAGCCTAAAAAGAGCAATTATCATTCCACTTTATAAAGGTGGAGATCTAGATGATCCATCAAATTTTAGACCTATTTCGTTGCTCTCAACATTGTCTAAAATAATTGAAAGGTTAGTAAAAAAAGAGAATGCTAGATTTTTTGGATAAACATAATATTTTAAATAAGAATCAGTTCGGATTTCAAAAAGTCAAAAAACACTACTGATGCCATTTTTGCTTTTTTAGAAAAAAACGTATCTCAAGTTAAATGAAGGCGAAGCTGTTGGTGCAGTGTTTTGTGATTTTTCAAAAGCCTTTGATTGCGTCAATCATGAAATTCTGCTCCAGAAACTTAGGTGTTACGGTTTTAAAGGTATGACACTTAGTTGGTTTAAATCTTACCTTTCCCAGCGTGATCAGGTAGTAAAAATTGGAGACGAGATATCAGACGTATCAGGTATTGACTGTGGTGTGCCTCAAGGATCTGTGCTAGGTCCGATTTTGTTTCTGTTATATATTAACGATTTAGCAACTATAAACATTCTTGGTAATTTTACTCTTTTTGCTGACGATACTACGATTCTCTGGCATAGAAAAAATGTTAATAGTCTGAAGGAGACCATCAAGTCTGACCTATATAAGGTCAAAGAATGGTGTGATTCTAACCTACTTACATTTAATATAAGTAAAACTAATATAGTCACTTTTAAGTTTAGTTATGATGATCTTATATTAGATAATCATTTTATTGATAATAAATCACACACAAAATTCCTTGGGCTATATATTGATGATAAATTAAAATTTGATCATCATGTAACTAATCTAGGAAAAAAGTTAGCTTCTGGTTGTTATGCAGTGAGAATTGTTTCAAATGAATTGGGTCATGATATAGCAAAAACAGTATACTATTCTTTAATTGAGTCACAAATAAGATATGGAATACCTTTCTGGGGATTGTGTAGTCAAAAATTGCTAAGCAGTATATTTGTGTTACAAAAAAAGGGCTCTAAGATATGTATGCAAAGTGAATTCAAGAGATTCCTGTAAACCTCTTTTTATCAGTAATAAAATACTAACTGTAATATGTATCTTTATCCTAGAGACAGTATGTCTAATACATAAGAAAATGTTGAATGGGGTAAACTCGGATTCTCAGCCTCAATATAATACGAGACAGACATTGAATTTACTTCTTCCCTTACCCATCCCCAGAACAACTGCAACGAAGCACTCATTAATCTATGAAAGTAAACAAATATACAATCACATACCACTGTTTCTTAGAAATATGACTCAATTAAAGAAATTTAGAGAGGCAGTTAAGGGGAAATTGATTGAGAAGGCTTATTATAGTTTATTTGAATATTATAATGACTCTCTTTAAACTGTTCTAATACGTTTTTTTTTCATTGTTATTTTCTTTATCTTCACTGTTATATTTACTAATTTAAGACTGTGTACCTGATATTTATTAAATTTTCGTTGTTTGTCAACTGTATTTAGTACATGCTTGTATAGTTAGGTCCATAAATATGTATGTATTATTGTATGTCGTTATATTTTGTTTGTTGTTTGTTTTATATTTGTATTTTATTTTTTGATCTATATTTTGACCATATATTGTATTAATATATACTAGTAGCTTTGTCAATAAGAATGTATTTCTTAGACAATAAAGCATATTCATTCATTCATTCATATAATGTATTATTTTCAGCTATGTTTTCCACTAAAAAGGGTTCCTCTTGTTAGATCTCAACATAAGGATAATTGGATGACCGATAATTTAAGGCAGTTAAAGCAAAAGGTTACAACTTCTAATGACTTATCAAAAATAAACCCGGCCTATAAAGAAGTCAGCACATTTTTGCAGAAGCAATATTGTAATGCACTGGTAAAAGCTAAAAGAGAATATCATGACAGACAAATTAAGAATTCAGATAATAAGTCAAAAGCAATGTGGAATACAGTAAATAAAATAAAAGGTAACAATAATAAATCCCAGGTTATAAATATAGTTGAAAATGGGCTAAAAATATCAGATATTGATATAGCTAATAATTTTAACCAGCATTTTACGTTGACAACAAGCAATAATTTTACATACGATTCTGATTTCTTAAGCTCTAATGTAAATTTTTATGAGAGGTCACTCTTTTTAGCTCCAGTTCTAGCATCGGACGTAATTTCACTAATAAATAGGTTAAAATCTTCCAGCTCTAGTGGATATGATGGAATATCGAACAACCTAATAAAAAAATGTAAATTAAGTATCTGTCAGCCATTAGCTTTTCTAATAAACCTATGTTTTAACACGGGAATATTCCCAGATATTTTTAAGTTAGCCATAGTTAAACCTATATACAAAAAAGGTGACCCTAATGACTATGGGAACTATAGAGCAATTAGTCTGCTGTGTAGTATATCTAAACTTTTTGAGCTTGCATTAAAAGATCAAATGTCCTTTTTCTTATATGATAATGATCTACTTTCGCCCTACCAACATGGATTCTCTAAAAATAAAAGCACAGACACAGCCCTCTGTGAGATGATTGTAAATGCACTCGATCGGAAACAACATGCCCTGGGATTATTTATTGACTTCTCCCGTGCTTTTGATGTCGTTAACCATGAACTACTGATCGAGAAATTAAATAGATATGGAATCAGGGGAACTCCTTTAAACCTATTATCCTCGTACCTTGATAATAGAACACAAACTGTTAAATTAAACGATGATGCTACAAGTGACACATGTGACATAACACAGTGTGTTCCTCAAGGATCTGTTTTGGGTCCCCTTCTGTTTAACATATTTGCAAATGATTTAATAACATATCTAAGTAAGATTCCAAACGTTTATACGGTATGTTACGCCGACGACACGAATCTCCTAATCATAGATAAAGACCTAAATAATATTAAACATACTGCTGAACTATTGTATTCAAACATAATCAAATGGTCTGAAAAAAATAAGCTTAATTTGAATAGAAATAAAACTAATGTTATTATTCACTCTACAAAAAAATAATGAATTTTGTCCATCTGACAGTAACATAAATATCTGTACGTCAGTTAAAATATTGGGAGTTACATTTGACAGGCATTTGCAATGGGGTAATCATATAGACGTACTGTGTAATAAATTACGCAGCAATTGTTATGGTCTACGTTTCATGTCTAACCACTGTAGCAGAGATGTTCTCGTGCCTCTTTACTATGCAAACTTTCATAGCCATTTGAAGTATGGAATAATAAACTGGGGAAATTGTGCATATACTAACCGCGTATTTATTTTGCAAAAATATGCAATACGAACTATTTCTGGACTCGGTTAGCGTGAGAGTTGCCGCAGTACTTTTAAGAAGTTAGGAATTTTAACCGTATCTAATTTATATATACTTGAAGTATGCATATATGTATACAAAAATAAGCATAAGTTTCTTGCTAATCAGACCGAACATGATCACAATACAAGGTCAAAAGGCCTATTACAACCAAAGTCGTGTCGAACGACGTTGTACCAAAAAAGTTTCTTTTATAATGGCTGTAAATTTTTTAATTTTCTATCAGATGATATTAAATGTTCTAGAAACATCCATATTTTCAAATCTAAATTGAAGAAAGTGCTCTTGGATAAAAATTGTTATAAAACCCAGGATTTCTTTTTATAATTACGTTGTATGTTTTATTTTTAAGCTGTATGCTCCACTATTTGGACCCATTCTACAATATGTGTAGACGTGTAGTACAAATGTTATATGAATAATACAAATGTTATATGTAATGTATATGTCTATTATTGTTTTCTATTTTGACTCTATACTTATATTGTCATGTAGATATCTTTCTATTTATATGTTCGTTGTTCGTTTATCTTTATTTTGACTTGTGTAAAACATTTTCTTGTTATATACATCAATAAATATTATTATTATTATTATTATTATTTTTTAATTTTTTAAATTCTAATGATTCTAAGAATGATATGTGTAACCTCCCTTTACTTTTAACACATGAAATTTTTAAATATTTATCAAGAGGGTGAAGGGTGGGTTTTCTTCAATAAGCTGATTAGAATATGTTGATTCTTTTTTTGTCATAACTTCTTTTATGTTCTGTAATCCTTTTTACAGACGTTCTTCTGGTCTGTCCAATATAGACTTTACGGCATATGACACATATTATAGACTCCGTTTTAACTTCTTTTTCATTTTTATCCTTGTTACTTTTGATAGATTTCCGTAGAACATTATTTGTCTTCAAATTCTTATGTGTTTGCATACGCAATGAAATTTTAATTGCCTTATTTTCCATCGGTCACGTATTATTTTTGTGAGTTTCTATTAAGTTTGTTCAGTATATATTATTGCTGTTAAAAACGCTTAACATAAAGTGGACCAGAGACAAATGGGTTATTAAAATAAACCCAGCGCTTACATTATCTCACTCTCAAACAGGGGAATAGTGCAAATAAAAAACATTTATTGCAAAACGGCTCTTTTTTATTAAATCCCGACATCGATCAGATCGGCCATAAGACGGGATTTAGCTAGTAAGGTAGGTGTCTATTACACATAAGTGCATTTTCAGTACGTCTTTCTCAGTTTCCGCAGAAAGTGCATGGTCGATCTCTTTTGCACCACCTGGCACATCGAAAATGATATAAAAACCTCATATCTATATCAGAGGAGTCTATATAAGCAGGGAATCGGCTATGATCAGCATCCCTCACCGATTGAGACGTTGACACAGCAATGTACTCGGCAATATCCATTCGCTGCATAATCTAACTATTCAACTTCCGCAAAAGGATATTTCCTTATCGGACGTAATTCACTATTAAAATATTCAAATGGGTTTTACACTTCTTATTGTACCGTCTACAGAATTTCTTTATTCTCGTTACTATTTGTTTTAGGCTATATTTATGGCCGTTTTAGCCACCTAGGTGATTTACCTTGAACTTTACAAATTATGGCTGGCATATAACATTAAAAATTTTACGGATTTTTAATCTTCAAGCGCCGAAGTTTCACTCTAAAACATTTAGAACTGGTATTAGCATTCTTGCAGGTAACTGGTAGTGAAAAAATACTTGCGTGTGACATAGTTTAATGTTATATTTTCTAATACCCCTATGCCTCTTCGAGTGAGTATTTACAATAGATTGACTTTATCAACTTTGGATATTACGGAATTCGCTAAAAGAAATTAGAAGGTAAGATAATATTATGTCATACATGCATGAACATATTTATGCGCTGACACATAACCTATAGCTAATTCTGGTTTTGACGTCATCAATACCTAAATTTCTAACTCTGTTTATGAGATACAGGATATTGAAGTTTATAAAAATTCCTGGTTTTTATTCTAAATTCTCGACCAAGATCGGTATTAAATTAAAAATCGGCTCAAATTCTTATAGAGCTATAGGCAATATTTTAATAAATAATAAATAAACAAACACCACAGAAATTAGACAACCACCGAAATCCCAAGCCGAAGCCCCTAGAAGTGGGTTACACTTAGAAATCCGTGAACATACAACCATTCCCATCGACACTGCCAGTGCCGGTGGTGGGATTCGAACTCACAGCCATGATAGAAAATTTCTTGTCACAGTTTGCATTGCATACTGTAGCCAACTAGACCACCGAGCCGGTTAAATTGAAAGGTAAAATGGAAACAGATATACAGGATTGTATTTGCTCCCACCCCCCACAAAGCGCTTTTTTCCCACCCAAAATTGTTTAGTGCTACGCCACTGGATAAATTCAAAGTAATGATTCCTTTGGTACTTCATCCAGCTACAACAGAATCTGGAAACCTATTCCACCGTTTATTCGTTGTGAGGTTAGTCGCACCGTGTGCACGGCTTTCTGCGCCGTGGGGTTGGTCGCACCGCGCCGAAATCGCGGTTTCCTAAATTCAGAATTCACCCCAACCTCCTCGAAAACGCACAGACAAACCTTCTGTAAGTATGAGAGCAAAATGTGCGCAAAAGCACCCCTTTTACGTAAAAAATTCGTCGCGCAATGTATGTGTCTATTTTATATTTTTAATTCCATTTAATTTATTTTTAATTTAAATATTAAAACTGGGAATATACACATAGATTAGATATACAATAACTTATTTTACTAAAATTCATTTATATAAAATCGACGATATTACAAACGAAACGTCACGAATACATTTTTTGTTCTCCCTCACGATATATGTTTCAGTTGATAATAGGTTGTGTCACATTGTCAAAAACAATTCATAATATACGTTACTAAACATAAACTAATAAAAGACATAAATAAAACAATTTATTTTTTCCGCATTTGCTTTGGTATTAGTGTACAATAGCATAGCGTGCGGCGGCGAATTACACTGTGGAACAAGAGCGCACCTCGTATAAAAAAAGAGTTAAATAAACGTGGATCACGATACCGGAGCTAGAGCAGATAGCCCGTTTCATATGACTATAATTAGTTATTATGCTTTATTAAATGTCATTAATTCAGACCCACCTCCGGTCGGAAATAATAATTTATGTCCGAAATAATTATTGCTATTTTATAGTCCGCACTGCGAACAGTTCTCTATGAGTATTTATAGGATAATTATTATGGCACAACATAAAATATAAATCTGAATTAGAGGCTGTGATTGGAAGGAATTATAGTTTGCCGAATTGATTCTAAATTTACGATTGGCACAAACACATTATTTTTTATTTGAAGTTCGTTTAAGAGAAGCTCATTAATTTTCATAATGTTTCGTTTGTGCACCAACAGGTAGCTGAAAATAGCTGCTGTGAACGGAAGCAAAGTGGATTATTACTTTTCTAATGGAAATAAAGAAATGAATTATTTATACTGAAAATCAGCGACATTTATTGGAAACGTTATGAAAGTAGGAAAAATATTGAAAGTGAAGCTCAGGTTTACGTAGTTTACGTATTAGCATTTTAAAGTTAAATTCACTTCATCATGTTATATAAACTGTTTAGAAATATTTTAGTAGGTGTTTACATATAATATTATGTCTGTATAGAAGCCGTCACTGGGAATCGATACCTCCATCTGAGCTTTACTCATAAACGAAACGATTAAAGAGAAATGTGTACATGACAAAACTATTATTTTATCGATTCCTAAAGTTATGCAGTTTAAAACTGGGACACCCTGTATAGTCATCATTTATACTATACTCGTGCATAAATATGTTGTGCTCATGTATCATGTATTTGCTATACAAATACAAACGGTGTAATTGAAATAAATGAATAAATCAAAAAAATCTGTGTGAACAATATATGTACTTATAAGTTCGGTGATTCTTCCGCTATGATCGCACTCAAAGAATCTATTAACTATTTTGTTTTTTTTTTTGTAAAGATGGGCTTGAATTAGAATGTATTTATTCCAAGTTTAAATCCACGATGGTTCTGAAACTACTACTAGGAATTTCTGGTTTTAAAATCCGGAATACAATTTTTTGGCCATATTTTATTCAGTTATTTTATATTAGGGAATTTATTTAAATATAGTTTCATCACAAGACGAGACGTGTATATGTGTTTGTGGGAAGAATAATATATGAAGAATAGGGCTAGGCAGCAAACATTTTGAAATTCGTGTTAAGACAAAGGATATAAACGCCATTATTTAAAGATGCTTCGCACATCCCGCTAACGATGACTGATGACTTTACATATTGAATAAGATGAAATACTGCACTTTTAAAGTACTTTTTCTTAGTTCCCTCAAATTTTATTCACCAGAGTTTATCTACGTAATGGCTTTTATATTATGCTTCATTTAATACTCCATGAATTGATATTACGAATTAGCCCCTTGGCGAGCGTTTTCTTATTAACTTCTTGATAAGGACACATTGCAAAGCAGCTGCTGATTATTATATGTATTTAGCAACAAACATCAGTCATTTGCCATACGTTGTAGCATAGCTTCTATCGTTCTTTATAGTATTTGAGAGTCTCATAAATATGACAACTTTTTTTCTCTTCTATTGTAATTATTTATAGACTCACGAATCCTCAAAGTACAGTATGAAGGGATCCTTTGTATAGTTTAAGTGATTATTGATTAACTTTTAAACAACTGTGTAAGATATTATAGGAAGAAGTTAATTATTTGAAAAAAATGCAAAAACATGTAAATTTTTTATTGGGGAGAGGGGGGGCGAATTGTGACACAAAATTTGTAATGGAAATATAATACGACAAAAATTCTTTGCTAACCTTTATTTTCTAACTTTTACAAAAAAACTTGTCACAGATGAGTATAACATATATCTTTTTAAACAACTACTTTCCCGGCTATTTGTCAAATGCTGAATGTTGGATTATAAAAAAGATAATAAGCACATTCGACTCGATAATGCTATTTTTAAATATAATTATTTTGTTCAGTAACGTTTAAAAACGACATATTATTTAGTTGTAACAGTACGAATATTTTTGGGAACGATTTTGTTTTATAGCTTGCACTTGCAACATGTTGTCTGTAGTTATGTGCACTCCAGTCTAGTGTTCTTTACAAACAAGGCAGTATATAACAGATCCGATCTGTTTTAGCTCCGGAAATTGAGAGATAAATTTGTATATTTTAGGAACGAAAGATAAAGAACGTCTGATTTTTGTCATTGTATACATTTGCGAAAATATTATAATCTCCGTCCGCACATGCCTATCTCAATAGCGTCTGTGTTTAACTGTTCGCTGGAAACCTGTTGATATGCCTAGTTCTCGGCGCACGTCGTACGTCCGCCATCTGTCGCCGCCCGGTATACTGCATTCAAATGGTCCGGCTATACTAATAATTCAATACGTTCCGAATCCATAAATGAATTTTTTAATAAATAAGTATTCAATGAACGCGTTCTATCTTCTGTTTTGTAGTCCAGTCTAAGTTATTAAACCTATCAAACAAAATATTTTGAAAGTCATTCAATCAGTAGTTACAACGCCGAAATAAGTCATCCTGTGACTTATTTCCATGTCAGACCATGATTATTTTATGACCATTTCCCATTTAGTTAACTCCTCAAAAACCTCAATTCAATTTTCTTGAGAGACCTATCCAACCAGGTATCCCTTGACCTCTGCTCCAATTTAAACAGGGTTTAGCTGTCAGCGGAAGGAGACTGTAGTTAAAAATTCAAATTTCGTGCCAAAATTCGACCCCCTTATATAAAAATTGACGAGATTTGCATTTTTTTCAAAGAACTAATATTTACAGTTACACGGGTGACAAATTTTCGCTAGGACACGCTATGTTTCAGTTGTACGTATTTTAGCACGTCCTCGATAATTAAACTGCGTCTTCTAGGATACCATCAAAAATTTATATTTTCGCTATAAAATTTTATAAATCTAATTCTATAATATGGTGCACGTGTTGAGAAATTGCATAATAAATAATTTAGTTGTCATAAAGTTAATACCGGTAATAAAAAATAGATACATTGTTTCAAAATGTGCTTGTCAATTTATAGTATAAAACATAAACAAATAAAAGACAGCGAAGGACCCTCAGGTTGAGCAAGTTATTGTCATTTCATGTAAAAATGCAATCACAGATAAAGTTATACGATTTGGCCGCACTTTTCGTTTTAAACAAAATATTGCCACACTAAATTAAAAGAAGGGGGCATTTTTAACAAACATGATCGTACGTATTTAATATTTTTTCACTATCTGTAATAAAGACGATACAAAGTACTTCGTCAAGTATTTTAACAGTTGAGGGATTTATTTGCCGAAATAAATGTCTTGAATTTTTCAATTTCCTATTTGTAAACTTGGAAAATGTGTGCGTTTAAAAAGTAAGTATATAGAATTATGTTTAATTAGTATAAACCAAAATTATTCAAAGTAAACAAAGTAGATGAAATATCACCATCTATCAACTGATTATAGCGTGAGGCTTTTTCAATTAATAATATCGCTCAACAGGAAATCAATATGGAATTAAATTATCTATTGGGAATTTATGTCGTTATTTGTTTTCATTATTGCTTATAATATTTTATTCGTTTGTTATTGATCCGATTCAGATTTTAATAAAAAAACTAGAGAAATTTATTCAATTTTATTAATAGTTTAATTACCCGACGTTGTTTGGGTTTCAGGATTTAGAAGAACCATTTCTAAACTTTAACCTCACATTTTATTCCCTCCGGCCCGAGTTTTCAATCGTCGGTTAACTAAACTCGCACTTTTAGTAACAAATATTTTATACGAGTTAACTTGTGGTTGGCATAGTTTGTGCTACTATCTTATAAATTTTTAGATACGACGTCGACGTTTAAAATAATATTTGCCAGATTGAAATCGTGACTGCCCCACAAAATCCTCAGTTGTCTATTATTTTTAATAATTCTCCATACTCTCATAATGAATTTGAGAATTCTACCCTACTAGAATTTAACCATCCCAAGTTACACATTTAGTAGTTTCTCCGTAGTAGCTACCAGCAGTGGGCGAAGTTTTAATTAACAACAATTAAAAGTAAATCACAAACAATCACAATTACATTTTATTCAACATTTGTTGGTTCTTCATTGCAATGTCCAATTTTCCAGAGAGATTTCCTGGTTATTTATCTGTTTCAATGAATAAGGGTCGATTCCGCATCAATGAAATAATTTGTTAAATTGTTAACTTCATTCAACTGTAAAATAACTTTTTCTATAAAAGGTCGACGAACGATGGAAAAACTTTATAGTCATTTTACTGCGTTTCGACGCACATGTTCTATAAGTTCCGAATGAGAAAGTGTTGACTTAAAAGTTAATATCACTTTATAGTAGATTTTCAAGGTATACGTAACTTTGTAGTCATTTGAACTAGTGGGGAGTGGTAAAAATCACTTTAAAGTATTTTCGTTACTTTACTTCGTCACTAATAAGTTATACAACTTTAGAGTTCCAGTAAATTTCCCAACAACGTTACAGGAACTTTAAATAGAACACAGGTGACTTTATCAGTTATCATTATTTTGAAGTGAATCTTTGGTAAAGCTGTGCAGTCGGCATTACTACCAAATCTCACCTTAAAGTTGAAAAGGCTCTAAAGTAATGCAGTGTAATATCCGCGACGTTGCACATACACAGTTGAAAATACGGTGTAAAATTTCACACCAAATTGACACACACCAATTGTATATTATACACCAATGATATGGGGTAAAATTTTACCTTTATTTATGTGTAAAATGTTTACACCTATGAATTGTAAAATTATACGTTATTTTTGATTAATTTGTACACCTTATAATTGTTGAAAATGTAAAACGCAAATCTTCTAAAGGGTAAGTGGTGGAAAACACATTAATTTTAAATAAACTACAAAAGATGTGAAAATATGTATTTTATTAAATGTAAATGCCACATTTCAGATAACTCGATTAATTATACACTGACTATATAGAATGTATTGCCACTTGAATTAAAAAGCTGTAGAATGATAAAACTAGATATATTTAAGCCATTCTTTTTCCGTAATAGGTTTTAATAATCCAACCGCTATTCTCATTTTTAACACGCTTTTATTAGCTTCACTTGTATGTTTGTTTGTTTGTAATCGACTCTTTGGACTCGATTTTGACCCACTTTAAACGGACAGATTTAATTGAAACTTTGTACACTTACGAAGAATCGGTAACAATACAATAATTTGATAAGTTTATATCATTATTCTGATCAGGATCGCCAGTCCTTTCCTCACGTATCCTCTGCGTGAGAGCAAGAGGCTTAATATTGTAAGTATATTCCGTGATTCTCAGTTCGGTCGTTGGCCGAGCGGGCAAGTCTTAGTCGACGCGAAACGACGGACTCCTCGGGCGTGAGTTCAAATCCCATGGCTGAAATAAAAAAATATTTTTTTTTCAGAAATATCTGTTGGATCGTAATATGTTATAATATCAGCATCAATAAGCAATATAAATATAGTTTAAAAAAAACTACAAAACACGCTTTCATAGCACATCAAACTAAAAAAGTGAAAAATAAATATAGTTTAAAAAAACTAAAAAAACACACTTTTAAAGCACATCAAACTAAAAAAGTGAAAAATAATTATTAATATAAACTGAAAACAATAATGAACGAAAAATACTAGTATTATTGTGAAAAAAAGCGTGGGGCGCTTTGTGCCATATTTTTCGTATATCGAGCAACCCACGCTTTTTTCACAATAATACTAGTATTTTTCGTTCATTATTATTTTCAGTTTATATTAATAATTATTTTTCACTTTTTAGTTTGATGTGCTTTAAAAGCGTGTTTTTTAGTTTTTTTAAACTATTTTTATTCTGTTTTCTTCTGTGTTCTACAGCTGCATCTCACGGCAAATAAACCGCCACTGAAGATAATATATAAAAATGTCTACCAAATGCACTAAGTCAAGGCACGATTTCGTATATTGTATGATCATCAACTGACTGTTACTGACTGACTGATTATCTTGCTTCAGATATTCGACGCATTCGCAGAAACGAAAAGTCACACTATGTATAGTGTATAATATACGAAAACGTAGTATTTAAGATAATTTCTAATCCAAAAAATGGTAAGATTTACTCAATAAATGAGTGTACTTTTAATAGAGTTCTTACCAGCCTAAAAACCCTCTAGAAATGATTTTCGAGGTCACTTTAAGGTAAAAAGCTACGACCTGTCCTAAATTGTTATTTATGAATTTCCACCGGTCGTACAAAAATCGTACTGGGAGGGTGTTTTTTATAAGGGTTGTTCTAAGAAAAATTGCAAATTAATAATTTATGTTTTTTGAGATACATATCACCATATTTCGGAAACTATTTTCAATTGATCTGAAATTTTGGTTCAACATACAAAAAACTACAGCGCTTCCGACAGTGTATACTAAGTTTTAAAAATATTTATCATTTTTTTCAAAAATGAATTCCAAATTGAAAATTCATGAAATATGTATTGAAAATTTCGACATGTGGACAACTATATGAAATATTATTTTTTCCTATATACATTTATCGAATGAAATATAGCTAATAGATTGAAAAGATTTATAAAAAAAGAACGAAGACTGTAGCGTTAACTATTCGTGAGAATGATTTTTCTATTTGCGCCTCATTTGGTAAAATGCTCATTCTAATAGAGCGCGCTTGAGTTTCGCGCCTTCTGCTTGATAACGCCAGAGTACTATTGCATTCGGTGTACGACACGTATTATACGGCGGGAAGTGTTTGTTTATAGACAAAGTGATCTGTTCTATTAATTGTTGTTGCATTCTTGTTTATTTTGCGTTGTATGTTGAAAGTATAATATACTTAGTTTAAACGACTACAATTATTCGAAATACAGAAGACATGCTACATATTTGATGGTATGGCTATAGTTCAGAGCATTGGGAGACCAGCAGATGCCAAAATTTTGAGGATTATTCGACAACTTTCTTAAATTTTATATTTAAAAATCCGTATAATGCAGAACGAATAGATGTAGTCATGGACAATTACCAGGATATATCAATTAAAGACGGCACAAGATCTAAACGCAAGTTAAGCAAAACTATTGATAGAGTAATAGATAATCCACATACCCTATTACCTCAACAATGGCACTCCTTTATTCAGTCGGTCTTCAATAAAAGACAACTGACACAATTTTTATCAAATGCAATATATGAGCATTCACTTAATATAAACATAAAGTTTGTAACCAGTGGTGGATTTAAAAATATTTCTGAATACAAATCCAATTACAAGATGAAAACAGATATACTAGAGTCCACCCACGAGGAAGCGGATATTCGAATTTTGTTGCACATTTTATCAGCCTTAGTTACTTTAAAGATCGATTAACCGACGAAGTTTGGATGAAGGTCGTTACAAAGGACAATATCCGTTTTATTCTCGTACATGCACTTACATTAGGGTCTGAACTATTGAAAAACTTACCAGCATATCATAGTCTCACTGGATGCGACACCACCAGTCAGTTTGTAGGTATCGGAAAGAAATTGGGATGGAAAATTTATTTACAACACCATAATCTATTAGATGATGTTGGGGTGTTAGATTTTAATCACAAACTGTTTGAGAAAATGCACCAGTTTGTAATAAAATTATACACAGACAGAGATGATATAAGGTGTATCAATACTTTACGGGGAATAATGGTGACTTCCAAAGCCATAAACAATCTGCCTCCTACAAAAGATAGTTTGAAACAACATTCAAAACGGGTCCAATATCAAACTAAAGTATGGTTAAATGCCCTAATTTCCAAACCTCAATTGCCAAATATAGTGGATAACGGTTGGACAATCGTTAACAACAAAATATCCCCTATATTATCCATACTTCCGCAAGTTCCAGAACATAAAAAAAATGTTCACATGCTACTGTAAAAAAAGGTAATATTGTTATTATTTCTATCGATTTATTATGAGTACAAACCATATTTTTTGATAGGTTGTGCAGCACAATGTTCCTGCAGAAAAAGTGTCTAACTTGTATTGAATCATGCAAGTGTATGGCTCAATCAACATCAACTTGTACCAATATTGCGACCAATGTACAAACTCCTAGTGGTATTACCTAATATGTGCAAGATGGAAGTACATTCGACGAAGAAGATTAATTTTTTTTTTGTTAATAATTTTTTTATATACATAAACAAAAAACAAAAACTGTTTATTGGAATTAAAGAACTTAATTTAAAAAGTAATTTTACATCCGCCAATTATATTTAAATTTTATCATTATAACAAATTCCCAGTATAACGAAAATAATAGCTTTTTTTGTAGGTATAGCATACATTTTTAATAAACTTCTATCCAATATATGTACCTACATACTATTTCTAATATCAAGCAGTTGTTTCAATTATAAAGATGAGGAGGATTTTATCACTTGTCTAGTAGCCTTACATTATTGACCGTAATGGTACAATACGAATAGCGCGTTAAATTCGTATGAGATTACGCGCTCAAATTAAATTCATTAACCATTAGAGGCGCTCAAGTTTTTTGTACAATTTTGTAAAAAAAGTAAACAAATAGCTTGTGTAGTTTTCCTGATATTGCGATGTATATCCCTAAAAACACAAATTGTTAATAATATTTTTTTTAAAGTAAAACCCCTACATTTACCCCCCTCCCGGGATTATTTTTGTACGACTGGTGAGTAATTATGTCCCAGTGAGTAAGTAATCATTTGACATGAGTCGCAGCTTTTTACCTTAAAGTGACTTCGAACTGAACGATATCCACCCAAGAGACCTCTTTTTTACAATATTGGATGGTGTTTGATTTTACATCAAAATGTGTAAAATTTCACACCACTTTTACAATATTTTTAGTGGTAAATGTGAACACCGTTTAATTTTGAACTGTGTATTGTAGCTGTTACTTAAAAGTGAAATAACTATACAGTACCTGAATTCGGTACAAATTACGTAATTGTTACTACACGGGCATACTACAAGGTGATTTTACACTAAAGTCGCAGAGTTAGTGACAGTTATGTAATGCTTACTACACTAAAGTTGCGTGCTAGTTCCCTTCACTTTGGTGCTCGTTGGGATATTAAAAATTGACGTAAAAGTTCAATTGTTGCGCATTAAAAATTAAAAAATTAAATTTCAACGCCGACCTGATTATTTATATAGTCCTGATTAAATTGATTTTTAATCCGTATTCCTTTAGAATTAAATTGTCTCTGAAACTCGACTTGTATAAATCGGTAAGAAAGACGATACACAGTAGCTGAGAAACAAGTCTTTTATAAAATATGCAAATTTAACTGGTGACTAGAAAATATAATCAAATCTAAGTTTGCTGTAATTTGATTATTAATTTATAGCCCGTGATATAATTCTGTAAATATAAGGTTACATTCATAAATCATTATGTGCAAATTCATTTTCAGTCATGACGTCCGGAAGAACATAAAACAAGTTGAAAATTCACCATAACTTCGGTTGTAAATTTAGTAAGGCATTCTTTCAACAACTAACCACTACATTTTTTGTGTTCTCCTTTTTTTTTTCGGGAGTGTTCGTAATATTTATGAATTTTCAAATAAATACTCGCATAAATTAGGGAAATAGTTAAGTTGCGGTGATGTCTCTTCGCTGTAGGCAGTCGGGACGATGGTTTTGTAGCTGCTTACCGTGTCTGCTAATAAATTTCGAGTTTAGAGTTCGCATCCAAACACAGAATAGCGTTCTTAAATCTTGTTAACTGTTCTAATTACACGGCAGCCTAGAATAGTTAAATTATATTTTAAAAGGGCATGATTAACCGACAAAGGCGGCCAATTAAAGTTTATTTAGTTCGTTATCGCAAGTTTCGCAGTATCATCCAGTGGCGTATTGGAGGAACTTGATTTAATACTTACCAAAGAAAAAAATACGAATCAAAGTATTTTAGTGGTATTCAAAGTATAGATATATGTGATATTTATGCTCTGTACTTACATACCGAGCTAAAAATATTTCATCTAAAAAATTACTTGCATATATATGTCCAATACAGTAAATGTAAAATAAAAACAGAACTATAAATTTTATTTCTTTTTGAAGGCGAATGACAATTGACTTGCGGCATTACAACAAATCCGTCTGGGGTCATTGTTTATTTCGACTTTGCCGATGTGTCGTAAAATTGATGGTTCATTCCTCGCCGCGGTCGATAATTATTTTAAGATTTGGCCCTGTTTTAGGTTAAAATAAGCGCAAAGAGAGGACCCTATAATTATCGCATAGTTCCAAATTATAAAATAGTGTAAAACCACCTAATTCTTAGCTCCCAATAAGATATTTGTCGTTGCCAAATGACGAAATCACTAGAAAATTGTGACAGCAATCTAAACGTGGGGCAGTATTTGTTGCTAATAAAGGGACAATATAAAATAAAAAAGCACGTTTCTTTCAACTTGATGCAGATATAGAAAATCTGGAGCAATTCCACACATATTAGATTGTTACCAAAACATGGCAATTCAGTTAGACCGCGAACAACATTTTTGTAAAGGGAACAAAAACTACTATTAAAAATTCTCTTTGTGCAGATGAGAAAGATTTAAAAAATTTTGCTGAATTAAAATAACAACAGTTTCCTGAGACAAATACCGAACAGAATAAAAGTAAACAAATAGAAAAATACTTTCAAATTAGTCAGAAACCGGTCTCATAATTTCGCAGAAGATTCGAGTGTTCCAAAGACGTAACAAATACAAGTTCATATATTTCAGTTACTATTAACTCTCTCTCGATCTGAAATGAAAATTATACGAAATTTGATTAGGCAACAGCAAAAAGTCTATATTAGAAAATTATAGAGCCAACTCACGAAACAAATACTATAGAGGTAAAATATAACATAAAGTGGGACGACGATGTTTGAAAAATACTTGATACTAAAATTGTTTCTACCCAATGGAAAGCAACATCGTGTAAAGCGGTAAATGATATAAATGTATACACAACTGGTGAGAAATTGAAAAAACATAATATTAATAATAATCCATCATGTAAAATATGTAGTAATAGCAGTATGCCTATTGCAGGTAACTTAAAACATAGAATCAAAATAAATATAGTTTAAAAAAACTAAAAAACACGCTTTTAAAGCACATCAAACTAAAAAGTGAAAAATAATTATTAATATAAACTGAAAATAATAATGAACGAAAAATACTAGTATTATTGTGAAAAAAGCGTGGGGTGCTTTGTGCAATATTTTTCGTATATCGAGCACCCCACGCTTTTTTCACAATAATACTAGTATTTTTCGTTCATTATTATTTTCAGTTTATATTAATAATTATTTTTCACTTTTTAGTTTGATGTGCTTTAAAAGCGTGTTTTTTAGTTTTTTTAAACTATATTTATTTTTAACTTTTTAGTTTGATGTGCTATGAAAGCGTGTTTTTTAGTTGTTTTAAACTATATTTATATTGCTTATTGATGCTGATGTTATAACATATTACGATCAAACAGATATTTCTGAAAAAAAAACAAAAATTTTATTTCAGCCGTGAGGTTCGAACTCACGCCGGATGAGTCTGTCGTTTCGCGTCGAGTGCCTTAACCCACTCGACCACCGGGCTAATTAACAATTATGGAAACTACTGACATATTAAGCCTTTGCTTTCACGCAGGGATACGTGAGGAAAGGATTGGCGATCCTGAACAGGATAATGATATAAACTTATCAAATTATTGTATTGTTACCGGTTCTTAATAAGTGTACAAAGTTTCAATTAAATCTGTCCGTTTAAAGTGGGTTAAAATCGAGTCCAAAGAGTCGGTTACAAACAAACATACAAACAAACAAGCAAACATACAAGTGAAGCTAATAAAAGCGTGTTAAAAAATGCAAATTCTAAGGATAGATGGGAATAGGCAAAAATATTATCCAAAAAAATTCGATATAAATATAAATAAATGTGATACGGCGCATGAGTTTTTATGTTTTAGACTACAAGACCGAGATGATGAAAATTTGTGTAGGTGGTTTCTGTACTCAGTGCTGTACTGGAATTTAGAATACAGAAAAGGTGAAGATTTAGAAGAATATAAAAATACGTTGAAGAGTGGAGAGAATGAAACAGAAAAAATATAATGCAAATATTGTTTTTAATAAATATAGTAAATAACCACCATTGTGATAAATATCGTTAATATGGTAATTGTAACATATAGTAGCACTTTGAAATGTAATAATTTGTAAGTAGTATATGTAAATAGTATACGTAAAAAAATACACAATTCGTAATTTTGTTAGTTTTAAAATAATATTGTAAATATAAATATTAAAAAAAATAATAATAATAATTCGGACAGATGTGAATCGAGCTGTAACGTATTTTGTTATTAAGAATTCCTCAATAATTCTCTCTAGTGGGTGTCATATGGAGCAACAATGGTTGCTAAAATTGAAATTATTTGCAAATCGCTTCAATATTTTAGTGCAATAGACCAGTGGACAGCAACGGAAATTACAAAAAATACGAAATTTGGTAATAAAATACGACCTTCGAATATGTTATAAATATAATTTTAATATAATTTTACCAACTACTATTTGTTCAATTGTAAAACGAAAATGCTTAAAATGAGGACTAACTTCAAACAACGCATATTTCCAGTTGTATAGTGACATAAGAGACAACGTATCGTGATCTTCCATTGCTCAGGCAATTTCTCTTTTACGTCACAGCTGCAAATTTCCAAGCCACTCTATTGGCTTGAAAATTTCCGGCAATATCTAATCGATTAAATTGAGTTTAAAGCTTATGAGTTTTTTACTATACGTTATTAAAAATGTATATACAGGTGTGTAGATATTGAAATAATAAAAAAAAGTGTCCACTCGCCTATTCTTATAGATTTTATAACTATGATTGGACATATTTTACATAGTAAAATGAATTCGCGGGAATTATTTATCTTTAAAGAACCCCGCGCACGCCTCTGATTCATCTCTACCGTGGCAATGGTCTATATTTTAAGGTCTGTGTATATTTTTTGCCTGGTATAGTTGCAGGATCCTGGTACGCGATGTCACTTCATTTTCGGTCTTTTTTCGCCACATTCCCGTCTCATTTCCGCCTGTTTTAAACACGCAATAAACCGTACTCTTTTCAAAAGTTTGGTTTTGTTATAACCACACATTATTTTTCGTGCTTTTGCTGCCGTGGTGGCTGAAAGAACATTTTTCGTGCCTGCCTACGATGATTCCACCCTTTTTTCGATGAGCTTTGTAATATTTGGCACGATTTACATAATATTTAATATTTACTAGTTTATTAATAGTTTACAACTTGTAGATCGAATGACTGTGGTAAAAATGACGTTGAACATACTTCCGTGTTACAACAACACACAGCGTGTCTTACTTTTGTTAGAATTTTGACATATTTATGTACACACATACACACACATATATATACCTATAGAGGGTAATTGACTGAGCTATAGACATAAGATTTTTTTTTAAATATAAGTAGTATCTAGAGTGAAATGAAAAATAATATTAACTGAAAATTTTTTGCTAATTATTATTTACTAACTTTTACAAATCTTATCACAGATAAGTATAACATATATCTTTTTAAACAATTATTTTCCCGGCTATTTGCCAAAACGCTGAAACTTGGATTACAAAAAAAGATAATATGCACATTATGTTCAGTACAACTGACTCAATAATGTTATTTTTAATTTCAAAATTTTCTGTTAATATTATTTTTCATTCCACTCTATATTTTAACTTTTACCAAGAAGAGGAACTTAATTTGTTTTTAAATTAAGTAGTATCTATTGACAATTTTTTTCTACAGGATGTTTTTAAAAGGTCTATAAAAAAGCCAAAACATTTTCCTGAGATCAATAAAATAAAATTATTGAATCTAATTTACCTCTCATTCAAACACATGTCAGATGCTTACTTTCAACGAAGAATGGATTATTCATTTTTAATTGTTATCAGATACCGTTTTGTCAACCAATAGTAATATAAGGGATTGGCAAAGACTTTACTGATCCCTTATGTCACTTTACCGGGCCAGACCAGTAAATACACTCAAAAATGTGCCAAAAATATTTAACAGTAAAAATAATTTTAAATGCATGGAACAACGCGGAGAATTGTTGCCAAAACT
Source organism: Rhamnusium bicolor (assembly GCA_029963845.1). Taxonomy (NCBI): domain Eukaryota; kingdom Metazoa; phylum Arthropoda; class Insecta; order Coleoptera; family Cerambycidae; genus Rhamnusium; species Rhamnusium bicolor. Next base: position 6,381,485 of record JANEYF010001344.1, read on the forward strand.
TTTGTTGCATACGTTAGTTTAAGAAAAATCCATCCTTGTCTATATTAAAGATGGTCTGTAACCAAAACTGCAAATATATCAGTCAATCTTAATAACATATGCAAGGACGGATAGAGCCTCGGGTGATGTTTCTTAAACTACACGAACGGGTTCTCTCCTGGAATACACTATACAACGAAACCCATACAATTGCTTGTTGATCCCTGTCATTTTAACTGTGATAGATATGTATTTGACAATGTTTTTTATAATTATTTAACCCAGATAACCCTGACGTCCTACAAATAGGACGCCGTCTTTAAAAATATTTGTGCTCGCCCCTGGTGAGAAATTTAGGTCCGCCATCTATTAGTGACTTTCCAAACAACCCAATTTGACAATTCCGCGCCGTATTGCGTACACAGCGCTGCATGATTCTCTAAAAGTTAGTTATGGCTGAATATAACATCCGATTTGCTAGGTAAGTAAATGACTCAAAAAACTTTCAATAATTAGTAAAAATTAGTTTTAATTTCATGTACATGTTCCAAAATAATAATATATTTACTCATAACCGCCATAAGGCATGCTAGTCGTTGACAGCAAGCCGCCATTTATTGTCGTCCTTTATTTTGGCCGTTAGGAATAAGAGCTACTGTGTTCAAAATATAAATATAATGATTTATATTATTTTATAAGGAATGTAATACAATATAAAATAGCCGTTATTTTTTTGTTTTAGGGGATTTTCGATACATGAAGCTTTAGCAATGCTTGAAGAAGGTGATTTTCCGCATCATTCAGCAGACGTAGTTATGTTGCCGCCCGACGACGACACTCAAACTGACGAGGATTCAGGCCAGAAGGATGCGATGTCCCCTGATAACTTACCCTCTACACACCTCAGAGCTCCAGCCGAAATACAGGTACCTTTTCAGGATTCTGATTCTGAAGATGACAATATACCTTTGGCGGCTCCAGCCGAAATACAGGTAACACTTCAAGACTCTGATTCTGAAGATGACAATATACCTCTGGCTCGACTTGCCTCCAAAAAGTCAGAACCTGTTCCAAAAATTGCTAAAGTCTACAATTGGACTAATGACCACATTTTATATGACTCAAATTTTGATTTAGGTCAGCCCGAGTTAGAAAACGCAGATGAGTGTTCACCGGTTTCGTTATTTTTAAATTTTTTTTGATGAAAACGTTTTTGACTTACTAATTGAAGAAACCAATCGTTATGCGGCAATAAAAAATAAAAATAACAAACCAGTTACGGTCCGAGAAATGAGGTGTTTTGTTGGGATTTTAATTTTGAGCGGTTATGTACCATATCCGAGACGTAAAATGTTTTGGGAACAGGATAAAGATGTAAAAAACATTCTTGTTTCAGATGCACTTTCTAGAGATAGCTTTGATCACATAATGAGCGTTTTTCATATGGCAGATAACAACAATTTAGTTCCCGGTGATAAATTTGCTAAAGTCCGTCCTTTGTTTACTTTATTGAACCAAAATTTCCTACGGTATGCACCTAAAGTTAAAAACCATAGTATTGATGAAGCCATGGTACCATATTTTGGCCACCGCCATGGCGACAATTTATACGGGGCAAACCCATTCGCTAGGGCTACAAGCTTTGGGTAGGTTGCTCAACAAATGGATATATAAATTGGTTCGAATCATATCACGGAGCTTCGACAAATATCTCTCCAGAATATGAAGAAGTTGGTTCAGGCGCTGGAGTTGTGCTCTCTTACGTAGATCAACTTTTGAAACGTTGGCCTAAAAATAACTTTCACATTTTGTTTTGATAATCTTTTTTTCCCAATTTGTCACTTTTGGGCTATTTATCTAATAAGGGTATTCGGGGAACCGGAACCATTCGCTCAAATCGCATTCCAAGAAACCCCCTAAAGTCAGCAGGGGAACTCAAAAAATCCCCACGAGGTACTTATGACCACAAATCGGATGTAGGAAAAAAATTAACTATCCTTAGTTGGAATGATAACAGCGTGGTTTCGTTGGTTTCTAATGCTGTCGGTGTAAATCCCATACGAATGGTAAAACCATATTCAAAGCAATAAAAAAATCCGTTTCAGTTCCTCAACCTCATATGATAAAATTATACGCCGCAAACATGGGCGGTGTCGACAGAAGTGACCAAAATATGTCTTTGTATAGAACAGGAATTCGGGGAAAAAATGATACTTCTGTTTATTTGCTCATTGTTTGGATATGTCTATTCAAAATGCTTGGCAACTAAGCCGGTCATCCAACAATCAGTCACAGTTGGACCATCTTGCTTTTCGCAGAAGAATTGCCTGTTCTATACTCCATACCAATGCAAAACCCATGAATAAGTCTGTTGGGCGACCTAGCCAAAGGAAAAATATAGATTCGCGTTATGTTGGAGTACAATACTATGTTATTCAACAAGATCGGCAAACCAAATGCCGTTACTGCCATATAAAAACCACCACGCGTTACATAAAATGCGATATTGGTCTTCATGTCAAATGTTTTATACAATATCATACCAAAATATAATTTTAAAGAAATTTTGTAGTTAATATAGCCATTAAGGTTTTTCCTCTCTAGTTTTTAAGGAATTTGTTACTCTTGGTAAATTATGTTATGATATTATTCTGACGTCCTACATATAGTACGGCCATTTTTTTAATGCTCCTGAATTTTGTAAAATGTCTGATGGTTAAAATGTATTAGTTAAGGCTTAATAAATAACTATTTTTTTTACCTTTCCATGTCTCAGGAAAAGTGTGTTAATTTAAATAATTGTCCGTTATGGTTATACATGTCTCGCTGTGCATGTAAGTGTTTTGCGTTTATCCCATTCTCTAGTTGATAATTTGATTCTGTAAAATAATTGAATTACTCTATTACAATGAAAAACACGAGAGAATCTCCCACTTGGAGCCCTCTTCACTTTCACTTCACAAGAAAACCGAAAACTTTAACAACCACTCACAACTTTAGCTGTATTATAAAATGAACAGTTATATTACACGTACTGTATTATTTATTTCTCCACCGCCCAAGTTCATTTGAATAACAAAAATATGAGGCGTGACGTAAATTTCAAATTTAGTGTTCTAATTTTAAGGATATAATTCCTACTTTTGATCTTAACTTAAATGGAGAAAATAGGAATTTTATGGCTGCGCAAGTTATAAAACGTATTGTGGCATTAAAACAGAATACACAAGTTCCTATAATAACAATGCGAATCAAATGTATTGAGCCTTCAATTTAAACGCCTACGAAAAAAAAACTAGACGACCGAGTTTAACAATTTCTTCGCATATCAGTACATATACTGTTTACTATAGTGTGCCAAACTTTTATGAGAATAGGTTTTACAGTTTTTGAAATATTGAATGATAATGTAAAAGATGTACCGATTTTGTTTATTATTTTTGCTATAACGCTATTTGCGAATTAATTTCTCAAAAACTAACTGACAAAACTACTTGACATTCTCATGAGTTATAAAATGGACCTTTCTGTAGACTTGTCGTCCTTTGCAAAAAGAAACGACTTTTAGTTATTCAGTTATTAAAAAAAATTTTGCTAATTGATATTTTCATTATTATTAATATAATTAAAATATTTTCACATAAGATAACAGTTGCACAACAAATAGCTATTCTATGAATAAATTATAGTGTTATCAAAAATTGGTCACGTGGTTTTCGATCACATATGATGACCCTATGTACATAGAGTCTAATATTATATTATATTATACCTATAAACAGCTAGTAGTTACTAACCACACACGGACAGTCCAGATTTATATTATGAATCAAAATATAAAAAATTTTTCACGATCTATTTTTAATATTTTAATTCAATTTCAAACTGGACCCGCAAGCACATTTTCTACTAAAGCAAAACTCGGTAAGTTTTATAAGGAATCAAAAGGACCAAAGGACCAAACATTTTGGAGTCCTGTTTATATATGTTTAATACACCTATATATTTGAAATTTAAAGTATGTGCAACCAGTAATTTCAGAACTGAATGTAAAGAACATGTAATATAGTCCTTTAAAATTGTGAAGTTGATAGGCAAAAAGTGCTTCGGTATAAAATAAGAACATTTTTATTTTATTGATTTTATCACCTCGTAAACTTTTATGAACCTCATTTTATCATGTCAGCTTGTAAATAATCACAATGATATAGTCTCACTAATATTTGATATGAAAAAGCATTTTTGGTCACACAGGGTGTTTCGTTCTGGCTGGGTAGTAGTTAACTTTGTTATTACATATTTGGTTAGTAAACTTTAGGTTTTCAATGGACTACCATAACATGTGCCTTCTTTGAACAGGTTGGGAATTATTTGAAATTATACAGAAATTTTGACGAAGGTACAGTGTGATCAGTTGAAAATTCTACTTTTTAAACCCATTTTTTGTGCTTAAAAATATAGCTAGAACAAAAATTAAAAAATGGAGCTGTAGCATATTTTACCAAGTTTTCCTATATGCTATGAGTTTGCGTCTATCTCAAGAATATAAAGGGGGCGCCATATAGTCAAGTTTTTTTAAACGGTACACTGTATATTTTTGGATATTTTGATAGTTTCTTTCCTCCCCATTATAAATATATATGATTGTTATATATTCCATCCTCAAATAACTGAGTTATTCAAACAAATAAGTAATATTCTTAAAAGTTTGGGATACCTACAACTAAATTATTTTCAACATAGATAGCCATGCATAAAACAAGTAAATACCGATTGTTGATCTGTCAAATTAATTTTGTTTAGTCGGTTTCGATTATTTTTCTGTTTTGAGTACTTCTTAAAGATTTTTTTGTATAAAAATACATAATAATGCCCGTGTATTCTGTAGAAGAACGTAATAATATATTAAATATATATTTTCTTTCCAATGGAAATATAACTAAAGCCAAACGTTTATATCAAAGAAGATATTCGCAGAGAAGGTGCCAACATAAAACTTATTTTAAACACCTTATAAAAAATTTAGCATAACACCAAAAGAAATTATACTGCAAATGAAGAAGAGGAACTAAATGTTATATTACATTTTACTGAACATCCTTCAAAATCTATTAGGGATGCAGTCCGAAATCTTGAGATGTCCTACGGATATATTCAAAATGTACTCAAGAAAAGTAAATGTAAACCATATAAATTTAGTATGGTTCAAAAATTTAATGATAACGAAAAGCATATGAATTTTCGCAATGAAATATTAACACGGATAGAACAAGATGGTTTCATTGCAAACATATTTTTCACAGACGAGGCAAATTTTGCTTTATCTAGATTATTTAATAGACGAAATGAACATTATTGGTCTACTGAAAATCTTCGACTAGTAAAGGAAATTCAGCGACAAAGTCGCCAGTCTATAGGGGTTTTGTGAGGATTATTGAACAATACAATTTTTGGGCCGATATTTTACGAAGGTGGTTTAAATGGAAGAAGATATAAACCATTACTAGAAAATGAAATAGAAGACTTTATAGATGATCTTCCTTTACAAATTTCTACGCAGATAATCTGGCAGCAAGAACGGAGCACCATGTTACTCAACTAGCGAGGTAATTGAGTTTTTAATCAGAAATATCAAACGTGGATAGGCAGAAGTGGCAGTATACTATGACCTCCACGAAGCCCAGATTTAATACCTCTCCACTTTTTTATGGGGTACACTTAAAAATAGGATATATAAAGATAGACCTAATAATTTAGAAGAATTGAAACAAAAAATGGTCAGGGAAGTAGGAGTTTTAAATAATAATCCAGAAATGTTTCAACGGATTAGAGAAAATTACATAAGATTAAACCTTTGTTTGGTAAATAATGGTGGAATTTTTGAACATTTGTTATAATTTTTGCTGTATGTTGTTATATGTATTTAAACTGTTAATATTATTAAAAATTCGTTTAGAATTCAAACTTGTTTTTTGATGCATTTAGGTACATTTAGTTGAATAACTCAGTTATTTGAAGATAGAATATATAACAATCATATATATATTTATAATGGGGAAGAAAGGACCTATCCAAATATCCGAAAATATACAGGGTGTCCCGTTTTAAAAAAAAACTTGACTATGTGGCGCCCCTTTATATTACTCATAGCATATAGGAAAATTTGGTAAAATATGCTACAGATCCATTTTTTAATTTTTGTTCTAACTATATTTTTAAGCACAAAAAATGGGTTTAAAAAGTAGAATTTTCAACTGATCACCCTGTACACCTTTACAAGAAACATTGTATTCTTCTAGTTTGAAACGCTTTCAAATGCTTCGATGCGGTAGTAAATTACAATAGAAAAGGGCTTTCAAACCATGTATCCGGTTTTAGATTTCTTTCTACGGAATGTCTATCTATTATTTTATTTAAACGTAAGATTTAAAAACCTCAATAAGTTTGTTATTTCAAATGGAACACCCTGTATGTTATTTCATATTCGATTAAAGAAGTCCAAGAGCTCTCCGACGACCTACCATACGTAATATTTATTTTCAATGGTTTTGAGAATATGATCATTTATGATATTTTTGATAAATTTTATGCAAATTTTAAATAACCAATAAATAAAGAGATTCCTAACGTTCACTAACCAAATATGCAATAACTTATAGGGTGTTTCATTTAACTTAACAAAGTTGACTGCTAGCCAGCCAGAACGAAACATCCAATATGACTAAAAATATTTAAAAAATTTCCGATGGTGAATGCAACTTTTGTTTTCAGTTTTTTTTCTATCTATAATAGCTACTGAGTTATAGAACAAATACGCACTAGGTAGACACCCTGGACAGCTACGTTTACTTTAAATGACCGAAGAGCGCTAGTATGCATGTGTTATTTGTGGCGATGGGGGAGGAAGCTTATTTTTGAAATAGGAGAACTTAATGGTATTAAAATGATATATCACTATAATACTCTTTTAGCTAGCCTGTTTCAATAATAAATTTGTTCCGTCACCGAAAATAAGGATATCAGTGCCCTCCGGTCATTTAAAGTAGATGTAGTTGTACATAAATTAGAAAGGATAGGCAGCAAGATAACAATACTGTAACACTGACGTAGTTTTTTCCCGAAACACCATATAGTTCACTCGGAGTGCAGAATATGGTGTTTTGGTGTTTCGTGGAAACTTACGTCAGAGTTATCTTTATATCAAAGATTCCACCCACTCCAAGACAACAATACTGTAATGATTTGGATCAGTTAGTCTTTTTCCTGGAAATGAGTTGCATAGAAGCAACGTTAGTTCGTATAGTTTACACAATACACGGTTTAGAGCTTTCTTCCAATTTCCATCTGAAGTTTTCTGAGCCTTTCGACCGTATTATATCCTCCCCCCACTTGTGTCATGCCCTTAATTTGTTTTAAATAGCAGCTGATAGCCAAAACTTAAGTAAGGTCCCCAAATTAAATATTACCAAATATTTCCGACTTCATTTCTATTTAATTATATTGTCTTTTACGTGATAAAAATTACTTTTCCATGTTAATCGTAAAAGTCTAATTGGAGATTGCATTATTATATTTATAATAAAAATAAACATGTTAGCTTTGTGAGCAGCTACCTTTATGCCTAAAACGAAATTAACTTTTATCGTCTCCTTTGTTTCATTTAAAGGTTAATTTTTAAATCGACATTTCCAGATTTCTGCTCTTTATCATCCCGAATTATATTGACAAAGGTAAAATAATGTAGATTTAGTGAGCTATAGGGCAATATAAATTAACATCAAAGGTAAAAGTTAACGACATGGAAAGATAGCTAGAATTAAATTCACCTGAACAATACTATATAACTTTGATAATTAATTTCATTGCTTTTAATTAAAATTAACAAGCGTCCACACTTTGCATGTAAATAATAGTGCTTTTTGTGCAGATTTGTTATATTTTTTGCAAACACACATTTTACTATAGGTGTTATTAGTAGAGGAGGAGCTAGATTGGTTCGTTGTTTCAAAAAAAGGCAATTTTCTTTCATAAACTTGGCCGCCATTGTGGTAGTAAGGTCATTTTTCGAGATCATCTCTAAAAGAATTCATAGGACTTTGCTATTTATATAAATTCATGTCCTGTAGAATCTGGGGTCTGGCTACCCGACTATATAAATCATTTAAATCAAAAATGTATTGATTAAATTATATGCTTCATTTATAATTTCTTAATCCATTCATATAGCCGTTGCCATGTTTTCCATGACATAAAATTTTATCTGATGTTACCCTACTCTGTAAGTATTGACTAGTGATGATCGTTGTTTATTAATTTTTCTACATTTAAGTATAAAAATATTTGCATGTTTAAGTATTTTTTTAATATAATAACGTATAAAAATCATATAACTATATCCATTTATGTAATTTATAATAAAAACTGACTTTTTTGTCGACCTTATTTGCAGCGTTCCAAACGCGAGATATTATCAAACAATGAGTGACATGTTTAAGTACAGTTTAAATTCGAAACAACAAAAAAAGTCCAAAAGATTACAAGCCTGGTTCGTTATATAGTTTCGTGAGAATCGACAATCTAATCAAATGTGATATCTTAATTATTTCTCGAAAATCTTAACGGTAACGTGCATTTAGCGGTATGAAATTTTAATTAGAATATCTGCAAGCTACCTAAGCTTTGCCACGTAATGAGCATACTGTTATGGCGGTCACAAATTGTTTTAGACATTGTCAGGTACTATAGACTTGGTCACCAAATATGCCTATAGATTACACAGGCGACCCAGTTTTAAATGTCACTATTTAATGCAGTACGAGGCCGAATTAATAAATAATTAGAATCTTAAGAGGCAGTGTTAATAGTCCTAATCATATTTCGTAACCGTCTTAATCAAAATGTTAAATTATCTAGTATGTTTTCTCTTCCCCTTCAGTGCACAGATGAAATTAGTTTGTTTTTCATTATTTGAAGAACAGTGCAAGATAAATATTTTTGGCATTCACTGGGCCTCCCTTTTTAGGGGCAATGGTGTCTCACCCTGTAAACTTTTTTTGTTCAACTTTCTATTAATTTTTGGACATTGTTACTTAAAAGAGGCCCTCTTTATTTAAGTCGATATCGGCAACCGTTAACGGGTAAATTGGGCTTGAAAATTATCATGATGCATGGCTATAAAGAAAAGTAGAAAATCTGAAACGTTAGACGCCCATGATTTTAATATTCAAAAATGAACTAACGCATCTTATTCATCATGAAGAACTATGTGATTGCCAAAAATTTTGTCAATTTATATTTTACCTCTTCAAATATCAAAAAAAAAATCTGAACTCGTTTTATGCCACGTGTATAAGAATTTGACTCATTTTGATGAGTGCTACATACTGTTGAAACTCTATTTTAGAACCACCCTGTATGAGTATACCACTCGTTTAAAGAGTATTTTCTCATGCTCATTCTAATTAATTACTCTGTATTTTGCAAAAAAAACTCTTCATTTTCTCTGTTTACATACTTAGGTTGAGACCTGTAGGCAGTTTTTGATGTTGTTTATTTAAAATTACATGATATAGTTGTGTTTGCTATATTAGAGGATATATTCGGTATCATGTAAGAAGAGATTTATTACAACTAAGTGACATCAGTTTATTTATTTTTAATGGACCCGGACCATCTCGATGTATTCTTATATTGTTGAGGGAAACACTAAAAGCAACATAATGGTTGTTTGAACGGCATTCACTGACTGAAAAGGAATTATTGCCTATAAAAATTGATACACTACTAAAGCTAAAAAAAACAAAAGCTCCGAGGAACCTTGTGATAAGCCAATTCTTTATCATGTTTCAGTATAAAATTTCGTATAAAATATCTACAGTATGATACACTTTGTTATTATTTGTGGATAAGAAACTACAAATTTAGTTAAATGAGAAGTAAAGTTGATCGTCTTTGACACATACACACACATTTAAGTTCAATTTTCTGTGAAAAATGTCGCAAATCTTACAAGTCTTGCAAATAGTATCTTTGCAAATGCACATTGTGTTACATATAGTGTATAAAATACGGTAATCTTAATCAAGATCGGACTGCAGGGGAGAGACAGGGAAAGGGGTAAGTTGCTTTTCGATCCCGGCGCCGCCGCCGGTCATTTCCAACTGCATAACATGAGACCAGATTTATTTCCTATAAAGCTTCAATCATTCCTTCGATCTGCTATTATTTCAATATTTATTTTCTAGCTATAGCTTATTCGTCCCAAGCGTGTATTTTAGGAAACGTATGAGTAAAGTTACAAAAAAAATCCAGTGTAATATTGTAACGTATTCACAAAATGCGGCTATAACTGAAATTGGACCCTTTCCACAACATGTCAAGGCATAAAAGTCCTATCTTTACGTCAATACCAAATAAAAATGACAACCGAATATTTCCGGGGCTCGTTTAACTATATAGCATAGAAGATCAGTTTACTCAGGTTTTAATTGTAAACTATTTCTTAAACTTACTAAACCAGAGATATGCGTGAGTGACTGGAGATATTTGAAGTTAACTTTCGTTAGCTAGTGATAGCTTAGAGTAATCTGTTATGAAATCAACTTCGAGCTTATTTTCTGTACAAGTTAGTTTCAGTGAACACTGGTGTTGGATGAAACGGATCATGCGTTACCTCCCAAGGTACCTAGTGAGATTCTTTCCACAGATCGAGGCATAAAACTCGTATATTTACGTCAATACTAAATAAAAATGACAACCGAATAATCCCGGTGTTTGTGTTGAACAGATAACCCGCTTTTATCAATGAATCACGAAATTTCCCGAATATCTCTGACTTATTCGGAAAAGCAAGCTCTTCCGACAAAATAATACAGCAGTAAATTTGTACAAACGGTAAATGAGGGAAATACAGTAAACGGTCAAAGCAATTCTTACCATTACCTGGTTGCGGCGGAGTGTACTGGATATCTGGAGTTGCGTGCTGCTAATTTGAGCACTGACTGCAGACTCTCCTTTTTAATCTGCGCTTTTTGATTTATACCCAAATTCTGCCGAAAATAGTGGCGGGGATCTACACAACGCGCGAAGTTGTCAGCTGCTGTCCGGGACAAACGTTATTTAAGCTAAATCAGCGCATCGTACATAAACAAATTCCCTGCGTTAATTTATATAAACAAATGTAAATAAAATATTCCATGGCTGGGAATCGCTTTTTCATAATTTTAAAACTATATTTCCGAAAAGAAATAATTTAAAACGGCCATATACTACTTTCCTCTTAGTTGATTAAGTACAAACACAATAATCGGTTTATCATTAGGATAATAAAACAAACTTAGGTTACCCTGAAAAGAAACCGGTTTGAAACAATTATATTTGAGAAATAATTGTTATTCCAATTACTGGACTTAACGTTGATTCGAAACGGTTTTTAAAATAAACATTAATACAGGTTATCGTATACAGGGCAGTGGCGGTTTGTGGGTCAAAAGATAGGGAGGTCAATTAGAAAAGTTTACTGTATTATCTACCTTTTAAAGTGATTTAAATTCCAAGTCGATCCTCGGGTCTTTTTGAGATGCAAAGTGGTCAATTACGTTTTCATTAAAGTCTTTTATCTTCTTTATTAATGCCCTTTCTGTGATAAGCATAGCTAAAGAAGATAACCTTTCCTGACCCATGGTATTTCTTAAAAATGTCTTTATTCTTTTTAAGGTGGAGAAACAACGTTCACTTTCGACGGTAGTCATAGGGAGAGTACACAAGTTTTTTAACAGTTTGACACTTTCAGAAAAAGTATTGCACAAATTATTGTTAATAAAAAGCTGTAACAAAGCAACTGCTTCACTATTGGAAAAATCTTCTCGGCGATATAATACTTCTAATTCAGTTTTAAGTTTCAAATGATTTATGACTGGATACTCCGTTTTAACTATTTAAACATATCTTGAGGAAAGCTTTTTTTATAATCTTTAAATCGATCTGCGTGAAATAACTGAGACACTGCTAAATGATTACTGAAGCCAAACCTGTTTTTGATCTCAGATGTAATTATATCACAAACTTCTAATGAAATTCTCCCTTTTGATTCTTCCGTTTTACATCTCTGGGCAGACTGCATGGATGTCTCCTCCAAATAGTTATTCAAAATTTTATTTCTGATGTCTTCAATTTTACTATTAATACCAATACACTTATTTACCGTTATGACATCGATATTACATTTTTGTAATTGATTGAACAATATATCACAATGAGGCATAACTAAATGAAAAAAATTTAACCAGTAAAGAAAATGTTCATTTTGTAAGTAGTCTTTTAAACCAATAGCTTGGTTTAAAGTGTTGTTTTCTGATTCATTATCAATGATTTTTTCTAAACAATCTAATAATTCTGTTCGATGGGTATAAACAGTCTCTATGCACTTTGTATTAAAATTCCATCGTGTAGGACCCGCTTTAGGTAATCTCACCTTAACACCATTATCTAACACGGCTGTCCTTTCTGGCGATTTTCCAAAGAATGAAGAAAAGCTACATATGTAAATTAGCAAACAAATTTTTCATGCTTTTATCCTGACTTGATGCTTTTTGTAAAATTAAATTTAGTTGATGAGAGCGTAACAATGAATAAAATTTGCTGAAGGATAACTTTTTCTAATTTTGGCTTGTACACCTCCAAAAGCACCACTCATTACTGATGCTCCATCGTAACTTTGTGCTATCAATTTTTCAGGACTTTCATTAATTTTCAGACATTCTAACTCTTTTAAAATTACATCTGTCAAATGCTGCGATGTCGTTCCTTGAGGCTAAATAAATTTCCAAAATCTCTCAAATACAACACCGTCTAAAAGTATCTAAACATAAAAACTACTTGTACTTTATTATGTCCATCTTTCAGTTTTAATATATTTTGTACAACACTCATATTTAATATTAAACACCAAAAACACTGTTTTACTTAATTTCACGACAAGTAGAGATTTATTAATAAAATGTTCACAAATAAAAACATTAAAAACAACGCGACAGAATTTACCAACCAACGCGTACCTAGTCAGCATTAAGACTGCTAGTGCTCCACTGAACTTTGTGCGTTACCGTTTACGTAAAATGTGTCAGGGACATTGTCCCCACCAGTGTTTTCTGTCTATTTTGCTTTCTGACGATTCGCGCATAAGTCTATTTCACTATAATTCGTTGTAAATTCGGTCCGTAGCTAGCTTTGGGGACAAGTTGTGGATTGACCCAAGATTTTTAAATTCTATAAATGAATAATGTAAATTCTGCGATCTGGATATTTGAATAGTATTGTGCATAGAATGAACTAGAAACTTTAATATATTTTTTAAGAGTATTAAAAATATATATATATTATATATTTTTAAACTTCAGAAAATGAATAGCTCTATTTTTTTATTTGTATGGTCATTGACCATTTGACCCTATAGAAGAACCGCCAGTGATACAGAGTGTACCAAAGTGAAGGAAAAACCCACGTAGGTCTTTCTTATAACTTTTTTAAGTTAATATCTGTCATTTTATAAGGTTGTTGCGCACTTTTTGGGACACCGTGTATATTTTACACTAAATATTTTTTAATTTGACAAGTTTGATATTTACTTTTTTTGTTGTTCCAGATACATTAAAATCAAATATTACTAGTTTTTTCTATATCTATTTATAATCGCATTCGTATATAAATTTTTAATTCTCTAATTATACATGTCAAACAATTTTCTAAATAAAATTAAACTGAATTTTAAATGAATAGCACGCTGCACGCTACATGACAGAGTAACAAGTTCGTGAACTCGTATTATAATATAGTTATTACCCAGAGAAAAAAAAAACAAAGAAAAAAATCACACAATATTATTATTCATGTACTTAGCAACTGCTACAAAGTTATGATCGTTGTAAAATTTATATTCAAAATCAAGTAATCTGCAGCCATTCCACGATAATAATTTAATATTCAATCACTGATAACTAAATGTTACAACGAATTCTAATAATCATTTGCCTATCGTCCTGGCAAATGTGCGCCTGCAAAAAATTTAAATCGTTCGCTGAATATTAAACCATAACTCCTCCTCGAATATTTCAATGGATATTAACCCAAAAACTTTGGCCGGCCGGGGACGGTCTATCGATTTCTGATTCCCGACTCATAAAACAAATTGAAACTAGACTTATATTCGATCAAATATCGCCAACCCCGAAGTAATCACTAACTAGTTAATTCGTTTTAGATTTGTGCTCTATGGAGAAGAAACATTAATTATGATTAAAGCGGGTGAAAATAAAGCATAAAGTTTATTAGAAATTAAATGTGGGATGCCTATAAATATACTTATAGGTATTATACCTGTATATTGTCTTCAGCAATAGGCGTAGGTGTTTTTATGTCGCCTATCAATATGTCTTTGTATATTTGTCTATATTTTGTTTTGTTGGACCGGCAGAAATATGTTAAACATTTTGAACTGCAATAGTTGTCTCAGATCTCTCAGTGTAAATGAGATGCCTATCGTTTATCGATGAAGCATAGTTTTGTTTTGACATTTGATGTATGCATGTGTCAAAATTCGTTATAACGTCCAAGGGCGAATTCTTCTGTCAATTGTTTTATTAAAAATGAATGTATGCAATATAAGTTTAGACAAGAGTTTAATGTATTGATATTTCTTTCTTCCTCGAAGCAGGATGCTATTGGCACAATCCATAGATGGGAAATAACAGCAATATGCATCTTCGTTGACCTGGCTAAAACTTTCGATATAGTTAGACATAGCCAACTTCTTAGAACCATGGACAATTTTGGTTTTAGAAACACCTCATACAAACTCATGTTAAGTTATTTAAAATATAGGAAGCAGTGTGTTCAAATTGGTGAGGAATTATGCGACACAAAAACTGCGGAATATGGAGTTCTCCAAGTACTGCATTAAGACCATTATTCTTTAATATATATATCTAAGTGATTTGTTTAATGTGGAAGTTAAGGGTGAAATAATAAGTTTTGCTGTCGACACTGCAATATTTTGTAATGGTTGCACGCTAGTATGCATTAAATGACATTCAAAACGTTTTAATACTATAAGTAACAGTCAAATTCTTATGAAGTATTCGTACGCTTTTTTTTCGGTAGAATCGATGCCAAACAGTCTTCTGGTGGACTCCAACAACTCACGAGAGCAGCGCCGGAGCATTAGCTACTCACCACATTCCGCAGGGTTAGTGACTGTAGATACCAGAATCGTATGTCCATAGCAGACGGAGAGAACCTAGAATGGCCGCCTTCTGAATTTGGCCCACCTCTGCTGATTTTTGGCAAGCCGGCATGATCTTAAATTCCGAGAGCAACGTAGGCTTTATCCCTTCAAATACATCGATTATTAGGACGTTATCTTGACCGAGTAACCTGGACACAGCACTTGAAGCTCATACTGGAGATCGCGATATTTCGGCCACTTTTCTTCCTTCGTGATGTTATTCTCGGCGAGGGACAGAGAACTCGATGACATACATTACCTTGGTTTGATGGTCGAGGAGGATTGTCAGACATGTTGGCTTGGATTAGCCTAAGCGTATTAAAATACAAAGTATGCCGAGTAAATCAAATAAATTAATAGAAATTGCACAGATACACAGAATTATAATTTAATATTAGTTTTCATTTTTCTCTATAAAGTTAACTTCTCAAGAATTAAAAATTGCATAAAAACGAAATGCGCTGAAACCTTTAAGAGCAAATATCTCGAAAACGGATGGCGATATATCGAAATTAAACCAGAGTCACTATTTTACGTAAAGAAAGATGCTTTTTTTAAATTTTTTATTCATTTTGCCCATAATTCTACAGGCAAAAACAATATCTTCGATTTATCAAAGCAGTATAGTGCCCTCTATGCGCAACGGTAAAATTAGTTGCAAATATGCCATGCCAAAAAACGTAAGTTGATACTATGAAAACTTTCAAAATTATTGAGAAATTTTAAAATAAAATTCTCTTAAACCAGCAACATTGTATAAGACATGTTGCACTCAATCGTCACATTTTGGTCTCTAGTATCTCCAGTTTCTTCCCATTCTTAATAAATCACCCTATATATAGCTGAGTAAACGAAAAGTAGGCAAGGTAACATTTCTCTTATCCTTGATCCTGTTCTATCAATTGCTTATGCAGAAGATAAATATTATTTTTATTATTATTATTGTTATTATTCCTACCTAACAGTCTAAAGATGGGTTAGAAAATTTAGAGAATTGGATTCAGTTCGCTATAAAGAAGCCACCAGGAGCTCCGCGCTCTGATAATACTCCTGAGAATTTTCCGCACTTTTCGATCAGCCTTTGTATATTATAAACGTAAAGTTGAGCAACGTTGATCTATGTGGATATAAACTTACTTAAATTGATTAGATTAAATTTGTAAAGTAATACCAATGAATTGTTTTTGTTCACTGTAAGGTCTTAATTTACGAGTTTTCGATAAACGTTCTGTTTCGCATCGCCTTTTATTAGCCTTCTTTAACTAACCCGATACCGTTACTTCCGAGCTAAAAACCTGAAACTTTAATTGACAATTTGCATATTTGAGATATTCATTGGGGTTATCTGAAGTAGACGTCTTAACTTTACTAAACTTCTTCTAATTTTACCCCACACCTGATACCAAGATAGAAGAATATAAATAAGCCATTTTATCACGAATAACCTAACGGGAATAGTCCCAGATGGTAACAAAATACATTGAATTTAATAACAACGGGTGCTTGCTAAAGGAAAACTTTTATTTTTTCACAATTGCATTGTTAGAAAATCGATTTCTGTTTACAAAATGTAAAATACTCTTTATTTTCAAAAAATATTGTATCACAATAATTCATTACAAATGTGAATTTAATTGTCTGTTCTCGGTGGCTCGTCATAAACTGGTTAGAGCATAAACATACTTTTTTTTTGATTTCTCACTCATGAGAACGCTACGTATAGTTTATTTCAAACTTATTTGCAACATAAAAAGCATCGGCTTCTTTGACGGATTAAAGAAGCCTACTCCGCAGAAACCCAGATTTTGCCCTTGTGCTTTATTTAGTATCATGGCAAAGCACAAGTTATCCGGAAACAGAACCTTTGTAAATTGAACCGGAAAATCGCTGGTTATCAGCGCCGATCTTCAGCGGAATCCTTGGATTATGCTATTAAACCTGAATTTGAAAAAATAATATTACAGTTGGAGGTTTCTGCGAATACAAAAAACTAATTATCATTGACCTTGAAAGCCTGTAAACGTTACTGTATGAAAAATTTATTTAATTAAATATTTTGATCTGTGCCAACTCCAAAACTGCTCCTGTCAATATGAGAAATTACGCAAACTGGAAATTTTGTTAAACTAGTAGAATCGTACTCTTTCGAAGTATTTTTTAGACCAAACACATTTTTCTCATAATTAGCAATACTGGTTTGATTAGATCATTCGAATCCACCGGTTATGCTAACGAAGGCCAATTGGGAACTAATATCACCACGACGAGTGGTAAAAATCAGCTGATTCTTGGTTTGTTTACATTCGTTTTAGTTGCTTTTGTGAGTCCTTTCTTATGTAGAAAAATATGTATTTACGTTAATCGAGTTAGTATGAAAATTCAATATGTTTAACCTATTTTGCACTATTTTTGCTGACTTCTCAAAAGATGTTTTTAGCCTGTTTCATGTTAACATTCAAAGTATCTCAAATAAGCTGGAATAGCTCTCGCTCTTTTTAGAAAAAAATAGTTTCGATATAATCTGTTTATCTGAACATTGGCTTGATGTAGTTGCCTTAAATGGTATTAAAATACCGCATTATAAACTAGCAGCCAGTTTCTGTAGAGATAAAAACAAACATGGTGGTGTTTCAATTTTTGTTAAAAACCATGTAAAATTTAAACAATTACAATTTAGTGAATATTGTAGTCAGTTCAATGCAGAATTTTGTGCCATCGAAATAATGAGGATAAATTGTATTTTAATTAATTTGTATAGATCCCCTTCCGGGGATATTAATATTTTCTTGGTTATACTGGAACAACTGTTGTTACATTCCTCCTCTAAATATAGTAAAATGATTGTGAGTGGAGATTTTAATATAAACTTTAGGAGTGCTTCCCACTCATTATCTGATTTGGTATGTCTGACCTCGTCTTTTGGTTTAGAAGTCACCATATCAGACTATACTAGGCTTACATCCCACTCAATGACATGTATTGATAACATTCTCACTAACCTAATGGATGACAGCATTGAGACTGGTGTCATAGATCCTTGCCTATCAGATCATCTGGGGCAATTTATAAATATTGTAAAAGCAAACAAAAACTCTACACAAAAGAACTGGAGAAGAAACATTAAGGCAAAGGGCATAAATAAGCTAAGAGTTTCACTAAATGACATTAAATGGAATTTATTTAATTCAAACTCAAACGCTACTTATTTGTCCGAATTTTTAGTTAGCACTTATTCTTCTCTTATTGACAAGTATTTTCCACTAAAAGAATGTAAAATAAGCCACAATCCTCCTGGCCAGTGGTTTAACGACTCACTAAGAAATATGAGGGACACACTCTGTTGTGTAAAAACTATTGCAAACTGCTCTAAGGATTTCACTATATATAATACTTTAAAAAAGGATTATAAATCCAAATTAATTAAATCAAAATAAGCTGCATATGATTCTTTTATTGAAAATTCTAATAACAAAGCACGCGACAGCTAGAAATTAATAAATTTTGAGAGAAACAAGTATACATCTAGCACATCATCAGAACATGAAATCTCAATAGACTCTTTTAATAATTATTTCGCTAATATAGCTGAGCATTTTATAAAGTTGTTACCTACAGTGAATGTTACTGCAACAAAGTTTTTAAAAAATGTACCTACTACCCAGTCATCCCTTTTCCTTGAATCAGTAACTACATTTGAGGTTGTTGAGGCCGTAAAGAATTTAAGGAATTCAAACTACTCTGATATTTACGGCTTAAACAGTCGAATTCTGAAAGATACCATAGATATAATTCAAGTCCCACTTACACTACTTATTAATTGCTGCTTTAGTGAAGGCGTTTTTCCGGATGTGCTAAAGGTTACCAAAATCATACCGATTTTTAAAAAAGGTGATATCAGTGTTAAAGATAACTATCGCCCCATATCTATCATTCCAATGGTCTCAAAGATTATAGAAATTATCTTGAAAAATAGACTTGTTAACTATCTTAATACTCACAATGTTTTAAACTGTTGTCAGTTTGGTTTTAGGAAGAAATGCTCAACCACAAATGCTGTATTTGAAACAGTGAGTAACATAGTCGAGGGTCTGGAGAGTGGTAAGCATGTGACTATCAGCTTATGCGATCTCTCCAAGGCTTTCGACTGTGTATGTCATGAGTTTCTTTTGGATAAGTTAAACTTTTACGGTATCAGAGGTATCTGCCTAAATCTCTTTCATTCCTATCTCAACAACAGACAACAATGTGTATCAATAAATGGTATAAATTCGGAATTTCTAAAAATTAACCATGGAGTGCCTCAAGGTTCTGTACTGGGACCCCTACTGTTTATTTTATATACTAACGATTTCTTTCACTTTATGTCTCCGGTAAAATGTATTGCATATGCAGACGATACATCTATTTTGAATCACAATCCTAATATTAGTAATTTACACAATGACTGTACTAGATCCCTCCAGCAAGCTTGCGAATGGTTCTCTTCAAATAAGTTAAAGCTAAATGAAGATAAGACTCAAAAGCTCATCTTTTCTACTAGTAGCCATTTAATACAGCATCAAAATCCTAGGTGTAGTTCTTGATGACAATTTAAGTTGGTTCAACCACATTGAAGAACTATCAAACAAATTATCTAGTTTAATCTTTTTGTTCCGTAGGCTTAAAAATTTAGTTTGCCTAAGAACATGTTATTTCTCCATGTTTCATTCTTACATTAGTTATGCAATACTTCTGTGGGGTGGATCATCTCACGCAGTTAAAATTTTTCGTCTCCAAAAGAGAGTGGTCAGACTGATTAGTGATACTGGCTGGTTAGATCACTGTCAACCAATATTTAAGATATTTAGTATAATGCCAGTTCCTTCACTCTACATGTATACTATGTTATTAGAAATTCATAAAAATAAAGCCAAATTAGCTACAAATTCAGATTTCCATAATTATAGCACCAGATCTGCTTCCCTACTCAGACAGCCTCATCTTAGATTAACAAAATCGAAAAAAAAACACATTAAACCTCCAGTTATATAATCATGTTCCTACTGAAATAAAAGCTCTTAATTTTAACGGCTTTAAGGCCAAGATTAAAAGGAACTTTTTAAATTATTATTTTTATACAATAGCAGAATTTTTTAATACGCAATTTTATTAATAAATAATTCTCACAGATTGTTCTTTTATAAGCCTTCCTGCATACTTGTGATGCTCTGATTTGCACATCATTAATAAATCCACCATGTTTTTTTATATACTTTTTTATACGTTTGTATTTTTATTATTAGTCTATTATGTGTGCATCTGACTTTTATATGTTTATACATGTTTATCTATATATGTATATATATTTTATTATTTATACTTTCTTGTAGTCTACAAAGCAATTACTTTGTTTTTTAATTTCATTTTTTATTATATGTGTGTATATATTTTTTGTTTCAAATATTTTGTAATCTGTATATTTTTTTTGTAATTTTGAACTGCCACAAATGTATTCCTATATGTAAAGTGGTTAAATAAATCTGTCTATCTATTTATCTATCTAATTTGTGGGGGTACCTAACCTAAAAATGTCACTACTACAACTTTATACACCTTTTGTACTATAGTCCTTTGGCTTGAAATTGACAAGCACTGCCGAAGTTAATGCTTTTGCCATCAATTATGCTTTCACCCATACTTCTCTTCTATTTATTTCATCATGATACCCTACAGCTATTGGTGATATAAACAAACCCAGGGTATTTCTTGAAAATAAAATGAAAGTGGATTGTTCTATCCACATTGTACACACACCAATTCGTATTATGCACTGTTTACTTAGGTGCATAGTGGAATAAACGTTGATAAAATAAAAAACGGTAGTAAAACTCCGCCAAACAAACTATACAAATAATGTGATCTCACGATTGTAAACAAACATTAATCGTTTCATCAAAATGCGATTTTTAGCTACCAAGTGGCGACCGTGAAGACTTAAATTCCCAATTGAATAAAGCTAACAAATTTCCAAATTATTTTATTAATAGGTTAACAGGAGTTACTTCCACCGTAAGAACCTTCCAGATGTTTTTTCAAATAAATCTCTCTCTTCAAAATTTTGATTTTCACCCGTTTTTTTGTAAAACGTGAACATACGTAAAATATGAGTTCTGTTATACACGGCATTTCCTAATTACGAGGCAATAATGCAGAAGCTAAGTCCTTGAGTTATTTTTTGAAAGTCGTTCATGTGAACATTTTTTAATTAGAATAGAATTCTCTTCCATAAAATGGGCTCGAAGTCGGCTAAAGCTCTTCATCGTGTAAATTACGATATACTTTTGTAGCTCAGTCCCTGTACTTGCGTCATTGGTAATGATTTTTCCAAATTTTATATTTTCAAAATAATTTTAGTCTATCATTCAATAAGTGTACCGAATTTCATATCGATATCTCCATGTAGAAAGTCGGTATTCCAAAAAATGTTTCGTGGCGATACTCTCAACACTCTATATCTTATTTAATATGATTTGAAGGAAACAACTACTCAGCGGGCAAATACCCCGACCTGCATTGGATTATACCTTCAAACCATGATAGATCGATAGCCAATATCATTTGTCAATTCCTAACCAGACATAGACCGGTTTCGAACTTATTTGTTCTCCTCAGTATGCCATAGGTTATGGAACAGACAAATGATAGTGGCCAATCTGCTAGTCATATACTAACTAAGATAAATTGAATAGTGGTGAGAGGTATGAAACTTCTCGTATGGTCTAAATGCTACTATCCGACCGATATCATAGATGTCTCTGTGGCGGATAGCGACTTGTCTAGCAAGTACCGAGACATTTAGACCATACGAGAAGTTTCATACCTCTCACCACTACTCTATATCTTGTTAATTCTGCCTTTGTGCACATTTTTCGTTAGATAAATCGAGAAATCAACTTCTGAATTATCGATACGTTCATAAGAAACACCTTGTATATAAAAATTAATTACTTTATCGATATATTAACGCCTCGTTGAAGACTTATAATAAAGTACTTTGTCTTCAACTGTGTTCAAGTTTTGTAACTTCTCCCAAGATATTACTATTCGATGCACGACAAGTTAAATTAAAATATTTAATTTTTCATTCTTCGAATTTAAAAAGTGCGCACAAATCTCTCGAGAATGATAATTGACTTTTTTAATGCAAAACCAAATTAACCTCGCCTCACTATGAATACAGAAACCACCAGCTCACCCCCAATATCGAAACTGATTATCCCCGTCGTAGTAAAGACTTAATTAGACAATTGTTTGATCCTAATCTTATTAACTTTTGATAAAACTTCTTTCCACAGTTCTTTTGTTTCTTTTAAATGTAAATGAAGTTATATCTTTAGCATTTTAAGTGACATTAAAGCCTAATTAAATTCGATTTCATCCATTCATTTCATTTTTATTATACTTTTTCTCAGAATTTTTAATAAGCCTACGTGATATCAAAGTCTATTCGAATACAACATAGTAATTCACGAAATAATTTGCTGGAGACTGGGACTACTAGCACTTATATAATATATATCAACTATTTACCTGTTGTTACTTCTGTCTAATTTTATTACATGTGATGCTCTATTTTTCGAAATAACTGAGTTGGAAAATGAAATTATAAATAAGACGGCTTAAAGCAAACAAATTATGCTTAAAACAAACACTATTTTTTCTACCAAAATATAATTTCTAGGATTCTGACGTGTTACTTAAATTAACAATCACATATTAACGATTGTAAAAAAATAAACAAATCAAAAACAGAGCCAAAAAAGATAGGCACTTGCATACCATCCATATTTTTCTTGTAATAATGGCACCTCACATAACTAAGTCTGACTTAGAGATCATTGCAACTTGGTATCAAGAAAACAATTGGCGGTGCAAAAGAATTGTGGAAGAATTTTCAGGGAGGAGATGGCTACTTCCTAGCATAAAACGTGCTATTAGGCCACTAATAGAAACTGAATCAATTTTCAGAAAACCTGAGAGTGAAAGGCCTATAACTGTTACAAAATAACGAGTATTCAGAAATGGACATGAACTGTCTCTGTCGCAAGAAAATCAACCAGGCTCATTTATTATAACGTAAAATAGCAAATAGATTTAGAATCAGGCGCAGGTCTGTACAAATTATTTAAAAACAATTAGGCATTAAATGCTATAAACGGTTGCAATTTCACTAAATGCAAAAATGCGTCGATTATTACAAGCCTTGTGGCTTTATAGGAAGTTTTCGAATGCAGCTCTACGGCTTTTAGTTTTTCAAAATGAAAATAATGTTACGCTCCAAGTCCCTCAAAATAGCCAAAATAATAATAATAGTTTATTCATTCAATTACAAGAAAAAACGCTATTCAATCTGAACGTCTATACCACAAGTCCAGGTTTTCTAAGAAGTTATAATAGTATCTTTATTTAGCAAATAAGCTATTAACAAACACTTAAAGGGTATAAGATAGAGCAAATCTTAATGTATACATTGTAAAGGGTACCTTAAGAGTTAATTATCCTAATAATTTTATGAACCTAAGCTTAAGACTATTTACTTATTAACAACATATATTTAGTTAAAGCTTACAATAATGTATAAAACCTTTTTAGTTTTTTTTGACTTTCGAATACATATACACTTAATTGTTTTTTAAATTTAGGGTAATTATTACATTGTTTGATATTCTCTGGAAGTTGGTTGAATACCATGAGACCATTATAAAACAACGTTTTGGCTAATCTATTTGATTGAGGAGTGTCTATAAAAAAGTCATTAGCTTTTCTCGTATCGTATGTATGCACATCTCTCACAAATTTAATTTTATTTCTCAGATAGTCTGGGGTCAATTTGTTTTTTATTTTGAAAATCATATCTAGTGTTCTAAAAAGAATTCGCTGTTTAACATTCATGAAATGGAGTACTTCAAGCATAATGTTTATCGGTGTATATCTATTACATTTCAAAATTATTCTCATAGCTTTGTTTTGTATAACTTGGAGTTTCTGTATTTCATTTTGGTTCAGGTTAAATAATATTGTCGAGCAAAAATCTATCTGTGGACTAATCAAACTTTTATAAAGTAGGATTTTTTGTAGACATGTTTAAACAGTTGCTTATTCTTCTTAAAAAATATATTTTTTTTGACATTTTATTCATTATGTAGTTGAAGTGACTTTTGAAATTAAGATGTTCATCAATAATTACTCCTAAATACTTGATTTCATTTACTTTATCTAGTTTGTTTCCCATAATTTCGAGATTTAAATTAGGATGTGAGAGATTGTACTTAGATAATTTAAGTTTGTTATCTATTAACATATATTTGGACTTACTTATATTTAAACTTAAACTGTTATTGCCTAGCTATTTACTTATTACATGTAAATCATAATTCATCGAGTTAAACATCGTTGGCATGTCATCACCCGCAATATATATCATTGTATCGTCTGCAAACATAGATATTTTACAATACTTCACATATTTTACGATATCGTTTATGTATAAGTTAAAGAGAATTGGACCAAGAACAGTCCCCTGTGTGACGCCATGCACGGTTTGCACTTTATCTGATAGATTATTTCTAAATTTAACATTTTGTGTTCTAGGATTAAGATATGTTTTAAACCAGTTTAGTACATCACCTGTAATACCAATTCTCTCTAGTTTACACAGAAGTAATTCTCTGTCTATCGTTTCAAATGCCTACATATTATCATTGACTGGCAAAAGTCGTTTATTTTTTACTAATCCGCAGTTGATAACAACCATTGCAGATAACTACATCAAGGTTATACCCGAACAGCGATTATGTTTTTATTTAAGATGGTGCCTCGTCCCATAGGGCTTTAAAATCACAAAATTTCTTAGCATAAAGCACTTCATCTTTTATCCGAGCAAATCAGTGGCCACCGATTTCTCCTGATTATAACCCATTGGACTATTCAATATGTAATGCATTATAAGAAAAAGTGTATGCCCAAAGGCGAAAACCGTATGCCAACCTAGAAGATCTGCGTCGTCGAATAGAATAAGTGGTTTTAGGTAGTAGAGTATTTAAATATCCATGTCAATTTTGAGATTACGTATAATTGTTTTTCTCTTAATGAAAATAAAAAATCGTTATTCGCTTGTTTTTCTATTTAAATGTTTGAAATTTGCTAGGAATACTTTTCAACCGTTTGTCTGTTGCAAGAGATAAAAATTTCAAATTGATACATCAATGTGCTCCGGAGTTATGGAGTTTCAAACAGAACTAATTTTTTAAAAGCCACCCGGTGCTGGTTACACATAGACCAAGGTTAAAAATAATTATTTAACACATCCGGTTTTAATTAGCATAGTTTTGAGTTATTTTGTTTTTTTACATGTTGTCTCTATTATATTCTTTTTATGAGAATTATTATTATTATTAAATAGTTCTTGCATAATTTTAACTGTCTTTTTATCGAATTAGAAATGCTTACTAATTAAATTTTTGACCTTATATCCAGGCTTCTTTGCCCTAAAAATCCATTCCTTTCCAAAGATAAAAAGAGTCTTTTAACACTGAAAGTAGCGGGTTTTCATTTTAGGTCTTTATTTGTTCAGCGTCTACGCAAATGAAATGGAATTATGTCGGTACGTGGGAGGATCCTGGCCGGGGATCCTCTTTGGGTCTTATTTAGAGAGAAGATTGTATTTTAAAGGTAATTTCTTAGCAGCCACACATGGGCAGGCCAGAACAGGCGGTCGAATTAACTAAACTTATAATAAACTAGGTTGGTTGAGTTCAGTACAGAGTGAACTTCAAAACTGAGTTGAGTGTAAGCAAAATAAGGATTAATTTTAATGAATGAGAGTATTGTAATTAAATAAGGAGTATTAGTAAGTTTACTTGAAACAGTGTTGCCAGTTACCTACTTACTTATACTGGGTGTCACTGAGATATGGTTCCCCCCTTTTTACTTTCTTATACCTAATATAAGGAAGTATAGTAATCGTGATTTTCTTCGACCTCGAGATTTTGATTGATATATACGTTTTGAACCCTCCTGAATCCATTCTGACTATTTTCCGAATGATGTCTGTCGGTGCGTGTGCGTGTGTGCGTGTGCGTGTGCGTGATTTCAAGGTACGGTATTAAAATTTAATTGAGGTAATTGTAGAACTAATGGTAATGGTAATGGTGGGGAAGGCTGACGCCTGGCAAGTAGGCCACAGACGGGTCCTTTTTACCAACCCCCAGCTGTCCCCTCAGCCATGTGCTTCTCTTGCTCCCTCATCGAATCTTTCCGACCTTCTGATGAAGGTCAGGATGTCACTCATTGCGGGGGAGCTCATCTCCTCCCTTAGAAGCGCCACAGAACCGAAGATACTGTGTCTCAGGCGCCCAAACGCTTCACATTGTCCCAAGAAGTGGTAAGATGTTTCTTCATCACTCCTGCATCTTGGGCATGTAGGGTCTTCCTCAATACCTATCAATGATAGATGCCTCCTAAGTCTGCAGTGGCCTGTCAAAACACTGATTAAGAGATTCAGAGTTTTTCGACTCCGTCCCAGCAACCAGGCCGATCTCGATTTGTTCGGCCCCGTCACAAAATCTCTGTTGGTCCTCCAGTGCGTCCTCAGTGTCTCGTGGACCCACTCATTGAGAGCCGTTGTGACCTGCCTTCTTGAAATTCCTAATATAGGCTCAGGCCCATGACAGGGTTCCTCGGCTCCGAGTCTAGCCAATTTATCGGCCTTCTCGTTGCCTGGAACTCCCATATGTCTCGAGACCCATACCAGTCTCACTTTTTTATGCCTAGCCAGCTCTTCTAGGGCATCCCCACACTCCTGGACGAGAGCTGATCTCGTCCTGGGGAAGCACACCGCCTTTAGAGCAGCCTGGCTGTCGGAGCAGATGTATATTATCTGTTCCGCCCCATTCCTAACTTCAGCCCTACCTGCCACCACTAGGATGGTGTAAACCTCTGCCTGGAAGACCGTGGTGTACGAGCCTAAAGCAAAACTCTCCTGTACTTCTTTGACTTCCAGTTATATTCCCGCCCCGGAAGACGGTCTAGTGGCCACCCGAGATCCGTCTGTGTAACACACCAGAGAGTCCGGGCGGAAGTCAATTCTTCCTTCACTCCACTCCTCCCAACCTTAGCTGATCTTTCGCTTCTCTCGCCTTTAGGACAGAGAAAGGGATTTCTCTCTCCGTCAGTCCAGCAATTGCTGCGTGACCTTCAGCTCTGCCTGGACACTGCCAGCTCCCAGAATCCCGCATTCTCAGGCCGCCATAGCCTCCCTCTTTATCCACGAGGGAAGCGTTGGCAGGCCTAGCAGAACCTCCAGAGCAGCTGTCGGTGTCGTCCTCATTGCGCCAGTGATCCCTAGGCAAGCTAGTCTCTGGACTTTTGCCAGCTTTCGGGACGTAATCGCCCTGTCCACGCTCGGCCACCAGACCACGGATGCATATTGGAGCCTCGGCCTGATAACCGCCGTGTACAGCCAGTGTAGGATCCGTGAGTTGAGGCCCCAGTTCCTACCTACCGCTCGGCGCAATTGCCAGAAGGTTGCAGTCGACTTTTTGATGACGTTGTCGATATGCGGCCCCCATGACAGTTTGCTATCTAGGGTCACTCCCAGGTACCTAACCTCCTGCAAATAGAGGATTTTAGGGCACCACCCATGTACTGTAAACCTCTCGCGCTTGGTTTACCGTACATGGTTGGTGCCCTAAAATCCTCTATTTTTCTTCTCTTGGTGAATAGGATCATCTCAGTCTTAGATGGATTGACTGAGAGACCTTTTTCGCCGCACCATCTTTCTATTATTCTACAAATTGAAGAACTAAATAGAATGATTTTTTTAGATCAGGATGATATATACTGGTATAAGAAGGTTATGTGCTGGCTACATCAGATATTTTTTTATTCGGTTTTTAACTTAGCTGAATATTATTAAATACATAAAACGCAGTAGGCTTATAAAAATTTGAAATATGCTTTTCGAATGAAGTTCTATTGTTTCTTTAATGACTATATTATTGTATTAAATATAAAGGTACTCTATCGAACCTTATACAGCCTTATACGGTCTTGAAAAATATTAATGGGTTCTCATTTTATACATCAAGGTGTGTTTTTCTATGTTTATATAAACTCTCGGTAGCCCGTTAATTGACTTCAGTAGGTAAAACCTAAAAGGACGGCTTATTGCATAAGAATGAAATTTTCTTTAGATCACTGATAATTAACGATAATAGCTACGGTCCCAAGTTGGACCCTTGTGGGATTCCAGATGCTGCCGTAAATATGAACTATTTATGGTCAATATAACTAACATATTACATAATAATATATTATACCTATATTATAGAAAATAATGCAGTTTAAAGAACCTTTTTTTATTTTGCACGAAATAATTGTACAGACACTTTTCGATATAAAGATTAGTTATAAATATTTGCGCTTATAGTATGGTTTGAATTACCATGAACTGAAACTGATAGATCACGGATTTCTGAGAGATTTCTTTGAGATTGTATTTAAGAAACCTATCTTTTTTTAACATTGTGTATAAAAAATATCAGTACCTGTGTTCTTCTACCACCAACAATCACACTCACATAAATATTGGCCAAAAATAAATCGCAAAATTGGAAACACGGTCTAAAAAACTAATGAGTATTTTTTCAAATTAAGTATTCATCTAAGAATCATTGGCATAAAATAATTGTTCAAGTTCAATACCTCATGAAGCATTCCAGACTCATGTTCATCGTAGCAACATTTTTTCGTTTTGGTGTAAGTTCGGTTTCTGAATTGCTTCTTTGTACTTTTCAAGTCCTTGAGTGGGTGTGTGTGTGTCTGTCTCCTTATCTTTGTTTGTTTATAGAACGGCAAAAACCAGCATACTTAAAAATCATTACTTTCAATACAAAAAAGAAAATACAGCATATATCACTACATTGCAACTTGCAATTTGTCCACGCAGACTTTGTATTTCTCTCCACCTTGTATCGAAGGAGAAGAAATTGAAGAGGTGGGGGGGTTACAAAGACATGGGCTGCAATCTGGTTATCCGGTTAGCGTGAGATGTTATAAATCCGTGCAATCCGCAGGTGGGTAATGGGATGGTGACGGTGCAACGGCAAGTCGGCGGCGGCCACCGTAAGATTACATGTCTACTGGATGGTGATATAATGGTGGAGTAATCGAGTCACGCGTGCCTATTTACTCCCCTATGCCGCAGCTGATTCCATCCCGCCGCGCCGCCGTTCTAAACCCGAGTCAACACCTTTGAATGTGGAGCACAGCACAGGTTATGCCTGGATGGTTTGAAAAGTGTGTTAAAGTTCCTGTGGAAGTTGTTTGATTATGACTTTCAGATATAGGGAGTGAATTTTATGATTGTTGCAAATTTGTACTTAGGATGAAATGTTGTTTTAGATCTTGTCAAATAATGTGATGGGACACACACACAGATGAGCAATTTTATTTTAAATGTAATTACATTAAAATATTAATATGCATATATATATATTTATATTTTCTTCACTTTCTACCGATAATATTCACTTCAACTCGAGTAGTTTTTAAATTCATCATATTTAATACACTGGATTGAGTATTTATCTGTAATGCTCTTGAGAAAGGCCTAAAAAGCCGAAACATATGTAGAGTGTATCTAAATACAGTTTATTTGATTCATCTAAAAGCAGTGTATTTCTTTTTAAGAATTATTCATCATATTTGTTTGTATAAGATATAGAATCTTACTTCGACTTTTTAAGTTATGGCGAACAAAAAACATCAAGAAGAGAAAATAAATGTTGGATATGAAGGAATTTTCGTAGTCTATAGGAACGGGAAATGCACATGGCAAGCTGTAGAAATAAATATGTTCAGAAGCATGCCAAAAACCATAACTTCTTATTTGCAGTTACCAAATACCCACAAATATACTGAGAATTACTTCAGAACATCCACCACACTGCTGGCTGATGCAGGGCAGACATTTTAACATTAAAAGGACACGGTGCAATAACAATTTTAGGAGGAAATGAACACATTGAAAATAACGGTCAAAATATCCAACAATCAATTAACAGCGTTACAAGACCTCAACAATCGAGTGAAAATTTAATAAATTATGAAGATTGCACAATAATAAGTAGAGATTTGATTTAATTTACATACATTATCTACTTTTCCCAGTAGTGCGGAAATGAACCTCATTTCCTAACTCAGGTTAATGGGAAAGGTAGGCTTTTTTTCATGGAAATGGATAAACTAATTTTTCACCTCGTAGATGACAATAATTGCTGACAAATACGTTTTATTTGCAAAATGTTGATAAAATTTGGATACACCAAGAATATTTAAAAACAAATATTTGGTAAGTACATAAATAAATAAATAAGAAACATACGCCAGTGTAAAATTAGTCAAAGATATAAGAAGTGTAAGCAATTAAACAATTCCTTTTCTTGTATTTATTTATAACTCTGTGCGCGAAAATTATTAAATAATCTTTAAAATTAAGCAGTGTCTGTAGCAGTTGGTGTATTATTAAAATAAACGCGTTCGGGCTACGAGAAGATTAAAAGATTAAACCGATGAAAGACGTTTCCTATGAATAGTTAATTTTTATGGAGGAATTATTCAGTTTATTAGCGACTTAGCGTACGTGAAAATGGTCATTTATTTTAAACTATATTTAACAAAGCAATTTAAAAGCAAAATACTGCATTAATTTAAAAATTAATGGTCTATTAAACATGAGACCACACATATATAAATTAAATGTGGTTTTTGAATTGTTCCATCTCCGCAACGTTTTTAATAAATAGGCGTGTTAAAATTATAATTTTAGTATTTAACAAGTAACACAAAAGTGTACTTTAGCGGAAATAGTTGAAACATACAACAAGGCTATAAAAACATAATAATTTGTCGCTTCAAATGATTGAATCATTTGTTTTTAAACAATTTGGTTATTTGTTGGGGGTTTTAAACAATTTAAATTATATTTTTTACTAATCTGCTTACCAGTTTTTCGGTAGAAAGGATACCATACCCTTTGCGATACATTAAATTGGGCTCGTTATCATGTAAACATATAAATTATTTTTTTTTTCAAGGGAAAGGGAAAAACGAATTTTAGCCGAAGTAGAAACTCATTAGTCCTTCTAAGTAATCCGATACAATGAAATTCAAGAATTCTAAATTTTTGCTGCGTAGCTAAAAATTTAATTTAATAAAAATCATAAGCCAAATACAAATTACCTGAAAGTTCATATTTAAAGCAAATCCTTAGAACGGGGAGACAGATATTTTAATTTAAAAACCCTACTACTGTTGGAACTGATACAGGAATGTGCATATAACGCAGATGTATAACAAAAATATTTTAAATCGTTTCATATTTCTTAGTTTTCTGTTACTCTTCTAGAAAACTTAAAGATTTTTATCTCCTCCAAGTAATTTTTTGCTCTTTTCGATGCAGAACAGTTCAGGCTTGAATTTCGTCACACAGTTATTTCATCATAAGCGGCTGCTGAAAGTAATCTAGAATTTTCTACAGCTTTCCTTAAGATTATTATCAAACACTAGCGAAAATTGATATTGATATTGCATTTATAACAATTGATTATTTCAATAGCAGATAGTGTGTGGATGCAACATTCACCATCGACAAAGATGGTAGTGTAACATCTACATCAAAGTTGTCTTTTCCAATAACCTGGATATCATAAGGCTTCCAGATGTATCACTTTCATCCATGATTTCATTTATAATTTTCATTTTATTTTCAATAGAGTTCTCCATGCAGCTCTCTGCAACCGCAGTACATTTCCAACCTCCATGGCTTTTTAGGGTTGTTATGTCAGCTACAGCATCAACCAATAAAGTTGTGGATTAACGGAAACTGTGATTAGTATAAAAAAGATGTTGAACAATTGTTGTAATTTTATTCAATAAGCACACCTAAAACCACTATCAATTAGAACTAGAGTAAATATTCCTATTTGAAACAATCGATTTTGATGGATACACAACTGACATAAATGATATTCCCGTATTTTGTTGCATGCATTTTGTATTCTCTGAATTACTTTGTCCCTCGTATCTACTGGAGTGATATAAAATTTAGCTTTGATAAAACCCCATGCAAAAAAAATCAAGGGTGGTTATATCGAGAGAACGATTAAGCCAGGTAACGGTCCCACCACGACCAATCCAACTCCCAGACAACTTAGTATCCAACCAGTTAGGAACATTCTCTATATAATGGACTGGACAGCCGTCTACCTGAAGTCAAGCTTTCAGCCTTGATCCAGGAAAATATCATCCCATATATTGGCATGCTTACCTTCTAAAAATGTCAGAAATAAACCTAAATTAACGATGAAATAAGATGTAAGGTTCCACGACAGAATTAGCCAAATATTTACACTAAACTCCTGCTGAACATTTCTTTCTCTAATCACATGTGAAAATAAAACCTGTATATGTTGAAGGTGGTTACCTATAGTCTCGTTTCAACGTCCTATGTATATCGTACTTCTTGTAATTCGGGGTGTTCTCGAAACTTTTCGGACACTCGTCATATCATCCCTATCGAATTCATACAAGATTCCTCTTCCTCTCACATTAGTATTAGTATTATTTTAGTTTCTATCTCTGTTTATTTTTCTCAGTCTATTATCAGCAAAACGTTGAAAAAATTTGAGAAAAATGCTTAGATGTAGTTGTCCGACATGGAAATGTCGCGGTGACAAAAATTTTGCATTGTTGAAGCAAAAAATACGTGCCAAAATTCAAATCCAAAACTTGTGTAGTTTCGCAGTAACTGCCTGAATAGTTTTTTTTTTTTTGTAAATCAGCACCGTACCTCGAAAACCAATAACTTTTTGACTACGACATACGTTAAATCGAACTTGTTACTTTAAAATAAGGTCCTTTATGGATTGACGAAATTCTGCTACTATAAACTGAGACACCCTGTATAATTGAAGCAAGTTTGGTGTGTGTGGCTGAATTTCTTTGATTTTACCTTCAGCAATAGGTTATGTTGTTTGTTGCTTCTTATAAAATTTTTTTGATATCATTTCTTCAGAAAATTTTGTCTTTTTGGGTTTATGACCTATCGATTTTCGTTTAAAAATACTGCTAATTGAATTGAATTGAATGTGAAATATATTCTCAACAAGAGTGGCTATCAACATTGATTATTCGCTCCACAAGTTTAAAAATTGTATTCATCATCTTGCGTAAGCAACTTATTTGTCTCGTGATTTTTCGTGTTACAAACTGAAATGTGCAATACCCGATGTTTCTTTAATGTCGAGTACGTGAAATTTCACTCTTATCAATCCTTTTAGTGAGAACTTGTGTAAACTGTTCAAATACAAGGACGTAAAAGCCAACCTTGTTTATAGTAAAAATGGCTACTAATAATCATTATAAATTTCTTAAATTCATCTCTACAGTAACAAAATAAGCATTATAATCAATTAAATATTACTTAAGCATAAATTTAAATTCACGTATAATGAATTTTGTCCACGAGTATTAAATAATGTATCTATTATACGTGTTCCCTCAAGGGTAATGATATCCATTATTCACTGCAGTGAATAATAATTTCATTATTCATGGGTCTAAAATTTTTTGTTTGGATTGAAATCACAAAACGTTCCACGACGACGTATCCACAAATATTTTTTAAAAATTGCATCGAATATTCCATGACATGTCAGTCAAAGCTCAAAATTGTTATTTGATTTGAAACATTAACAATTGTTATTATTTAATAGTCGTGCATAAAGTATAGTATTCTACACGCATATGTTGGATATTATTCACTAGGGTAATTTACGGCTCGTGTCGTAAACTTCACCCTCGTGAATAATAGCCATCATTAGAATTATAAACTATTTAAATGTCAACATTGAGATTTTTATATTATTTGAATTTTTCTATTTATAGTCGTAGAATAAGTAGTCGAAAGTATTATACCTTGCGTATTTTTCCTGTTGTGCGGAATTTGGTATACAAATAACTATTTCTAATTATTGAAATCATGCAGAAAATATCATAATCTTGCTATGATTTTTTTATTTTTGTTTTAACAACTCGTTCCACCAAACAATTCAACAAAAAAATATATTATCTGTGGTACAAAACAACTGGAATTTGTTGTAGAGGGTAATTTTAATTTGCATGAATCGAATAGAAGCCGTTTGAGACTGCTCCGAATTTGTACAATTCAGTTGTAGCCTGTGTACGCAAATGTATAATGAGATACCAGCATAAATCAGCCTTTTTCTGCACTAATCAACTTTCATCTGCCGCTGCTTATTTATATGGGTGCGTCCGGGAACAGTCCCCGTTAATAGAGGACGGTATGCAGCTCGTACATTTAAGGTTCATTTATTCGCGCACTGTTTTCATTACATTAGTAATTGTTTTGTTCTAATTTTGGAGTACTCATTTCCTGTTTGTTTTCGCCGTCCCTGTTACGAATAATTGATACATTTATTACCGTTACTCACTAACTGTGAAATTAACTTCAGTTTTGTTTTTATATTTACCACAAATTAATTTCGGAATTTAGTTATATATCCGTTTTAAATTGGCTGATTTATGTATGCACATTTGGCGATAAAAATGGCCTTTTCGCTGTTTGACAAATTATTTTACATTCTGTCAATTCTGCTTGCCAGATATTTAAATATTTCAATCTATTTTTAATTTTTATGGTAACAAATTATGAGCGGGGATAGTTGATTTTTAAAGCTTTAACCTCATTTTAAATTCTGATTAGCCTCTGCAAATATGTACTCTGCGAATCTTTGGATTAGTTATTCATTCAAGATTGTAAGGGATTAATCATGAATTACTTTAGAACGGCGGCAAGTCAAGCCGAATAGGTTAAACTCAGTGGTATTTGCAAGCAATATAAATACAATAGGATGTGATAATTTATATAAACATTTAGTTTGTCTTGTAGCTTTGAACGAGTAAATAAATAAATGAACTTTATTAGTGTCTCGGACTCGTCAAGTAAAAAGGCTACTTAGATAATTAAAACATAAAAAATGTAATGATGACTGAAGATTTTTCGACGTTTCGTCAAGATCACCTGTACCGGTCCATTTTTTGAATTAATCGTTTGTATCAGATTCGTTATCAATTAACTAAAATGGTTTGAATTGTACATTAAACTCCAGACTCGCCCAAAATAATTTTATTATAAATTATCGTAATACCCCTGTGTAGTGACGCTACTGGACCACCATATGTTCCCAGCGTTGTGTGAGTAGTGCGCGAGTTGGTGAAACGATGTTTTTGGGCCAGGTCTTCTGGTGCGAAAGGAGACAGTGCGGGGAGATGCTCGGGAGCCACTGCACCGAGAAGACGTGTGTCTTGGTCATAAGTTGCCTTGTGTTATATATGTCTACGTTAACTGATTCCATGATACGTTACCTTTAGAGTATGCAGAGCCACGTAAGCGATAGGTAATGTGGAAAAATTGTTGCTACGGTGGTGTGACCGAACTGGAGCCGCTGTATATGGTACCTTGTTACTATGACCTGGCGGATCTACGTTGCCTTGCCTTGTTCCTTGGCTAGAGTTGAGATGTGTAATTGGAGTTTTTGGCAGTTCAGTGATGAGGAAATGAAATATGGTAGATAACCGAAACCCCTGGTATGGCCATCTGATTTTACTTTAATCTAGGTACCTAGTACAACAAAGAAGTAAATCCTGTGTTAGCTTGGCGATGCCGCAAAATGGCAATTAAAACTTATAATTAAAATGTTTGCAACTTAATTAACGTTTTTGGGCCTGTGTGATTAAAATATTTGACTTTCCGATGGCTACATGTTTTTCCTTTTTTTAAACTGTAACTGGTGTTTTGATTAATTAGAACATTTAAAAAAGATGGCACCTAACAAGACTTGTTCAGTAAGTGCAATATTTTTTAGTTTTTAAGTATAAATTGCTGATTAATCTTTCCTTGTGTAATATTGAGTATTTTTGGAAAGTTTTCTAGTGATCACGAGCTTCCCATGCCCTGTGACCAGAGTCTCATTTTGTTTATTATTTTTATCAATAAATGTAAACTTAAACTAAGCTTTGTTTCGTTAATATTCTGATTAAGTTCTCTAAAACAAAATAGCGAGAAAAAACTCGTTATAAACCGACACAGAAAACGAGTCCTCAGATACCACGTGTAGAGACTCTGAAAATATAGAACAAGTTGCAGTTGAAGAATCAACCAAAAGCACATGATCCTTATCAAATACTAAACAAAATAGTTTTGAATCAGAATAGTACTTAAAGCAATTTCTTCTACTACAAATTAACTATTCCGGTAGTAAACTAAAAATTGTATTCAATGTTCATACCCATATATCTTTATACATTTTTCTAAACGAAAATCTCTAGTAATCGACAATGTGACAGACGTCTGACATGACTAGCCCAATCCACCTTTGTCGTTCTCAAATTTAAAGTCCTTAAAAAATCTACCAAAAATGTTGGATTAGATGAAAATTTAAATTAGTTAGAAAATTACCTAGCGCATTCGCCATAATATCTAATCAACTTAATTCTTGTTTTCTTTTTACAGGTTTGTGCGATTATACCAAATTCCTCTCCAGATGTAAGTAAATATAAAATTATCTTAATAATTGGCGGAAGCACTATCAAACCGTATATCTTTCTCAAGTAGTGTGAATTTCACAGATGACATTTGTTATCTGTTTTGAAATTAATTTCTTATTCTCATTAAGTTTGGAGTGTGCCTCGTCAGTCAAAATATAATTGGTAACAAAATACAATAAAACGGTTTTTTTCTGTAATTATAATTTACGCAAAACATCACTGCTTAACTTTTTATATTTGACTTTACAAAAAAAAATCAGGTTGAGAGATCAAATCTGGTTTATTAGACAGGGTGTTTCAAAAAGATTACGACACGGCTTAGTTGACGTCAAACTAAGTCGATTCAACATAAAAAGTAGGGATCTAACTTTTTTCGTTTTCAAGATAGGTGTGTTGTCAAAAATTTGTATTCATGTTTTGCCTCTGTTTCAGAGACCATGATACTAATCGATTTCAAATCTGGTAAGGTTACGTTTTTGAGGTCCAACACTAATTGCTCCCACGAAATCGAAAAAATAAATCAGTGATGATGGAAAATGCACTGCGTCTACATTATGGCGGAGGCGTAGGGTAGAATTGCACGTTAGTTTTAACATATCTTATTTTTTCATTATGTCACATGTCCTAAAGTTTCATGAAGATATCTAGAAGACATAATTTTATATAGTTACTCGGAATTCTGTTAAATCAGTTTTTTGAATTGTACACCTGTTTAAAGTAACACAGTCTACATACAGTAAATCAAACTGCGTTTCAGAAGAATATTCTCACTTTTAATGATAGACTTCAATAAATGAAAATAGTATTAAAATCTGCTTATTCTGTATTTTGTAACAATAAAGTTGGCTTGTACCGCATAGCTACCCACCGAGTCAAATCAATAATAGAAAAAGTGAGACAGGAAAGAATATAGTGGCAAATCTCAGTAGATTTTTGCCAAATTCTTCTCTGATCTAAATCAGACAAATAAGTCGTTTCATTCTTAGAAAAACTTCGAAGTGTTTACAGTGTTTCCCCAGCACCACTTGATTTATATGTATCGGATAATTTAAAGACTACTTTATTCTAAATTATGTTTTCACAAATACAGCGTCTTTCTTAAAAGCTATCGTTAGTGTAATTTATTTATCATACCATCGATAATAATAATTTCAATATACTTGACACTTATCTATTTATATTCTGTATGTCGATATACATATCTTTTTACATTATATTAGGATGTGCTTACACTCAGATCCCCGAATGACAAATAGTCCTGTTTCTTTGCTTAAATATGATCATCAAAGAAATTTATTAAAAAGGAAGATAATAAATATATCAATTCTATAAAATATGAATTTGTGATTTTTATATGAAATGTTTTGTAACTATAC
Source organism: Rhamnusium bicolor (assembly GCA_029963845.1). Lineage (NCBI taxonomy): Eukaryota > Metazoa > Arthropoda > Insecta > Coleoptera > Cerambycidae > Rhamnusium > Rhamnusium bicolor. Next base: position 6,419,789 of record JANEYF010001344.1, read on the forward strand.
CACTGATTAATTATACCAAGGCATCTTTGTACTAACATCTAACATTCAAATATAAATGTATTTTGTAAAAATACGTAATATCAAATGATCATAAAACTTAAAGTTTCATTTCTTTTAGTGCAAATATACAATTTACAAATTTACAATGGAAATCGAATATTAAAAATAATTTCCTTCCATCAGATATTTTGATATTAAACTTAATTAATTAGAAAACACCCGTACTTTAAACGTCCATTAAAACTCTACTACGAAAAATAATTAAAACACAAATTTCAAGCGGTGTTAAACCAACAAATTTCAGATTTAAAACTGTTCTAAAACTTTTAATTTATTGTCGATCATAAAAGGAACTTCCAACTACGCTTTAAAGAAGAATTTACAAGTAAAAGGTTTTAATTTTTCAAGTAAGTTGTACCTTGGGATTCTTTTACTAGGGGGATTTTTTTTATGAAAACTTCTCTTCTCCACAGTTTAATGTGGAGCCTAAAAGTTGGAAAGTCACTGCAAATATTTCACTTAATATTTAAGGATGTGTACTATAAACCACAAAATTATTATTAGTAAAGGTATAACAAAAACTAAAATACCAAAGTATTCCAACAAAGAGATTATTTTACAAAACGTAATAAATACTAAAAATAATACCTAAATGAGGTAGTCGTAATGATCTCACTTTATTTAATTGAAGATTAAATAAAACTGCTACACACACTTCTTAATGATTTATAAAACATTGCATCTACCTGCTTCGCACTGAAGAAGACAAAAACCAGAAACCGGTCTGCGATTGGTTTACGCGACGGCCTCAAGAAGGATTTTCATTTATTTGGTAAAAGTCTTTTAATATAGCATAATCGCAGTTAAAGCTTAATCACTTCTCTTGTCATGATACAAATTTATGAATTATTAAAAAGTGTGTGTGGCAATTTTATTTAATCTTAGATTTAATAAAGTCAGAATATTATGACTTTTTTATCAGTTATCTGTAAAACAAAATTATTGAATCAAATATTTTAAAAAAAAGTTGTCCGTAGTATGATTCTCAATATTTACACCAATGCTGAACAGGACAGATTTGTGTTTATATACTTCCAAATATGCAATGTGTACAGACGTTCCAGAAACACCTTGTATTTGTTTAATAATATCTCACATTAAACAACTAGATGACTCATCAACATAATGTTTTACCTCACCCACAAAATACGCTGTAAATGCAATTTTTTCAACTTCAAACTTCACACTGGTTTAATTCTAAATAAAACAGTTTTTAACGTGTTACTGATCTGAAACATTCTTTATATAAAAAACTTGTTCCCAATTCCCGACATACCTGTATATGAAATTATAGCAGTCGTTGTGGTTTTACATGTATTTTGTAGAACGAAGGTATTAAACTAGCAGAAAATTTAACTACACTAAAAAATGTGTATCTATTTATTTTAGAGGTTTTTGTACTACTACTAACTGACTGATAATCGCTAAAAAGTAAGTATAAATAGTATCAATATAATGTATTCTCCCTCCACGTGTCTACGAAAATACACAAACAGGAAGTTGTCATGTTTGACATTGATTCGTGGTGTACTTGTAGACGGCTAATTTTGTTTTGGTCTTTCTGCAGATGGCATTTTAAGTCCACGTAAGCTTCATAATAACCGCATTATGGAGCGGACAAGCCAAGCCAACTTAAATCAAGAAATACAATCTGTTTTTATACCCAATAACTACGTTGATTATAATATGTACCTTTTTTTTCAAGGATAATAAGTAATTATATCCAATGATGTTTGTCATCATTGGATATAATTACTTATTATTGTTTTAGTCCCTAAGACAGACTACACTTCGTCTGTCTGTATCAACGATTTTATCCTTAAACATATATATTTGTACATAATGCAAATTTCGTATCCTGAATCTGTCGCACTATCTCCCCGAAACGCCGTGACCAAGGTATCAAGAGTCCTGAAAATCGCTTCCGCCATTCTTTTCACCAACGACTGCTGAAACAGAGAATGTGATAATCATTTTGTAAAATTAACCATGGTAAATTTTATAGTGATAAGTTCATGATTCGATGGTGCGTGTACCAATACAGAAACGCAATCGTTTGAACATGTATTGCAGAATATTGTCTCCTTTTTTTAAATTAAACCAACATACCAACGCACGAACATGGAAGTTAGAGACCTATTGAAATAAATATTTTAGGGCTCAATTTTCGATTACCGTATAATAAATCTAATTTTAACGAGACTATTGCGTTGATGAAATTGCCCTGAAAGTATCATTTTATTATGTAAATTTTTGTATAATGCAGCACAGTTCGTAAAAATTTGTATGAATCCATAAAGCAATGTCAACTTAACCTTGGAATATAAAAACAGCTGTATTTTTATGTGTGAAAGATGTCAAGGAAAGGTATGATGACAGCCGTCTTTTGAACCGTTAAAATTTAATTAAGGGGAAGTGGGAACAACCATTACAAACACATGCATTAAAAAAATGTATATTATTATGGATCTGATAACCAAGACAAATGTTTTTTGTTATGCGTATATGCAAAATAAGACTGGTTTTTATCAACGTATCTAACAAGCAATTTGTTTTGATTGTTATCAAGAAAAATTGCCTCTAAAAGTATTACTTATTTAAAAAGAATGAAATCAAATTTAAACAATTTGTCTCAGTATGAAGCATTTTACTTAAATTTAATATTTTTTGTTAGAACGCCTTGTAAAATATAATATGATACGTTTATAGTTTTAAAAATACAAATTGTCGTGTTACAGTTTCAGTGATTATTCTACATTTTTCAAAATGATTGTTACAACGGTCTTGTAGCCAGTAAAATTTACGATTCATGTCCGGTAATCTAAAATTGCTTCATTATTTCAAACGTAAAGGCACTTTTAAATTGACCAATTTTTCTAATAGATATTTCCATTGTTGACTAATCTAATTATTGTATTATATAGTATTTTATTATTATAGTATATTTTGTTGCATATCATATTTAATCATGTCCGACGAAAGGAATTTTTAATATGAGTAGTTATTATTTTTCGACTGAGATATTATTGCAACCTAAATATAATTATGGAAGGAAAGGCAAACGTAATAATATAATATCCAATTCATTTATCTTACTTGAATTAAATATAGTACGAAATTGTAATTTATAACTAACAAGTCATTTGTAAAATTTATTCATATTCGCCCCATAGTCCAAGTGCACAATAATGGGCGGAATATGAATTGATAAATTAATAATTTGCGTTTAAAATTTGTCGTGCTGACATTTGACACTATACAAGAGGCGGAACTATCAACATATGTAAAAATTACGTAAACAGTGGTATAACGTTGCTTTTTAATCCGTATTACTACTACTGTATTATGTATTTAATCTAATAACGCTTATACAGGGTGAGTCAGTTTTTGTAGACAAACTTTAACAGGAGATAGAACATATGTTTTTAAAAAGAAAAGTTCCTATAAACATATGTTGTAGAACGCTTCGTTTCCGAGATACAGGGTGTTGAATATAATTTTTTTTTCTCGAATTTTTTGAGTATGTATTTGTATGTATTGTATTTGAGTATGGCTTGATATAACAAATATTTATTTTGACTACATTGGAAAGAGATAAAGAATAAGAGATTTCGGCTTTTTAGAATCCTTAACAAACCATATTTAGGTAGGTTTCGTTGAAAGAATTAAATATTTAGCCGATAAATTGATAATAAATAAATTACTTAATTTAGTACCACATCATACACTAAAAATCAAAATAACTCGGAAACGCACAGGAATTTCGAAATAGAAGAAGGGACATTATTTTTGTTAAACTGTATGTAGATAATGAAAATAACAGGTTTTTTAAAAAATAGTCATTGGTGTAGAAGTTCTGTTTAAAAAAAGGGGTTGAGCACCCCCTCCACTCCGCCACTGTGCAAGTTTTTGAACATTCTTATCGCTTGTTTTATGCCCCTTAATTAATAGGCATTATTCCCCAAACATGGAAAAAATCTAAGCATTCGTTTATAAGTTATAATGAAAATTCGAGAAAAAGAATTATATTCAACACCCTATATCTCGGAAACGAAGCGTTCTACGACATATGTTTATAGGAACTTTTCTTTTTAAAAACATGTGTTCTATCTCCTGTTAAAGTTTGTCTACAAAAAACTGACTCACCCTGTATAACATTTACTCTTGTTAAAAATAAAAATAGTTTGTTTAATTTTCACTATTCACTATTTGTACTTATTCTTCATCAATTATAATAATTAGTTTTGTTTGTACTGATTTTAAGTCATTCCTTCTGTTAGATCCTCATCATTTTTTTCAAGTTGAATCGTAATTTTTGCCAGCAAGTGTACCTCTGTTGTTCAATGTCTTTATTATACAATTTAAATTTTTATGTTTAGAAGTTGTATTTTGTTAATGCTGTAGTTTGAAGTCCGGACTGGTCCCGCTTCGCCCGACCTAGCAACTGCGCCGTCGCCGCCATACGCGGGGATACTAGGTCGGCAACGGACCGAGTGTCCGGCGAGGGCCATATTATACATTGTTGTTTCTTTAATTGTTAATAAATTGTTTTGATTGATTGTAGGGACGTGGTAATTCAGAATTGTTCCAAACAATCGCTATAAATAAAACTCTCACTTTTGCATAGTTTCATTAACCACGTATTAAAATTTTCTTTGTCGAGAACATTTTGAAAAAGGAGTCAAAATAATTGAAAACAGCCAAAAATAATGGATATCAAGAAAGTTTGATTGATAATTTAATAAATGTGAAACAGGGGAAAAATATTCTTAATGAGTTTTATGCTGGTCGTTCAGAAGTCACCAAGAGAAATTATAAATGTATCAATTATAGATCTAAGATTAGCAATAAAGTTAGTAATAAGTTAAACAGTTTAGGGTATAAAAAAATTTCCGTAAATAAAAATATATAGCACCAGCATGTCAGCGCACTGTATAATCATTTCATAGATTCGATTTCCTTCACTCAAAAAAAAACCTAACAAATGATTTTTACCGGTTACGATATTTTAGACAAAATAGTATAATTTAAAGAAATTACTTACGTTTCATACCATAAAATTTGATACTTTACAATTATTGTATTGTACTGCCCAGATTTGGCAGTACAATACAATAATTGTAAAGTATTAAATTTTATAGCAATTAACATGATTTAGAATTTAATATCATCTGTACTGTTGAGAAAGTTCTAATAAACCGAAACACGTGTGGTTTTAATAAATTATTTTTTAAACATTTAAAAGCAAAAAGTTTCTTTATGTTGATTAATATTTTTTTTAGTTTATTGTATGTTTATTATTATTAATACTTATCCTTTTCAATTTGTTTTATTTGTAATGAGAGTATGAAGTTTCAAAAGAAAGTAATTAATATAGGTAGAAAAAAATTCTGGCTTTTATGAGAAAACGTGTTCTCCGAAGGCTTCTATAATTATCAGAACAATATTAGTCCCAGTATTTCTTGCTGAAAAATAGGATTTTCCATCTCATAACCCGAAGATTCGCACACCTTATGGATGCAGTTTTAAGCAATCGTGTTCTTGTCTAATAAAACAAAAACCACTACATCCATAGGGTATCGCACCTGAAGTTATTGCTACTGCCTCATAGTTCCAGACAAAACTGTAGATGTGATCTTTCCCATGATGTTGATGAATTATTCTGCGATGATCCTGTGGGTCCATAAGCAAAATTAAAATTCATTACTATACACCATTCGATTCTTCTAGTCATTTCATTGGACACGGTCTTGGCACTGCCGCAGTCTTGTCTTATGTTGCCTCCTGATTAGAGAAAATGAGACAAGATTGATAAGATCGAAATCCAGTGGAGAATATCCTTCGATAAACTGGATCTAATGAACAACTAAAAGTTCAGTTGTAGTTGCACAGTAATCATTAAGAGACGTCCTAGACGTTTGGTTGTTCCCTGAACGCCCTCTGTATCTCTAACTTTGTTGCTTCTGGTAACTGTAGACTATTACCCCTTTTAAAATCGTTAATTTCGTGTTAACACGTTCTTTCTAATGGCATTGTAAATGCTGTTATAAGTATGAAAACTGAAACAACTGCTTCAGTAATACAAAAAACAACAATGATTAAAAAGTACCCATACTTTTGTACTAAACTTGTATCAAACCCTAATAAAACCTGTTATTGACCAATTTTTTTAATTCGTGATTACCAGTTGTTGTAATTGGTTCAGCCAAGGTTCACGTGAACTTGGTTTAAAATTCAAGGTTACAATTATTGTTTCAATCTATATTTTAAACCAGCTTCAGCTGCACCTTGGTTGAACCAAGTGCGTGCTGGTATTAGGTGTTACATTTTATACGGCAAGTAGTATATTTCAGTTTTCAGAATAAACAGTCACTCCCTCAAGACAATTGTATCTCCTCTCTAACAACAAAACTGACTTTCCCCTTTGAAAAGATAAAAAAAAATCACTAATTTTATTTAATTCTCTAATTTACAGTAGTTAGACTTTGTTAAAGGGACTAAAACAATTATTTTTCTATCGAGATAGGAGATAGTTCAGATTGTTGGGATGTTCAGCCGCCAAATTTGTTTGGTTCAAGTTATAACCTTATTCCAATAATATCTCAAGTATTCCGCTTTAGAATATTTAAACCGCAAGGTGCACCAGCCACTGGAACCCCGAATTGTGTCACTAGTCCAAGCCAAGCATAAAGTAGCCGAGAGTAGCAAAGCTTCCGATCGTCAGACAACATTTCGGAAATATTTACCCGGAAGTGGAGGTGCGTGCGCACTCCGAAAGTACTAAGGCACGCGTCTGGACGCCGTTCATCCCATACCGACGCCAGTCGTCATTCAACCGTTTCTGTCGTCGGTTGGGCAACGTCTTTTTATTCCACGTGACGTTTAACACGCGGCACAGCAGTCCGTGACGCTTTTGTATGCAGTGTCGAAAAGTTTACAATTTCTCATTGACAGGTGCAAGTGCTGCAAATATTTTTGTTGTAGTTTTGCTTCATTTTTGTTTGACAACGAAAGGTATCATTTGAAAATGTTTCACAGAGAATAATTAATTGTAACCCATGTTTGAAATTTATTTCGAAAGAATGTGTCTTAATACAGATTGTTAATATCATAGTATTGATATTCAATTAGACACCATGTTTTGAAAATTCGTATCCTGGTGAGCAGAATATACTAAATATAAATATGAGATTACAAAATAAATACTTAATACATTTATGTTGAATTTAAAAATGTATGTATAATCTCAGTTAATTTGTAGCAATTGAATTGTGAATGAAAAATTGAGTCATACTATGTTTTTAATATTAAAAAGTTATAAGCTTTAAAAAAAAACTGATTTTTGTTGTTTTTTTACCATAAGGTTAGCTATTATTAATCTGGAATTTTAACAAAAAACAAGAACTGTTTCAAATGGCTCGCTTAAAATAAGCAGCCGGTGTATAAGACTTTTTTACCAAATCATTTGATATGTTTATAAAATTTGCTGCCATGTTGCAATTATGCACCTAGTATGTATGAAAATTATTAATAGATTTAACAGTTTCTTGGTATTTACAATTTTAATTTTTAATCTTAAAATCTAGTGGCACCACGAGGGCTACAAACAATCCGTTTGATTAAAAAATGTGCATCTACGGTCAAATCCACGGTTTTGCGTAAATAATGTTGAAAATGTTTTTATGGCGGGAACAATTAATTCATTATTTCATTAGGATTTCGCAGCACTAGAAAAATATTTGATTTGCAGATGTCTTTTATAATTGTTCCTTAAAATATAGTAGCAGTTTTATAAAAATTCGCCCAGTAAATCATTGAAAATCATTTTTTTTTTAATTATTAATTATAATTTATAAGCACAGTAATAACCTCAAACACAACCGCCAAATTTTTCAGATATATAATAATAAAAGAGGGTTCAAAAAATAAATATATTAATATTGTGTAAAAAAAAAGTAAAAAAAGTATTTTGTATATTTTTTACTTACAGAATTTTTCAAATTTGTTCATTTAAATTTCATATTAAGAATTTCAATGTAGAAGTTGAAAGAGCAGGATGTCGAGAATTTAACAAATCAGATTTGCGGAGATGTACTCACTGAGTTTATTTGGAATTATGACCATAATTTGTTATTTTTACTTACAAAAATATCTATATTTTTCTGATTAAAAGTTAAACTAATTTTGCAACATTTTCTTGGTTTTGTCCATTATTTATTTCCATAAACAAGCGATTATTATTGGAGCTACACAATATATTCTTAGTAAAATTAACATTTTTAAAAAATGTAACCAACAAAATAAGAAATTTTTGATGGGCTACATTGGAAACCCCCTTGCAGTTGCTTTAACGATATATGTTTTGTAGTGAAAACATAAAAAAATGAGATGTTGATCATAATAATATCAATATTAAATGAATTTTTCAAGGCAATAAAATAAAAGACATTATTTAGGTATTGAATAAAAATTTTTTTAATACTTGATATCTAAACAAGAAAATACCTAGTATTTTGTATGTATAGTTTATTACAGAAATACCGTGCACAAAAGAAAGGCTACAAAAACTGCCATAAAAACCTTAAAGCTAGCAGCGCTCTTACATGCCAACAAAACTTAATACACTGGAACTTCTGTTCAGCAGACTGTTTTTTTCCATGGCTTCTGTTTCTCTTTCACTTTCTGTCATATATCTGTATACATCTAAAACAACTTTTTTGTGATTGCTGGTATATTGTTTTGAAATTTTCATTGTAATTTGTGAAACATTATCATCTTCCACATCTTCCTGACTTTGTTTGCTGGTAGATGATTGAGGATCTTCCCAAGGCTTGAACATTTTTTCCAGTATTTTACCACAGCCACTTATAAACAGGACACACCCGATTAGTCACCGTTTAATTAAATACGAAGAAAAATGTCACCTACATACCTGTTAAATACTTTAAGTTGTCACAGTCTGCTGAAAGTTATAGTGTATAAAAGACACCGAAACACCAACGAAAATTTCTAATTTAATTTTTTAAAAGCAATATAAAATACCCTCGAAAATACCACCTACTAGAATATTTTATTAACCCACCTAGTACTGACACACTTCGAGAAACTGATAAATTCGAAATTCGACCGGGGAGAAAGAATAAAGAGACCGCGAAGATAACTAAAAATGTGTTGTTTATAGGGAAAATGAATCGCGCACTTCTGAGCCTTCTAATTTAGAAGGCTTAGGAATCTTAGTTAAAACAGTTATATTTTTGTTAATTTCTTATTTTAATCATATCAGAAATCAGAACTTACTTTACATAGGAATAATGATGTTTTATACATTGTACTCATTCTGCGGTTGGCTCCTTGTGAAACATTATTAAATATTTTAAATAAACAAAGAAAATTTGCTTTTAAATGTTTCAAAATTGTATTTTCACTCTACACGTGTTTCGGCTTTTTAGGCCCTTTTCAAGAGTACAGATGAGAAGTACTAAATTATAATTTGTGTTCCTTGCTTATATACTGAATGTTAGGTACATCTGGCAACTTATACTAATAAAAATGGTTTGAAAGATTTGGAATTATTTAGAAAAGTTAAATTACTTTATCTAAAATGTGGTGACCTGCGAATATTTGTTGTTCATTTGTAATCGTTTTTTTATTTTTGGAAGCTTTCTTAATTTCTAATATCTCTAGTAAGTCTAATTTTTTGCTTTTCTTTTCGGAATGAAGTAATTCTACATTATCCATATTTATAAAGTGATTATTTTCTATACAGTGTGTTGACATGCCGGTGCTATATACGTTGTTTACAATAGACTTTTTATGCTCTTCAAGTCGCTTTTTTATGTTACGTCCAGTCTGGCCAATGTATATAGCGTCGCAGTCACTACATTTTAGTTCATACACTCCTGTCTTTTGTAGTTTTTTCTGCTTTATCCTTATTGTTTATTAACATTTTTCCTAGGTTATTTTTATTTACAGATATTGTTTTGCAACCTAATTTACTTAATTTATTGCTAACTTTATCACTAATTCCAGGTCTATAATTAATACATTTATGGATGTTATTGGCGTCTTGTACAGAACCAGCATAAAACTCATTATACAGATTTTTCTTTTGTTTTGTTTTTATTAAATTATCTATGATACTTTCTTTGTATCCATTATTCCTTGCTATTTGTTTTATTGTGTTGACTTCTTTTTCAAAATTGTTTGGACTTAAAGGAAAGGTTAGCAGACGGTGAACAAAACTATGAAACGATGACATTTTTATTTGGAAAGACTGGTTAGAACTATTGTGTATTACTGTATCTGTACAGGTAGGTTTACGGTAGATATCGAATTCTAAACAACAATTATGATTTTTTATGTTGACGTCTAAAAAGTTTAAACCGTTTTCATCTTCTCTTTCTAACGTGAACTGAATTTTTTCATTAAAGGAGTTAAGTAAATGTAGAAATTGTTTTAACTGTATTTCCGTATCTTTCCAAATGCAAAATACATCATCTACATAGCGTATCCAAAAGAACACATTTTCTATTAAAATGTTTTTGGTGTTGAATAATTTATTTTCAAAATCTGACATAAAAATTTCGGCTAATAAAGGAGAGATTGGTGAACCCATCGGTAATCCGTCTAACAACTTATAAATTTCTCCGTTGAATTTAAAATAATTTTGGTTAGTGCAATTTTTATAATGATATTTAACTCTTTTTTCTTTTCTGCGCTTATATCTGAATTATTTATAAGTTGGTCTATTATATTAAATAAAGGTTGTAGTGGAATTTGAAGTAAAAAGACTTTTCACATCGAAAGATGCTAATTGATGTTTTATGTAAATGTTACATCATATTTGCTATTCAACATGGTGAAAAAAAAAAAATAAAGCATGCCCCACTCTCCCTTTAAAGAACTGTGGGTCGTTGAGTCGGGATTTTTTTTTATGTGCACAGTATTTTTGTAATAAACTTTATATTAGCAGTTTTTTTCTGATAATGCTAATATACAAATGTTAGGAGACACTTAATTATCAAAACTTCAAAATAAAAATTATTGTAGAACCTACTAAAACAACTACCTCATCATAGTTGCATGGTAGAAGAAATTGTATTACACCTATAATACAATTCATAACATTTCAAACCCAAAATATTGATTAAGAATTATTAAAAAAGTTTAATCACTTACCAACAGTCTTTATTTTCAAAAATAAATCGTTTACTCTGGTTTCAAATGATAAAACAATTCAACAATTAAATGATTTTTTCAAATTAAAAATGGATGTAGATGAAACATGTCTAATTGTATAATAAGATAAATGATTGTTACATGTGGCAATTAACAAAAGTACTAGTCACAGACGAATATAAGAAAAATATTGGTAAAATCAAAAAAAAAAAAATGTTTTTTTTATGTTCTATAGAATTTTAAATTGAATATTGAATTATCTAATTTATTTTAACAATGTCCATATTTCATCGATTAAAAGTGGGATGGCTGGAGTTGCTCATATAAATAACTGTTACAGCTTTCCAAACAAATTTATGGTTTGGTGATGATTTATGAATTATTATATTTTTGTAGAATTATTTTTAGAAAATGTCATAATCTATAAATATTTTTAATAGTAAAAAAAATTAAATTCATTGCCCAACCATGTCATCACTGATTTCTAGACCATTAAGGTCAGGGTTAATGGGTACTTCCTCAACTGTGTATGTACTGAAATAAAAATAGTCTCTGTCAAATACTGAAATAGTCTTTATTTAAATGTTGTGTGGATAATTGTTTACTGTCTTTGTTTTTAGAACACTCCTACTTCGATTGTATTTATTGGCGACAAATTATCGTTTAGAACACAATAAGACAGAGTCTGATATCTTGGTTGTTTTAGAAACTTTGCATGTTATGTCAGAATTATTTGTGACGACTAAATCGATTGTGATAGCTGTATCTATGTTATGCGTGTAAGGCCCATGATGTTTGTTTCGTGAATATCTAATTCTCATGTGCAATTGTTTCTTTTATTATTATTTATTCATATACTTCTTATTGGAGATAACACCAATCTAAGAAATAATAAAAAAATAATAAAAATGTCAAGAATGAATCAAATTAATTAGTAGTAGCAAGCAAACTTTTATAAATTTTCCCAGAAACCCACTCTATGTATATTTTATTACAGAAATGCTATGCACAAAAAAATTCAATAGTTCAGCCCGCGACAGAGCTACCGACAGTTATTTAAAGGAAGAGTGGGGTATGCTTTATTTTTTACACCATGTTAAATAATAAATATGATATATTACTTAATACATAAAACATCATTATTTTTATGTAAAGTATGCACTGACGTGGTTAAAATAAGAAATTAACAGAAACATCCTTGTTTTAAGTAAGATTCCTAAGCCTTCTTATAATAGTGCGTGATTCGCCCCTATAAACAATACACTTATTATCTTCACGGTCTCTTTGTTCCTTCTCCCGCGTCATTATTTGGATACAGGGTCGAATATCGAAGTTATCAATTTCGCGAAGGACAACGGAAGTGTATCAGTATTAGGTGGGTTAATAAAATATTCTAGTGGGTCAGTAAGTGCCATTTTCGAGGGTATTTGATTTGTTTTAAAGAATTAGATTAGGAATTTTCATCGGTGTGTCGGTGCTATAAGTGTAATTTAAACAGTTTGTGTTTACATATATTTTAGCAGATTGTGACAAAAAATGTATGTAGGTGAAATTTTCCTGTGTTCAAGTGTATTTTATACAGTTGTGTTTTTATAAATATTTTGGCGGGCGGTGACTATTCGGGTGTTTCTTATTTACAAGTGACTGTGGTAAAATAATACCAGAAAAATGTTCAGGCCTTGGGAAGATCCCCAACCCTCCACGGGCAAAGAATGTCAGGAAAGATGTGGAAGATGGTAATGGTTTAGAAATTACAAAGAAAGTTTCAAAGCGCCATGCTGGCATCACAAAAAATAGTTTTAAACTTTTACAAAATGTGAAAAAAAGTTAAAGAGAAACAAACAAACAACAACAACAAAAACAAACTACTTAATAGAAGTTCCAGAACAAATTGTTTATAAACTAATTCAGGGAGGGCAATATGAACGAAAAGCTAGGCAACACTAATAATTTTATATGTTAAATTATTATTGGCAAAACTGAGCAACAAGAGAATTACTTGCGAATTTTAATTTAGAGTTAGATTTTAAGTGAGAGTAATACAGAGTAAGATTTTTTAATTTAAGAGAAATGGTATCTGTCTATCTAAGATACTACTTTTAAATCTGTTGTATTATTGAGTTTATTATAATACACAGAAATTTGAAGTACGGCTCTGTATTCCGATAATTAGTTTCTTGTCGGCATATGAAAGTGCTTGCTTTGATGTTTTTATGGCAGCCATTTTTATGTGCACAGTTTTTCTGTATTTATCAGTGGTTCTTTGGTATAGTTTATTTCAATGTTATTTTTGACGGTGATAAAGGAATCAAAGAAGCCGACGTATTTTTGCAAATAAATTTGTAAAAACTCTATACTTACATCAATATGATTACGAAATATATGATAAAAAAACTTAAAAATATGTATTTTACTAATAAATATATAATAAAAAACCAATCTATTCTAATGGAGAAGTGAGATTTATTCACAAATAGTTATTAATACTGAAAGTTACCCCTAAAAGGTAGGAAGTCGTAATTATTTGACTATTTAATTAAAAAATAAATAAAGTCGTACACACATAGCTACTACATGTATAGCTTGCATCTACTTTGTACTGATGAAGGCAGTAACAAGAAACCGGTCTACGAATGGTGTTCGCGACGGTCCCAAGAAGGATTTCCTCTCATTAGGTAAAAATTAGTCTGGCGTTATCCCAAATATGAAAAAATTTAACAAATTTAAAATTAAACACCACAGGTAACACAACCCCCTGTATACCTCAAGGAACTTTGTGCGGGAGAGGACTACACAATTAGAGACAATGGACACACACCCAATATTCAAATATGCTAGGATTAATTTCTGGTTTAGAAAAAATCGTAGCTCCTCGACCGGGGATCGAACCCGAGACTCCAGGGTGAGAGGCAAGTTTCCTTACTGCTCGACTACTAGGAAATATTTGATAATACAATATCGACCACAAGAAATTATAAACAGTATTATATTATCACATGTACAAGCAGACAGAACATACATAAAATAATGAAATAGATTAAGAATAAAACACATTTATACATACAAAACAACAATCATTATATGAATACCCGAACAAGAATACAATACAAATAACAATTGTTTAAATTGTTATTTAAATAATTAATAATCCAATTTAATCGTTAAAGATTTAAAAAATGCTGGTGACCACCAGCGAAACGTCATCAAATATATTATGTAAAACATAATATTTGTTTTACTGAACCGATAAACCCAAAAAATTCACACAAATTAAGTATTAAATTATTACTTTCTCACCCCTCAAAGTGAGGAAGTTATGTATTCGTGAAAAAAATTTTTTAAATTTTTATTGCATTTCTGGACGAATCTCGACGAATTATGACGACAGAAAAAATTTTCTGTCTGTGTGGTTCGCGATAGCAGCTACACTAGATAAAGCTTTCAAATTTGGTACACACATTCTAGAGGTCAAGGAAGAGATTGAGTTCATTGATGAGCAAAATCGGCCCCAATATCTAAAAAAAATATTAGTGACATTCCACTATCGCGACTTTTTTGAAACGTCAAAATGTGACTTTTTGAAACGTCAAAAAATGTGACTTTTTTGAAACGTCAAAAATTACTTTTATAAACTCCACCACACATCTAGTTTTACTACGCTGAGGAATTTCTGATCCCCAAGTAATTGGCAGCGGTTTTTTTAAATAAAATTTATAGATTTCTGTGTTCAATAATTATATTTTAACTTTTTACAATTAATACTTTCACAGTTGTCTGTGATAGCATCTACTTGACTAAACAGTTTAAAAAGCATTTCTTATCCGTATCTTCTTTAATATCTACTTCTAAATGTTGATGGTAAAATAATTTTAGTTGATTTAATTGCTATTTTTGAATGTCCACGTGCTTGCTTTTATAAGGTGAAGAGAAACTACCGTGTATGGTAATATCCCCTTTATCATTTGTGAATAAATCTTAGGTTAGTCTGGAAAACACAAAAGTCGTCTGAATGATATTTGGCAGTGAAAAAAAGTGAACATAGCCAGACAGATCTGGCGAAAAGAATGGAAAACTTACGAGATTATCATCCCTCCAGGATAATTTTGTTGATCACTATTAGTTTTATAACACCATATCCGGTATAGGAGAATGGAAATTTTAATAACCTGTACCATTTAGACGGAAATATATAAATTTTTCTCAATATGCCATCAAATTTTATTAATATCTGTCGTATTTTATCTCTAATTCTAATAGATTTGATATATTACTAACAAAACTGATATTTTAATGCTGCTTCGTTGTTGAGATTCGCATCATTTAACGCTAATTATTGTGATTAAAGAAAATGCAAGAAACTCTTACTAATTCAATAATAAACATAAAACCCGAAACAACACTACCAACACGAACACAAATAGTACGATCAATCTTTTTTTTATGTTGATTCTGTCAGAACTCCTACAAACTCTCAGTTATTACATTTCAGCAAAAAACTGTATCCTTAGTTTAATTTATCTGTGGAAGTTTGAAATTCCAGAAAATGTTATGGACAATTTTCAATTTTATAAAAGGTTGACAGGCGATTGTCTGTAAGAAAACTTTTTTCTTTGCAAAACAAATTAATTAATGATTGCTGCCTCCATAAATAACCGGGGCAAGATTAATTTTTGATAAATAACTTTATAGTAAGATTCTTAGTGTCTTTTTAATTAATTATATTTTTTGCACATCATTAAAAATATAATTTTTTAAAGTTGTGTAAAAAAGGTTGAAATTTATACAATGCGGTGGTTTTAATATTACCTAAATAAATAAAAAGGATTCCAGCATTTATTTGGAATAAGAAAAATACATAAAATTCGTTGTTTACTAGCAACTGACTGTTAACACGGCACACAATTGTTACTGAAAATTTAATAAGGCTTGAAAAGAAAATACATTTTAAATTAACATAAAATTCAAAAAATTTCATACGTATTTATTTTATATGAGCATGTTCGTGGTCAACATAATAGTTTAACTGGCATCATTTATTTAATTTCTAAATTATGTATGTTTTGTTTGTTGGTTTAGCTGAGGAAATTTAGCTGAAAAAATAAATAGAAAAAATGCAAAAAGCAATAAACTAAACAACTTTCTTGAAAGCTGAGGGTGTTAAAATGTTGTATATTGCGCAAATTTTTGTTGCAATGAAATAGGTAACCGTTTTGCTCAAAAGTTGTTATAAACATAATTTACCAACAACATAAATAATTAAAACAAAGAAGGTTTAGTGCCATATTCCCCAAAAAGAAACAATTATGCAGCTACGGACACGTGTTTCGGAGTTATTGCCCCTCATCAGCGTAGCGTAGCTAAGGAATTGGATCTACGATGGGATAGATCAGGAACAAGAACTAAAATAAGGCTGGAAAGTACAGTACACAGTACTCAATTAGTGTCTTCATGTTCCCATGTGCCACATTTGGGGCCTCGATGAGCACAGTCAACACACAGAGCTCTATGTGTACTGCTCATTTCCACCTGGAACATACAAATAAAACAAGATAGATTTATTGGGGATAGAGTTATTGGGGTATCATAGATCCAGTTCCTTAGCTACGCTACGCTGATGAGGGGCAATAACTCCGAAACACGTGTCCGTAGCTGCATAATTGTTCCTTTTTTGAGGAATATGGCACTAAACCTTCTTTGTTTTATTTTGAACCCCAATAAATCTATCTTGTTTTATAAATAATTAAACTACCTAACAAACATTTTTGTCAAATACTAACGTTGTATGATACAAATAAAAAAATTATATTGCTTATCGTTTCTGATTAAAGATTTTTTTCTTTCTCTATACCTAATATAAGGAAGTATAGTAATCGTGAGATTTTTTTTTAAACTCGATATTTTGATTGATATATACGTTTTGAACACTCCTGAATCCATTCTGACTATTTTCCGAATGTTGTCTGTCGGTGCGTGTGTGTGAATGTGGTGTGTGTGTGTATGTGTGTATCCGCGATAACTCAAAAAAATACTAATAGGAGACTTCCCAAATTTGGCAGTTAAGATTGTTAGCAATATTTTAGGTGCCAAATTTGGTGAATGTGGTACCACCAGAAGGGACATAATGAATGAAAGAAGAAAAAAGGTACAATTTCGGGAAAAAAATTTAAAAAAATTTTATTACATTTCTGGACGAATCTCGACGAATTATAATGAAAAAACATAACTTTACGAAATAAAATGTGTCCGCATGTCTGTAGGATCGCGATAGCAGCCACAGCTTTTGAGATAAAGCTTTTAAATTTGATACATTTGTTTTAAAGGCCAAAGACAATGAAAAATTTGGTGATGAGCAAAATTAGCCAGATGAGAGGGAGTCCACAGGACCCAAATTTTTTTGTACTGGACTACAAAAAAAATATATTCTTGTTGAAAGATTATAAATCATGTCTACTATATCAAACGAATAAAATATCAAATTTTCCAGGTACTTAAATAAAGCTGATGTAAACTGAAATATTTTACACATTTCGCCTCATAAAATGGGGTTAGGATAAATTTAACAGTTTGACATTTGAAAGGTCCAATTTAGTTACAAAAATGTCAATGTCAATAAAAAAATTATTAAAATATATGACATGAATTATTATTGACAGTATCGAATGACGCTGATAATTAATTATTTAAAAATTTTAATGAAACATTTCAATGCTATTAAAATTTAATTGATGTAAGTGAAGATTTAAATAGAATGATTTTTTTTATCAAGATGATATATACTGGTATAAGAAAGTTATGTGGCCATCACATCAGGTATTTTTGTCTGTATGGGTGGTGTCAACTACTATCCCTCTGCACTGTAGACTTTTTTGCTGCCATATAATACCTAGAGTTTGCCCACATTTTTCCAAACATACGTCTGCTGCAGGTTCATAGGACTCCTGTGACTTTGTCTCTTTATATTTTGTGTGTTTTAGGTCAGTTTTATGTCCAGATCTACCCCAAGATACCTTGGCCTGATAATACAGATGCATTTTTTGTAAGCTCTTCTCGTTGTAAATGGAATAACTTTTGTTTTCTTACGGGTTTCCCGAGAACTTAGGAGAGAGGAACGAACTCTCAGGAAACCACTAAACTAAATGCCGTGTACCAGAGAGCGCCGATGCCGCATCAAATGTGACAACGACGTGACGGTTTAATTAGAGATATTTTAACTTCATGGAAAATCCGAACAACTAAAGATGACTGATTATCCAAATATATAAATCACTTATAATCTAAGTCTTGTAAAGGTTATGATCGAACTATTTCTCGAAACGGTTAGAGGTACATTGAAGAGATTTTATATATATTTATTTCCTCGACAAAACAAAAATATTGCGAATGTTTTTATACACTATGTATGCAATAAAAGTGAATATTGGCTTAAATATGTGTATGTAAAAATCAGTTCGATGTTTTTGAATAATTAGTTTTTTTGACCGTGTTAAGATATGTACCCAAGAATAATTAATTGTGAACAAGTAATAACAACTCTGCAAGATAATTTGCGCTTTTAATGATAAAAGCTACGAAAGCGAAAAAATAAAACGTGTTTAATTAATCCCACCGTGAAAACAAAGTGCATTACGTAAACGTTTTTATATAAAATTAATTTTATGTTTTGACTAAAGTTTCGTTTGCGCTGGTTGGTAATCTTCTTTATTATGTGAAATGCGCTCCTGGTACCATTATGCTGTAGAATATAAGCATATATGAAAGAGACTTTTTAAATGCAACCTAGTTCATTCTCTATACTTCCCAGTTTAGGGTTTGCAACATTAAGAATCTTAAATAAAGGTCACGGTAGCCACAATCAAGCAATAATATGTAAAATAATTAAACATGTACATGTTTTATATTCGACATTAGATTTATGTTCATCAAAATCACAATCATTATAATTGCCAATTATTATTTAGGTTTCTTGCATTACCTACCTTTTAGAGAGTCTTAACAATATCTAAAACTGCTTTAGAAGCAACAAGATTAGATGTTTTAAAAATAAAATTCATTATAAGTAAATTAAAATCAGGAATGATATTTGGAATGACTACTACTACTACTACTCTTCTTTTAAGTTAAAACAGTTTTCATAGAAACGTCAAATAATTGTTGGGTGAGAACACAGATATGTATGTTTAATTAGAAACCTCAGATTCAATTAGAAATTAATGTGATTGGCTGAAATTTTAAACTATGATAGGAATGGAATAAACATAATTAATAATACATAAAAACAAATCGGTATTTAGTGGACTTCCCCTCTGCTCTTAGAAAAAATTGTATTAATATAATTATTATTACAAAAAACTTGGACCATTTTGCGTCTACAAATAGAATACTCTTATGACTGCATTCAATGTACACGATTTTGATATATGTATGTACATATTTTTTTCAGTTACTCATTTATTTTGGAAAGGCACGCACTTTGGAAAAACCTGTATATTATTTTCGTAACCTGAGTTTTTTAAATGGCAATAAAAACCGGGCATTGGATTTATAATGGGTGGTCTCCAACGCCCCTGCGTAAAACACTTTAAATAATTACTATTTAAAAACGTGCACGGTTCATATCGGTTAAAATATGCATACGAAAATATACATTAAAAATGGTTGCATTAATCAAAATTATCACAAAAACGGCAATATTATAATGTGTCCTGTTATGATATGACACAAGTCGGTAATGTTTCAGAATTTTGCATACATATACATATGAATGTATGAATGTTGCCGCAGATATTATTTGTTGACTTCATATTTTAAAACGAATATAATTATTATTATTATGTTAATTCCATGAAAAGAGAAGTTACTAATATTTCACACAGTTTACTTACAAGTGAATTATTTAATATCAGTTATTTGTTATACCTGTGTTACAACCATATCAGTGGCGTAACCAGCTGTTTAGGGCAGTCAATTACAGGGGCAGTATAAAAAAGTTACCTGTTAAATTTTTAATAAATACAGCCAGTTTTAATAATTTTCTCTGTTCATTTTTGTATTTCGCCCTAAATTTTTTTTCTATCCATAATAATCAAGCAAAACGAAGAACAGTTTTTCAAAAGGCAAAATAACAGAAATACTCCATACACCACAAAAAATAATTACAAATCACTCATCGAGCTGCGCAATTTGTGTATTTCGTATTGCGTCGATGCTTGAAGTCAAATATCTCGAAAAATTTCCTCTTTAATACGCCACTTTTTTATACCAGCACATGCAGAAAAACGAATTCAAAAAAATATATGTAGTGTTGACATTTAAAAAAAAAAGTCGATGACTTCATAGCTCGAAAACAAAACACAAGGGGAAATTGATTGAGAAGGCTTATTATAGTTTATTTGAATATTATAATGACTCTCTTTAAACTGTTCTAATACGTTTTTTTTCATTGTTATTTTCTTTATCTTCACTGTTATATTTACTAATTTAAGACTGTGTACCTGATATTTATTAAATTTTCGTTGTTTGTCAACTGTATTTAGTACATGCTTGTATAGTTAGGTCCATAAATATGTATGTATTATTGTATGTCGTTATATTTTGTTTGTTGTTTGTTTTATATTTGTATTTTATTTTTTGATCTATATTTTGACCATATATTGTATTAATATATACTAGTAGCTTTGTCAATAAGAATGTATTTCTTAGACAATAAAGCATATTCATTCATTCATTCATTCATTCATTCATTCATTCATTCATTCATTCATACAATCAAGGTATATTTTTCCTGTATTAAGTTAGAATCTGTATTTGTACTTTATTTCGGACTAAGATGGTGGAATTGTCGATGCTCTAGATGTGGTTCGAACTCCACAATAAAATGTACGGTCTCGTCTCTCTTTACCCAACAGGGGAGTTATTTCGGTGACTTCAGAGGCGGTTAAGAAAACAATTTTTTTAAGATGCCTTTTTGAAAAATAAAATTGACCTGTCCGAGGATTTTTTGCAAAAGCGTTTCTAGAAAATTTATTGGATTTGCTCCATACATTATCACCACACTGTATACAAGAGACCACTGTAAAATTATTCCTGCTGAAGTAACATGTTTGCTAGCGCCGTTGAGACTTTCAAAGTATTAGCTAAACTATAACTTATAACAACTTTTGAGCAAAATGTTAACCAAAGTTCTTTGTTAAACATAAATAATAAAACAATATAGAAAATTTTAAGTAAAGTACGAAAGAGGTAGTTTTCAATATTCGAACAATTTTTAAGTAACTATTAATAACGAATTAATTCAAAGTTTGCTATAATTATTACACATGTTACCTACCGCATTAAAATAAATTTTTTATTGTTATTTGCTCAGCATAAGTGATCACGAACGACTTATATCCGTGACACTAGACTTGATGACCAACAAAGTTATCAAATTCATTGCCCAGTCATGTTCTCTGTGAGATCCATTTACTTCGAGCCATTCATGGGTGATTTCTAATATCCCCGTGCTTAGGACATTCCGATCATGCAGCAGGCTTGACTTGCATAAATAAAAAAAATCCACTATATGTACTGCTTTCTCGACCAAATCGCATCCGATTAATTTTGTTTTATTTAAACGTGTTTATAAAAGTGTAAATTATTACTGACACAAGTATCCCACTCACACCCATATAAACCGAAAACATAAAAATAGCTTCCTTAGGTCACGTTGTAAATGAAAGCGGAAAACTTCATGTAAAATATTTCCCGTGCCATGACAATGTTAATAGAGGCGGACCTACATATCTTATTCCGTTTGTAACATAGTTTATCACTTTGATAACATTTGCGAAGTCAGCTTTATAACTTTTGTTTTAGAGATTACGTTTGTATTTATAACCAACAAGGAGCACTTAATAAAATACACGTTTCACATATTTTAGTATCACGAGCTTGGAGCTTATCCCTCTTTTTGAATCGATTTGTGAATAATGTCATTACACGAATGATTATCATATTATATCGTGGTCTTATTATTAAACCAAGTGATTTCAAATTTATATCATCACGATGAATTTCTGTTTGTTGGAAAGTATATGTCCTTTACAAATATCAGTTGCTTCTTTATTTCTAGAAAATCTTGGCCAGAAAATCTTTAAAAATTTATTTCATTAGACTCGATTAATCTACAGTTGATGTTCTTGTATTCTTGTGCATATGTATCATCTTGTTCGATCGATATACATTTTTACATATGAACGCAACTCGACTGACTCGACATTATATTTTTAATTTAAAAACAAATTAAGTTCCTCTTCTTGTGTTTTATTTGTTTTTGGTTTTACTAGACAGAATAGTGGAAATTAAAAATAACATTATTGAGTCAGTAGTACTGAACATAATGTGCATATTATCTTTTTTTAACACACTTTTATTAGCTTCACTTGTATGTTTGTTTGTTTACTTGTTTGTTTGCTTGTTTGTTTGTAACCGACTCTTTGGACTCGATTTTGACCCACTTTAAACGGACAGATTTAATTGAAACTTTGTACACTTACGAAGAACCGGTAACAATACAATAATTTGATAAGTTTATATCATTATCCTGATCAGGATCGCCAGTCCTTTCCTCACGTATCCTCTGCGTGAGAGCAAGAGGCTTAATATTGTAAGTATATTCCGTGATTCTCAGTTCGGTCGTTGGCCGAGCGGGCAAGTCTTAGTCGACGCGAAACGACGGACTCCTCGGGCGTGAGTTCAAATCCCATGGCTGAAATAAAAAAATATTTTTTTTTCTGAAATGTCTGTTGGATCGTAATATGTTATAATATCAGCATCAATAAGCAATATAAATATAGTTTAAAAAAACTACAAAACACGCTTTCATAGCACATCAAACTAAAAAAGTGAAAAATAAATATAGTTTAAAAAAACTAAAAAACACGCTTTTAAAGCACATCAAACTAAAAAGTGAAAAATAATTATTAATATAAACTGAAAACAATAATGAACGAAAAATACTAGTATTATTGTGAAAAAAGCGTGGGGCGCTTTGTGCCATATTTTTCGTATATCGAGCAACCCACGCTTTTTTCACAATAATACTTTCGTTCATTATTGTTTTCAGTTTATATTAATAATTATTTTTCACTTTTTTAGTTTGATGTGCTTTAAAAGCGTGTTTTTTAGTTTTTTTAAACTATATTTTGTAATCCAAGTTTCAGCGTTTTGGCAAATAGCCGGGAAAATAATTATTTAAAAAGATAATATGTTATACTTATCTGTGATAAGATTTGTAAAAGTTAGTAAATAATAATTAACAAATAATTTTCAGTTAATATTATTTTTCATTCCACTTTATATTTTTATATTTACACTGTAAGGAATGCAAAAAATATTTATGAAACACTTTTAGCTAATGAAAAACATAAGGAAAAATTGTCTATATACATACATACATTGATTGGATTTTTAAATAATATGAAAGCTGTATCACATTATGTTTTATATTCCATTGTTTATTCAGCTTATCTCAAATGTTACAGTATTCAAGAGTAATGTGTTCCATTTGACGTCATTACTGACGTCTTGCGCGTCGTTAATTTATATACTGAAATTATTAATAATTACACCAATGATAACGAGCGATGGATATTTGTAAATATTTTTGTTGTCAAAGAGAAATGATTGCAACATTTGTTTCATTCAATTATACTGATAATTAACTGTATTTGAAAGAAACAATTTATGATATTTCTGTTTAATAATAACCCAAAAATGTTTTCACTTGTTTATTTAGTTTTTTCCCGAATTGTAACAAAAATATTTGCCCTTAGGAACGACATCTGTAACACTAAGTGACTAACTAAAAATAATAAAAATGTTTGATTAATATATTAATCGTTCCGCTAAAAGCCCGTAAAAGATAATGTCAATAAATATTCAAAAGTGACGTGTAAATAACACAGTGGCGGGGTATCGGCAGCACCACAATGGTGGTCACGGCCACCATGTTCTCTACCATCATGGGTCTGTACTCGGTTACCAGGGTAGGCACGTACAGAACACTCACCACCACATTTCCACCATCCCTGCTCATTCTGCGATACCACTGAATGCGAGTAAGTATTTTATTTTAAATATTGTTGAATAATTTGTGTTTGTTTTTGTACAAATTCGTAGATTAAATGTAAACAAAATCCTTAATTAAGTATTATGTGACTAGCCTTCTACGTTACTAAATTTCTGCTTTTCATTGATTATGTTATGTATAATGTTTTCGGTTCAAATATGTTTATCTCCGCTCCATTTTATGATTCTGGTGTAAAACGGTAATCATATATCTTTATAATTGACATATTGTTCTAAGAAATATGGAGAAATATCTAGTGGTGTGGAACATAGGAACTTAAGGAAATTCCATTGCGTTTGAAACATTTATTTCAGAATAATTTTTCATCTAACCTGTTAATAAAATAGGGGACCTTGAAAAATTGTATGTAACTGTGTTTTCAAGTATTTTCTGTTTGTGATAGCTTGAATATTACCTCTGCTATTGAATTCTGAAATAACATTCATATATAACCAATAAGAATGAATTCAACACTGACATGAAAACGCCAGGTTATATTTTCAAACACAATTAGAAATATTTAATAAAATATGTCAATATATAGGTACGTCAGATAATAATTAACAACACGAACGGTATTACATATTTAAAACAAAATTTTTCTATTTTATCCAAAGAAAATGTTTTTGTAATTATGTAACTAATTTATCTGATTTTTACATTTTATCGCGATTATCTACTTGGAACTGAGTACTGAAGTTATGTACGTATATTAAGAAAAAAAAATGCAAAAACTCGAAAGCAATAAATAATATATAAAAGAAATAGTAAAGAATCTTACTATAATTTAAATACATACAGGGTGTCTCGAATAGCATAGGCCGAACTTTACCAATTGATAAAACTATTTAAGTTAAAAAAAAACAGTTCTTATAATCGTCGGAAAGTGCTTTGTTTCCGAGATACAGGTTACTCATGTTAAAATCCTGAAAATGGTTTATTATGAATATGTTCGAAACGTCTAAGGATAAACAAATGATAATTTACGCAGGTATTTATCTTTTTATGCATTATAAGGCAAAATAACAACTATGAATCAAAAATATTCAGAAGCAAGTAAAACTAGGAGGGGGGACTAATTAAAATGTTAATCTCAACTTTTTTATGCGTCATTTTTCCATTAATTTATGAACAAAACTTGAAAATTGGATGTTTTTTACACAAAAACTGTCTCGTGTTTTTTTCACTAAAATTATCCGTTTTTGAGTAAAACTGATTTGAACGCAAAATGGAAAATAATGACAGGAAAGCATAACTTGATAACACTATATTTTATTAGACAACAATGAATTGGACCCAATTAAGGTAACTTACAAATTACAAGCATTGTTCAAAGTGCATTCCTCCAACTTCAACACATTTTTGGCACCTGCGCACAACAGTGTGGCATTACGAATGGAATAAGGATTATCCCTCAAATCTTCACACATATCTCAAATTCTTTCGATTAACTCTTCTCTGATATGTACAGGAGGTTGCGTAGACTTTATCCTTTAAATAGCCCCAGACAATAAGATCAGCCGGAGTCAAATCCGATGTACGGGGTGGCCAGGCTCTTGTATCTAACCAATCGATTTACGGTTCAGGATAATTATAGTTTAGCCACACTCGGTTTACAACAACATAATGTACCAGAGCTTAGTCCACATGGAGCCAGAATTCATTTCTTAATACAGGAGGAACATCATCGAGATATTCGAAAAAATGATTATTTAAAAAAATCATAAAACAAGGTCCATTTAGACGTAGAGGTAGGATGTGAGACCCGCAAAGAGTGCCGATTATAACACCACACCACACATTATCATTGAACTCTTCTTGAAATGCCCTAGGGCGAATTATGTGAGGAATTTCATGAGCCCAGATTCTTAAATTATTAAAATTAATTGGTCCACTACACAGGTAAAGGTGCCTTCGTCATAAATTGTATACAAGGCAATGATCTTCATCCACAGCGTGCAGAAACCAATTACAAAAATTAATACGCCTTTCGACGTCACGTGTTTGAAGGCCTTGGACTGGCTGCATCCGCAAAGATTTTGTGTGGTCTTTTTTTCAGAATCCAAAAAACTTTATTTTTGGAAACATGAACAGCTTGGACGCGCAACTTTTGGATGTAATTCCGGATATCCTGAATATCATGTTTAGACTATAAATGTTTTATTATATAATTCTAAAACAAATAAAAATTTATCTAGGTTTTTGTTTTTTCTTTCTTCCAATACTTTTTTACGCATAGCAAAGACAAGAATTCCTCTACACTACTCAAAAATTTGTCTGCAACCATAAAACATTACGGAACAGACTAATTGAAGATTTTATAAGTTTGACAAAAAAAGAATTGCGCATAGCAAGATTTTTGAAAAATCGTAAACATTTTTAGTATGATAAATTGTTAAAAAAAAATTTCTGTTTGTTACAGTTGTTACTATGTACAAAATAACAATTGCCATTTCTTAATCCGTTGAATAAAACTGGCCAGTGGCCAATGAAATTTATGAGTCATCCATGCGACAGAATCGAAAAATGCTTTACACGTGTAGAAGTTAAGACACTGATATTAGTCCACCATTTTTGGAAGATCGTTAGAATAGGGTGTTTGACACTATGAAAAATAAATTATTAAATTACGTGAATAATTATAATTTATCGAATAAGAAATCAGAAATTATTCATTTGTATTCACAAAAACACGAGGTTAATTTATTATTTCAATTTTAAAATTGCAATTTTTTAGCCTGTGAACGACATGTCACAAAACGCTACCCGCCATGATGGTTTTCAATGTGACGTCACTCTTGTAGTAAGCAAAACCTACGGTTATCCTTTCGTGACTGCTTTGTAAATATTTGGACTGATTTCGTGTTGTTTTTTCAAGTTTATAATAATTAATCATGGAGGGCGGTTTTTTAAAATCGGATAGTATGAATTTGCCAAGAATTGACAGAATAATAGAGGCTAATTCTTTGCGACTAATCTCGGCTTCTGTTCTGCCGATTTTAGGAACATTAGAACATCTGTGTAAGTAATAATATTTGTTTATTTCTAATTTTAAAGCTAACTAGGTACTTATGTTTATAAAAGTGTGTATAATGTAGGTAATAAGAACATTATTTATTAGACAATCTTCAACATAACGTCAAAATTACAAACATGACAGATATGTGAAGGACTTCACGTGTTTACGTTAATTATAAAGTTCAAAGCTACTGAAACTATAAGACCAGATAGTACTTACATCAAAGTAAACATCCCAAAAATACAGTATACTTTTACTCGATAATAAATTTGGGCCTCTCTTGGCAAGTTCTAACCAAGTCTTTCTCATTTTAATATCATCTGGCAGTTTTATAAACAACTTTTTTGGTGTCTTTACACTTGTACTCTTCTAGTTCGGAACCGAACACCACGTATAACGATGGGCTCATTATTTTATATGATAAATAAAAAAACTATACCGAGCGTTACTTGCGCTTGTTTGTTTACTACAAGAATGACGTCACAGTAGATAGTGACATGGCGGCTTGTGTTTTCGCGCCAATTTATATATGTGAAATTTTGAATGCTATTTTATCATATAGTATAAAGCGATTTCATTTAAGCAAAATAAAAATTCCTGTGGATTAATACCACGATATGAACATTTTAAGACAATTTAAAAATAAGAGTCCCATTGTACTCGGTTTCATACTTGACGATTCTTTAATTTTGTTCCACTTTGTATAAAAAAAATCTGATCTAAACATGAACCGTTAAACAAATAAACGCTCTAGGAAATAGGCGCCATCACTTTAATTACAGCATATACAGGCACGCAGCGATGGCATCCAAAAGGCGAAAACGTGCTGAGAGTTGCGTCGTCCTGCACACTATGACGTCGTACATTAGCCGGCTCATTAAGCCCACTGAATTTCATTATTTATAGTTGCCGTAGCTGAGGTCACCAGTGGTGGTTAGCCTCTTCTGTCAACTACGCTCCACCCCTGAGGATTACACTTCGATATCGATCGATATTAGCTTAAATTATACTACCGTCACTATCACTAAAAGTTAATGGTCCTTTGTGGCTGGATGCAATAATGTTATGAGGGTCTCTTCGCCTGCCCTGCTATTAATTGGATGTATCGCCGAGGGATGGTTATGATGCAGCCCAACGTCGGGCGCTCTTAAAAAGGGTTGCCACTAGACACTAAACGAACCGGAAGGATGTGTTCTATAAAATAAAGAAAAGGAAACCATCCTGCTATAACTATAATGTTGATATAATAACATTACCGGGAAGAGGAAGATGAGGCATTCTCGTTGAGCATATTTTTTATAGTGTCATTTTGTTGTTACATGTAATGTGCCAATTCCTATTATACAAGGATGGGAGTTTTGTATCACATTTGATTTTTTCTGGAAACATACGCTGCCACTCAAAATTAACGCACGATATGGGGTATAATTCCGTCATAATTGGGTCAATTTCATCAAACTGGTAGCCCAGGTGTAGCTATAAAACTCATAATATGGCGGCTGTAAAATTTTATATTTTTCTGTGGGCTTTCCTAAGAGTTGCAAGAAAAGAAACTACAGCCTGCTTGATTACTGACTGTTCCATATTTCTGACAAACATTTAAGGTTAGCAAATGGAGGTTGAAAATGTCTTAGTCGCTTGCCAAGAACATCCCACAAATATTCAGTTGGGTAAAGTTCTGGACAATGAGCTGACCACTCAATAACCTCAATTGCAGCCGTATTTAAATACTTCCATATTATATGAGCAGTGCGGGGATCTAGCTTGTCATGCGTCAATTGAAAAATTGTCGCCAAAATAAGGTGGCGAAAGGGAAAACATGCCCCTCAAAAATGTTCTTAACATTCTTCATACTTTTCAAAGAATCTCCATTTTACTCAACAGATCTGTACGAGCTATTATAAAATTCTTCCCCAGAGAAATAAAATATTGTCACTAATAACCAAAATTGAATGATTAATTTATTTTTGCTGTGACGTCGAAATTGAAATTCTGTATGTTAAAAATTTATGAAATTTTGGTGTACCTTCCAATATGAACAAACACGTAGAATTTAATTTTGAAACCGATGACGACTATTGTTCAATTACATCGCTAGTTTAATTCCATATCCAGTTATCAGCAATTCAATCGAAAAATAATTTAAATTTTATCATCCAAACAAAACATTTCTACCTAAAATTACATATTAAAATTTAATTAATTTTGTGTGCACACCGCCGAACAAAGAGATATTAATATTGAAATATAATGTTTCCAATTTCAGCGGTTCTATTTACTTAAGTTAAATTAAACGTGAAGTTATTAATTGCACTACAAAGTGTTTATATAGTAGGAAAACATTGTTTTTATTTATATTTATTAAGGGCGTAAGAAAAATTAATTATTTCGAATCATTAATCCATTCTACGCTTAGAGCAAAATGAGGAAGAGAAGTTTACAAAAACTGGTTTCATGATTCTGATCTTTCAATGTTAGTGGTTTCGTGATTTTCTTTATCATCATCAGGCTGCATCAGAAAAATTATACAAAATAAGTGCGAAGACAAATATAAATTTTCAGCTTACTGATGAACATCATTGTTTAAGTCGCACCCGTCGAATTTCCCTTGGTCATCCCGAAAACCAGAAACTCGTGCGTAAAGAAAAAATCAGCTGTAACCATTGTTAGGGTATTATTGTTTTGTGGATAATTATTTACAATTATCTTGTTAATTGAAACAATTGTCGATATATTCGTTTTATATACTTGTCAATTAAAATTATATTACATGATAATTAGTAATTTTGAGTACTAACGAATATAATACATAATGTAGTCATAATACATGATATTACAGGACCTTCGGTAACAAAGTTTTGTTTCGATTTCTTGGAGTGGGTTGGAACCTTTGATGTGAAGATAACACTGACGTAGTTTTCCTCGAAACATCAAAACACTTATATACTGCACTCGACGTGCGTTTCGCCAGCCAAATTGGCATCATCTGGAGATGATTAAAAACTGAATTTTTAATCATCTCCAGATGATGCCACCTTGGTTGGTGAAACGCGTGCAGTATATAGTGTTTTGGAGTTTCGTGAAAAACTACATCAGTGTTGTTTCCATTTATTGTCATTATTGTACCTATTACTACTCCCCAGATGGTTTTAAGGGTTTTATGATTAGGGCTGTCAACATGTTCCGTGGGACAGTGGCGTACGCGAAATTAACTAATAGGAGAAACGATGAACTGTTACAATTTATAACAATGTATGTAAAACTTACCCTCTTAACTAGCTTGATGAACTAGCTTGCTTATCACGAACTGGAAAAGATATGTAGCCATTTTGCAGCATCAGGTATGTTTCTATGGTTGCCTCCATGAGTTATGTTCGCTTTGGTGAAAATATATTTTTATATTTTGAAAACGACCGCGACCGTTCGACATGTACTGATGTAATACATGCACACGTAAAATAGTCTTTGAACGCACTTAACGGATCTGGGGCTGCCCCATCACATATTTGTTTTAATTTGGTAAAACCGGTGTCTTTATTTAACACACTTGGGAACTTTTCTTTAACGCGCTCATTTGTTGCGTCACCTATAATAGCGTGTAGCAGCTTACTTCGTCCACTATTTGCATTGACTCCACTAACGACAACGCACTGTTTTCAAATTTTTTTTATGCTTTCATGTAATGGTTTATAGTTCCTCGCAATATCTTTTAAAGCTGTTTCAATGGAAATATCTTTGAATTTTGTCTGGCTTTCCTTAATAGCTGCAGCCTCATCTGGATTGAATTGTAGTATCACAGCTTTTATTTGTTGGAAATATTCAGCATAATAAAAAGCTGACTCCAACCATGTTCCCCAACGTGTAAGAATCGGCTGTGGTGGTTCAGGAATACCGGGACACTTGCTATGAAATGCACTGAGACGTTTAGGAGATTTAAGAAACACTTTTTTTGTACTTGCTATTAATGCATCTACCTCTGAAAAACTTTTTCGAATAGTTTCTGCCACAAGATGTAAAGCATGCACTTTCCACGTAACATGTGTAAACGTACAACCTTGTTCTTGCGAAGAACGGCCTACCAAATGCATTGTCACGGCGCCATCAGTCACAAACATCAACAGTTGACTTTTTGACAATTACCAGCACCACCCTGGTAATTGTTTCGCTAGTACACTGACTTAGTCTTTTGCTAGCTAGTAACAGTGGAACTGTCGGTTTAAAAGGGTCCAGTACTCGTACTATAACATTTAAAATCGTTTTTTTTTACAATCTGTTGTCTCATCAACAGATAACCACAGCCGTGTATTTTTTAATTCACATTTCATCTTATTTACCATGTCTACGTGTACAGTTGGTAGATAGTTACATAACGTTGTGCGACTTGGTAACTTCCAGAACTCTCGAAATGGTTGTTTATCGAGTATGTGCAGCGGAACATCACAGGCAATCAGCATTAATAGTAAATCAAACATAAACTGTGCTGTCGAAGGCACGCCATTTTTTTTTTATTTTTATGGTGTACATTATTTACGTGAAGTCCACAATCACGCTTATCCCAGCACATCAAATCTTTCTCGCAGACTTTATAACTTATTTTAGCACCATCACAGAATAAATCCGGGAATTCATCTACGAATTTATTCACTTTGACAGCAAATGGCCGTTTTCTACCCCTGCGTACGTCTGTCATGCTTTATTATTAAATTAATAACAACAATACAGAACAACAAATAAAATAAAAACAAAAACAATATGCAATACGCCCAAGTGACTTAACGTGTACACAACTCGAAAGCTAATATAGACTGTACTGGAGAAAGAGTTTCGCGGTCAAGGTGAATGCCGGCGACAGTAAGTACATCTGTACTCTACGACTATGATACACAGAGACGATTTGCAGCTTTATTTATGATACTTTGACAAATACCATTTTCTCATTTTGTTTTATGTTTAAAAGAAAACACCATTCTCGAGTTTTAGTTTTAAATTTTACAACAATTATGTTTCGAAAAATTTGAGTGACATTTTTTAAGTTTCATGAAATTGAATAACACCAATAATGTATTTGTGTTCACAGATACCAAAGCACTTCTTACAGCCAAACAGATAAGGGTGACATTCGTGCACTTTAATACAAAATTGACAATTTTTCACCACATGTTTTACAAGTATTTAAATCCTTCACCCTCTTTATTTACAGCCTTCACAAAACTTTTCATTGGCCCAAGTTTAATATGAAGAGTTGGCAAAACAACATTTTTAGAGTCTGTAAGGGGCACATATTTAACATTACTAGTTCCTGGTTCAAATTCTTTCCTTTCCGGCCAAATTCTTTTTACATAATGCTGCACAACTGTCCCACAAACAAAGCACAGCAACAGCAATATTTTGTAAATCCTCCTTGAAGCCCTACTAAAATGGCTATTACTTTTAAATACCCACATATTTGCCATTTGTATTTGTGGTAATTAATTTTATTGAAAATGGTGCTCATACTGTCAAAATCCTTATTAGTTGTTACTGAATGGGCAATTGGTATAGATGGTTTTAAATTTCCATTTTGTAGTAGTACGGCTTTTAAACTGTATTTAGAGGAATCTATGAATAAGCGCCTCTTAGAAGGGAAATGCTCGATATAAAGCTCCTGCATTAAACCATCAATATCAATACACGCGCATAGTGAATTTTCCATATTAGAAAATGCGGAAAATGTTGCGTTTCTTTTTCAAAAAGTCGTAATCTTTGTTTCATTAGCCAGTAATTTCCACTCCATAAAAGGGCTAATCGAACCAGTGTTTGTAAGGTAATTTTTCAAAATTTATTTCTTCCATACGGTTTGGTCAAATTACACCAAATTTGGAGGATCAGTAGTTGAAAGTGTACTAGAGGTACATGTATATCTATTTTAATTAATTTTCATTTTATGCAGGGAAAATTTATACTGTAAATACAAGTGAAATTTGAACGTGATTAGCTCCTGAATTATGATATCAATCGGTAAAATTCGAGGTAAAATTCATACATGTCTTCTAGAATGAATCTTCATAATTATGCTCAGCAAGTTTCAAACTTTTATTCCGTACTATTTGGTTAAAATGAATTTTCTAAATAAGTATATTTGTCACTACAAATGGAGCAAGGAAGTGTTACCTCTATCGGGAATCGCACCTCAATGAAGTCGGTGAATAATCGTTCAGTGAAGGTATAGTCAGGAGCAAAATTATTCAGCGGCGCATGTATAAAAACTAAGTCTGCTTGTTGTTTTGACAGCCCCGAATCACGTACCAAATGATTCAATTCATTTTGAGCAATTAAGTAAGGGTCGCTGTCGCTGTCTGAAGAGTCGCTACTATTTCCATTACCTCCCAGAACAATATTTTGCCAATCTAAAGGCGCAGTTGACACTAGTAAGTCTGATGCAATGTGAGGAATAGGTCTTATTGCTGATGACAAATTCTGATATTTGATTTTTTGTTTTTTTTTTTTTTTGGAATATCCCTCAAGTCTTGTTACACAAAAATAGCAATCATCGAAATGATTGGTGGGTTCTCGCCATACCATTGAAACCGCAAAAGGCATGCTTTTTCTTTTCCCTTTTATCCACTGCACTAGTGACACGTTACAATTTACATAACAAACGTGGGGAGCCCATTGCTTGTCTTGATCTCCGACTAAAACTCCAAAATTTAGCAAATACGCTTTTTTCACATTTTCAAACAATGGCCTCGCTTGTGACTTCGCAAGTAATTGGGCACTTGGAAGGTCAAAACAAGACTGATACTAAAAATGTCCCACCTTACTCTTCTAAAATTGCCGACCCATCATAAAATTTATTATCTGGCAGGGTCTATTGTGTTCACACAAAAATGGTATGTATTAGGACTTGTTGGATGTTTTTTCAGTTAACATGGGGGTATTAACAATATAAAAACAGTAGCGTGGACTATGTTACAAAAATTATGTCGGTCAGTGTAATTAAATTATATTTGAATAAACTTTTACTACGATGTAGGCATGTCGATTCAGCTTCAAACAAACAAACAAATAAATGTAATAAAGGAGGACAGTCGAACGTGCAGACAAAATTATTCAGAAATAGTTTTCCGTTATTACATAGTTCACACCCTTTCTTTCGATTCCGATGAACATCATATCTGGATCACATACCTTCCTGGCTTGTTGGCTTATCGAAAATCGAAGGTAATTCGGCTGATTGGCTTTATTGCGTGAACTCGTCACATGCACATCGTCCTATCCGTTTTATATAGCTATTGTAAAATATTATAATAGAAAAATATGATCAGTTTATAAATGGCACTGGCGCTAATATAACTTTACGACTGCCATCGATCAAGTGATTTATTATTTTCAGCCGGTATTTGATGGGTACTATATTATTTGTTTTTACCCGAACCCGGAATAATTTATGAATATATAAATAAATTTTAGTGTCAGTACTCTGTAAAAAAAGGTTATTCCTTTTGCGTTTGATTTATAAAAAAAAAGCAAACGAGAGGGTATCAGATTCATATTACTAATAATTAAAAATGATAGTCTCAGAGTAACTAACTTGCATTAATTTTAATAATCTCTACAGCATGTGGAATAAGGAATTGTTAAGAAATGCATAAAGGCACCATCTTTGGAAAGGGATGTACGGCTGGTGGCTTCCGTATATTTGCAATGTAAGCACATCAAACATCACAACAAAATGGGGGTTCGGCCAAATATCCAGGTTAGGTGCTTACACACAAGAACTTATCTCCTGGTGTCAGATATTGACCTTGGTAGCGGAAATAAGCCGGCATTAAATAAGTGATCAATGTAAAAGAGAATCCTTAAATTTAAGGAAGTTTAAGTTTTGCGATTTAGGCGGTGCAAATCATTTTATTCAAATTGATTTGCATATAATTTATATCATTTAGTTTATGTTCCTTCTTACAGCACTTAAATATATATTCCAAGCATTTGCACACAGACATAAATACCGTCGTTTTTGTGAACAATCAACTTTGTTCGTTGCCAAATTAAACAGCTACATGCAAATAATTGGTACTTGATGTTTAAATACACGTTATTTTATTACAGAGACTTCATTGTTTCATATATTTGGCGTACAGCGGGAAAGTGTCGAAATGCGATGAATTGTTTTTTCAGTTTCAATGAGGTTAAAAGACTTCGCCTTCGCCATACGTTATGATCTCATAGTGTATCTGATCGATTGAAATAGTTCGTAGTAGGTGTTTGTATGTTGTTAATAAAACCGGATTCTGTGCAAAAAACTTTTTGTCGGCGTTCGAAAAACTTTCTAAATCGGTTGTAATACACATACTTTAGCTTTATCAGATAATAGTGCCTTGAAAATCAGATTTCTGTCACCAACTACTTGATTGACTTATATTATGCGCGGTGCATCAATGAGTTTTGTTCTGGTAATAATCATTCTAGCAATTATTTTTTTAACAGATCTTTCCTTCTCCTTGTAAAGGATACTCTGATTAGGATATTCGTTCCCACCGCGCCACGGCGTGTTTGTCATGTTGTTGGGTTGGCTTACATCTGGTGTTTGCAGATATGCTTTTTTTTAATTTTGCCAGGAAGCCTTTGCACAGTAGGTCAGAATTAATAATTAGCAGGACAAGACCTAATTTTGTAAGAATTAATTTTGAGATAAATTCCATTATTAGTATCTACAGAAATGGTCAGTGCATAACGACAATAATATGAGAATTCCTAAAAATAAATCATTTAGGAATAGTGAGAAGGTAAGGAACACTAATATTGCGCGAATATTCTCAGTTTATGAGTTGCTTTTGTATTGTGTAGAAGTGGTGTTGTGTTCTCGATTGTTTTTGAGGGTGTAAAATCTTTCCTGTAGGAACCTTTTGTTAAAAGTATGCTACCTTTTTCCTTTTTTATTTAACGTTTTTCAATACAGTTATTTTTGATAATACCTTATTCAAAATATTAACAAAAATAGTGCCATTATTTTTAAATTACATCAGGTTCATAAAAAATTGCAGTGTAATTTGAAGTTTTTAAGGAAGCTTATACAATAACTGTTCGTGCCCGGTAATGCCCATTAGGCACATATCGGGATAAGTTGTTATTATTTGAGCTTTCTTTTGCCTTGAGTATTAGCATATTGTTCTATTTGAATTTTTAAAAGACAAGGGCAACTTCATGACCCGGATTGTGCAGTTAAATTCAGAATTAGCTTACTATATTTGTAAGTAAATTGACTTAAAAAAAAAACTTAAATAATTCTTTTTTGGTAATAGACATTTTCTCTGTAAATGCTTACATCTCATTAATAAATCTTTCATTGTATACATTACATCTATGATTATTATCTAAAATAGGGGTAATAATTTTTGAAAGTTCTTCTATCTTTCTCTGGAAGCGTCCTCGATCAATAGCTATAAAAATCCAAGGCCCCTTCCTTGATGAATTGTAGGTAAAATTCCATGTAACTAGAAAATGAACTTTATTACGTTTTTCATTAAATGTGACTTTCTTCATTTTAGACTTTGCTACAACACTCAGCTTCGAATACATCAGGGTAAATATACATTAATTCCATTAGCATACCAAAATTTTCACTATTAGAATTTTCACTCGGAGGAAGCAGACTCTTTCCGTTTTCAAAACATTCCCTCCTTGACGTTGTAATCCTTTCTGCACAATCTTGAAATAATTTGCAAACTGCAATCTTTTTATCATATCAACTCGGTACTTAATGAGTGGTAATAGTTCCCGCAATTTGCAGATTGATTCAAATCCCAAATATACATGTGAATTGTTTTTCCAAATTTTTATCACTCTTGATGCGGAAATTTGTTCAAAATATATAGAGAAACTTCCAGCACGTATAGGTTCAACTTTATCATTACTGTACAAATAATTTGTTATTATGCTTTCATTTGCAATAAACTGCGCCCATTCGTTTTCATCGAAGAATATCACATCATTTTTATTTCCTGACATTTTTACACAAGGGGTATAGCACATGTCATATGATAACCCTGTTGATATAAATTTACATTTCGATTTATTCAATTTATATCTTCGTTCGCCAAGAATCACTAAGTCACTATAATTCTGCGGTGTTGGAGGTAAATCACCAAATAAATCAAATTTGAAATCCGGTAAATTGAAGATATTATTTTGAGCCATTTTGAGAAACTTAACCAAAGACGATTATTTGTGGAAACTTATTGATATTTAATGACGTTAAACAGTCTTATATTGTCGAAGTTATTTCAAGGGGGGTCCGATTAGCCCCCACTACCAGAATTACATTCATTTTCAGTTACGGTATTTACCTATGAATGAGAGAACTGGAACACCTCCCACCGCAATTCCTTCCCTTCCCATGCCTACTTAAGGCATTTACCTATGACTGAGAGAACTGGAACACCCCCACCGCATCACCGACACCCCCCACGACTCCACCCCACGGACAAATCTCCGATTGGTGGGGTGGGGTGGTGGGGTGCCGGTGATGCGGTGGGAGGTGTTCCAGTTCTCTCATTCCTATCCTACTCATATAAAAACAAGTTATCCCTATATGTCCCAAATGGGCACTAGATTTTATTAACATTTATTGTATAAGCCTACTTAGAAACTCCAAATTACAGTGGGCAAATGCGTGCAATTTGTTGTAAACCTACGTAAATATGTAATTTAAAAATAACTGTATGTTTTTTTATTAATATTTTTAATAAGATAATATCAAAAATAACTGTGTTAAAAAATGTTAAATAAAAAAAGGAAAAAGTAGCATATCTTTAACAAAAATATTCATACAGGAAATATTTACACCCTTAAGAACAATCGAGAACACATCATTTCTATACAATAAAATGATAAACTGAGAATAGTCGCGCATTATTAGTGTTCTTTACTTGCTCACTATTCCTAAATTAGTTGTTTTTAGTAATTCTCATATTAATGTTGATGTGCACTGACTATTTCTGTAGATACTAATAAAGTAGTTTTTCCCAAAATTAATTCTTACGAATTTAGGTTTTGTCGTACTAAAAATTAATTCTGGCCCACTGTTGCTTTGGAGCAAATATTTATATACAAAACTAAATTTTGTTTTCTCTTTTGTTACACCCTGGGAAGAAGTCACTTAATTATGGTATGCTCTGTATATTCAACTGTATTGAAGTCGAATTTTATTTTCTATTTGTTTTCACTGTCTTTGTAACCATTTTGTCTCTCTACTTAATATTTATTCCTCAAATATTACAAATGTATGTCATAACTAACATTTAATTTCCTCTGTCCATGTTGTATTTTCGTTTTAAACCTAATATTGGCTGGGCAGAATGGACGACATTTATCTAATTCGGTAATGACTTTTTTCACACGGCTTTTTTATATCTGGTAGTACGAAAAGTGTCTACCATGCACGAAATCTTACTATTAATCTTATACACCAACATTATACACCCAAAGTAGTATAAAAGGGCCTACGACAAGGGTCAGTGTTTTCCATTTATCAGTTTTAGCATATTTTTCATTCGGTAGATTAAGGATAATATCGCGTTTTATCACCACGGAAACTTTTATGTTATCACTTTTTTTGCATAAACAGTTTATTTATCATCTATGTACATTATATTTATCTTAAAACAGTAATTAATAAAATGGTTTCATTTATTTTGCCGCCATATATTTTAATACTTGACATTTATACAATAAAAAATAGACATACAGATGATGTTACTTGTTTTTTTTTTTAAATTTAATTACGTTCACATTTTACAAAATGTTATCAATTTGTTACTTAATTTGGACTTGATAGATGAACACCATAAAATATATTGTGGATAAATTTGTAATGCCGACATTTACTAGACTTTTACATGTAGTTCAGTGCATTTAGACAAAAAATATATTGAGTGGAATGAAAAATAATATTAACTGAACATTTTTTTGTTAATTATTATTTACAACTTTTACAAATCTTATCACAGATAAGTATAACATATATCTTTTTAAACAATTATTTTCCCGGCTATTTGCCAAAACGCTGAAACGTTGATTACAAAAAAAGATAATATGCACGTTATGTTCAGTACTATTGACTCAATAATGTTATTTTTAATTTCAACTATTCTGTCTAGTAAAACCAAAAATAAATAAAACACAAGGTACTCACCAGTTGACACTCACTTCAAAAAACTTTAAAATATCTAGCGACACGTGTTTCTGCTTGCCATAGCGTCATCAGGGTAGCCAGCACATTTAAAGGTGAGTACCTTGTGTTTTATTTATTTTTGGTTTTACTAGACAGAATAGTTGAAATTAAAAATAACATTATTGAGTCAATAGTACTGAACATAATGTGCATATTATCTTTTTGTAATCCAAGTTTCAGCGTTTTGGAAAATAGCCGGGAAAATAATTGTTTAAAAAGATATATGTTATACTTATTTGTGATAAGATTTGTAAAAGTTAGTAAATAATAATTAACAAAAAAATTTTCAGTTATTATTTTTCATTCCACTCTATATTTTAACTTTTATCAAGAAGAGGAACTTGATTTGTTTTTAAATTAAAAAATATATTGTTTAAAGAAAAAAGTCCAAAAGAGTTGCACTATTTTTACACTTTAATATCCATTTCTTTTTTGGACCACCAGATTTTTTTTTCTATTTAGAATACGGTTTAAAAGAATGTTTAATAGATATCTGAAATACATAATTTTAAACTTTAACTGGGGATTACAGGATTTGATTTCCAAATTTAATACTTTATTAAAATTTAATTATGAATAGCTACATTATATTTGGAGACTAAATATTAATAAACAAGCCAAATTAATTGTAACATTTGGTATTTATCATTTTATCATGGATATTTATTTACATTTAATATGAACCTATTAATTTGTTAATGAATTCGTAATGTTTCAATTAAACATTATCTTTTACAACCCATAATTAAAATTACATGTCGTTATTACCAAATGTTATTACTGTCATTAATATTATCGATTGTTAAAGTGTTGTTAAAAAACAGCAATACAGAAGAGTAACCATATTTCCGCTGGATGTAATAATAAGTTTGCAAAGAGAATCATTATTATAATACATCAGAAATTATGTCTACCATATGGAAAAAGTATGCAATAAGCTCAAAAAATTTTTTTAGGTTAATTATACAAAACTATTTTATTATCATAGGTGTATGTATGTACTGATCGGGGAAAGAAAACTGGCGGAAAGAAAATGATTTCTGCATTTCATTCACAATTAAGCGTGAACGAACTAAATGAATTAGTGCATGGCAAATTTTTGTGATCGTTTGCATCCGCACCTACTCATTGGGAGACATATTATATTTCTAGTATTTCCTTTATATTTTTCTAGTATACTACCATCACACCATTTTTTAGCAGACTTATTTTTAGGAACTGCCATGTAGTTTTATACATGGAAAAAAAATAATCTTAAATCAAATAAAATATATTTAAACCAAGAAAATCCAATCCTTATATATACACAAGACAATGTTTCTTTTGTTGAAGATATTTATTTCTTTCGATTATTTACTAAATTCAACACAATATTATCTGGAAATAAAGTAAGAAAATTGTTTCAATTGAGTAACTACATTTACTTATTGTGAAATATACAATGTTTATTCTCAAATGAAAAAAAATGCTTAAATTAATTAAATGTTTCTCTCATTTAAGACATTCATTTTTTAAATTCAACAATTTGTTTTACTTATGATAAAAAATTAAGAGTCTCGATTTAAAAAATATTTATTTCATCAAATATGACTTAGTATTGTCTTGACTTAAAAATAATTATTTACTTAATTTAAATTATAAGATTTTCATTTTAAAATAATTGAAATACAGAAACTGAAGAAACGATTCCTTAGTATAAGAAAATTTATTTTTAAATTCAAAAATTTCATATACTTAAAATAAGAATAAAGAATATCTCGGTTTTACAAAACTGTATTTATCAATATAAATACAATTTTGTCTTAAATTAAAAATGTGTATCTTCTTATTTTGAAAATCGGGATATTCATTTGAAGATGAATGAAATGTTTAAACTAATAAAATATGTTCTATGTAAAAGATATACATATTTTCAATCGAGGATTTTATTCATTTAATCAGAATAAAAATTTCTAGTTTCAAGAAGATTAATTTCGTTAAATGGAATACAATATTATCTTCGTTAAAAACTTTCTCGTTTACTTACTCTTACAAATTGGTTTAAGCAATAAAAGACGGTTTTAAAAAATATATTTATTATATAAACTGTATACATACATAATAACCAACAAAAATAACATATATACTTTTTTATTTGGAACACGTCTTCTTCCTTTTGATGGAATCAAATGAGGTAATGTTTTTAAATGAACTGCCAGCATACAATCTGAAACAATAGTAATAATAGCAATACAATGATTTACAAGTTAACCAACGACCAAAATTTTTTAATTATTTAAAAATAAGCAACTTTAATTCCAAAATTAAAATAATTGAATCACTTCTTAAAACCATGTTCATTTGTAAATTACATAATTTATTTGGATATATTGTTTTAAAACCATTAATTTGGCAGTTTGCTGATAATACATATAATTATTAATTTATACTCACTCTCGTCAACATCATGGTTTTTTAACATTTCCAATAAATCTAGAGATTTGCAGTTTTCTTTTCTTAGTTTCGAAATCTCTTGAAAAAATTTAACCCATCGGCTAAATAGCCTTAATCCACAATTTGGAAATATTTGGTCAAAATTAGAGTTAATCTAAAATGAATAAAGAATTGTCATAGTCGTGTGTTTGTGTGTGTATGTATATACAAAATTTATATTACGCATAATACATTACATTCAACTAACCAAACTTTCCGCTCTAGCGTCACATAAAATCGGCCACTTTTTTAAAAAATCTGTCAAAGTCTTTATATTCTCTTTTCTTTTTAGTGAGAAAGTGGTGTTCCAATGTTTTGTAATTTCATCCCATGGCTCATTCCTAGTTTGTAAAAATGCTAGAGAATTTGTTAGCTCCTCATCTGCAATTATTTATGAACATTAATGTAATATCTAAATCTATTAGGTCTTTCCGGTATTATAGGAAAACTGTTCATATATACTACTGATATCTAAAAATAGAGTAGCAAGTAATATTAACAGCGTTCCTGTCAAAAAATGAATAAAAAACTTTCAGCATATTGTATAGGTAGGTGTTAATTATTTTAAACATTTTTCTTAAATAGTAATTCTCCTTAACCGCACCTATTATGTGTACAAAGAATGTAAGAAAAATACCTAATAAAATTATTTTCTCTACTGGATGTTCTTCATTTTCTTTATCTCGTTTTCTTTTTATCGTAATCACTCCACTTTTATGAATCAAATTTCTAGCCTTATCAACCAATTTTCCTTTGGCCACCACAGAATGACCACTGAACGACTCTTTCTTCTTAATTGATGGGATGTAATATACTTGTACTGTTTCTTTGGGGAACAATGTAATTATCTTTGACGAGACAATGTTATAATCTGCATGCGTTAATCTGCTGTAATTTTTAAAAAGATTGTTTAAGTTCTAATATATAGGTATTTCTGTACTTACGAGTTTTGATCGCTTGTGACAGTGAGGAAATTATTGTTAGATTTATTTCATTTTCAGCCGCTTGTTAAATTTCAAAAAAAAATGTCCGCAAAAAATGAATTGAGCGATTTACTACCTTAATTAGTAAACAAAAGTTTTTCAAAAATTAATTTTTCTATTAAAAACCAATTAGGGGAAAGCAAAAAATGAACCTGCCCCATTTCAACAATATCAGCATAAAATCGAGCACAAGCACAAGGATTACTATAAAAAATTTACGTTGCAGGGAAATTTTTTTAGTACTTCAATATTATATATAGGAATACAGCGTGATTCCTAAGTTGATACTTTTTTTGACTGCATATAGAACTCATTAAAGTAAACACATTTTTCAAATAACTTTATGTAAGTAACTCAAAAATAAGAAAAGTATAGCTGTCTAAAATTTATTGCTTCTTTGTTTTAACACGGTACTGTCTTCATTATTAAAAATAAAAACTTGTGTTACGTCATCGTTATGTCAGTTTATTTTTAATCATTTGCACTGGTTTCTTTCCAACATATCAATTAGTTCAATATTTTCATAAACGTGAGCCATTTTAGCTTTTAATACAATTGCAAATTAATAAAATTATTACGAAAAAGAAAACAGTGCAAAAATAAACTGACATAAATATGACGTGACACAAGTTTTAATAAGTAAATTTTAATAATGAGGACAGGACAATATTAAAAAAATAATAATAATAAAATTTAGATGGCTATATCTTTCCTATTTTGAGTTATTTAAATAAAGTTATTTGAAGATTGTGTTTACTTTAATGAGTTCTATATACAGTCAAAAAAAGTATCAACTTATCTACCTAGCTATCTGATTAGTACCTATAGGATAAAAAACGTCGGTGTCCTTGAAAGTATATCAGTTTTCAAAGACTTCGAGATTTTTTATGGGCGTGTTATAAAGACCAAGAGAACTATAGTTGTTATTTCAATTTTCAATAAATAAAAGTAGTGTTAAGAATACACCCTAACAAGAAGACGATGTAATTTCAACCAAGGTCGACAGTTCTTTAAGAGTCAACACTTACCTCGTCCTTATGCATAATTACTTTATTGGCAAATTATAATTTTATTTAGGTAGGTACCTACCTAGGTATTTTGTGGAAAGTATATACAATTTTTACTTTGTGGAGTTTTTATTC
The DNA here is from genome assembly GCA_029963845.1 of Rhamnusium bicolor. Taxonomy (NCBI): domain Eukaryota; kingdom Metazoa; phylum Arthropoda; class Insecta; order Coleoptera; family Cerambycidae; genus Rhamnusium; species Rhamnusium bicolor. Next base: position 6,463,962 of record JANEYF010001344.1, read on the forward strand.
GTTAAAAGCATTTAAATTTGTTTGACTGCAAATTTGAACTAGTACTCTACAATCTTATAGTTAAAATTACTCGGCGCTAACTGGTAAATATTTTTAACTAATGCTGCCTGCCTAATGCACGATTTTTGAGTCACCGGTATTATCGATAATATTGATTTTTGCTCCTAAAAATGGTGCAACTAACTAGCAGGTATAAAATTGCCATGAAAGGAATGAGGTAATTTGATTTCAAACTTATTATAAAAATATCAAGAAATAATCTTTTAATATTACAATCATCTTAAATACTAGGTTATAGATGAGAATTGTCATTATTTGCCCCTAATTAGCTTTAAATAATATAGATATCACTTACCTGTGAAAACGGGTATTAATTCGTCTAGACCCCAGTTATGTAATAGATCTACTATTGTCATAATGTAAAGAAATCAAGACACTGAACAGCACAAAGATCAAAGATAGAGAATCGAAGATGCAATTAACTGTTGTTCCATATACAAATACCATATACCTTCTTGTGACAAAGCAAGGGTTGCAATGTTATGCAATTTTCTCCATTTATAATAACACTTGTTTTTAAAAATGTACTTTACCCCACGAATAATGTTGTGAAGAAACTGACGACTCCTCTTCGGCAGCGCAACATCTCCCTCTTGTTGCGAGACGATGCGAAACGTTGCATGGCACCGTTGCACACGGTGCGCGCCCGTTCCATCTGATTCCAAAGCAAATTTGGAGCGTGCAACGTTGAGCAATGTTGCGAAACGTTGCGCTACAAAAAAGTTGCGGTCGGTGCGTGGCCACCCTTATAGGTTGTCGATTAATAAATAAATTACCATATACTTGCTATATTAAATGAAAATAATCTTCACAAAATTAAATATTAAATATTTACAACATTGTAGCTGTTTGCTTTATAAACAACAAATTGTCTCAAATTCAAATTTAGATTGTGGTAGATATATTTCATTTTATTCTAAGAAAAACGACTGTTAAATTGAGAAAACGTTATTCTTAAATGTAAATTTATCATTTTCCTCAAATTAAACCCTAAATACCTTTGACAAAGATTTTTAACTTTTGTTTCCAAAACAACATATTTTTTAAAATGTACATTGTTTTATTGCTCAAATGAAAAAACCTCAATTTGTTCCATCAGGATCACCGATTCTTAAATTAAGAAAATGGCATTTTTCATTTAAAATATTTTGTTTTTCTCATATTAAGCGCTAAATATTTTCAACAGAGATATTATTATTTTGCTCTGAACGTGGCTAATTTTCTCCTATTTAGGTAGGGAGTTACTTAAACGAATGTATACAATTTTATTCCATCAAAAATGTCGACTATTGAATAAAGAAAATTCCATTTTTAAATGAAAATGTATCACTTTTCTCAAAATAAGCTTCAAATATCTTCAACAGAGATTCTACAATTTTATGTAATAAGCAACTAATTTCCTCAAACGGAGATTTCAGTGTCACTGAAACGGAGAAACGCTTTTTCTTTAATTAAGTAAAATTTATTTAATTGAAAGAAATTTTGTGAGAAAAATATTTTCTCAATTGAAATTCATTTAAATACTACCTTTAAGTATATATTGTAATTTTAAAAAAATATTTTCTTAGTATTAGATAATATTTCTAAGACAATATATTGTCTTACTTTAAGAAATCTTTTTTTTACCGTGCAGGATTACCAGACCTTACCTCCTTAGACTTTTTCTATGGGTGTGTCTAAAGGGTCAAGTTTAGATCGACTCTTTAGCAAATATTCAACAGTTGAAACATATACGTGTCAAAATCTACCACATTTCTGTAAAGATGTGCAAGCACGTAGTGCAGAATATAAGGGCCTGGTTGGAAGCGAAATTTTAAAAATCACACAAGTCTGTTTTATGATTTTTTAAAGAGTTAGTTCCATTCTGATATACCTTGTACAACGTTGATGCGATGATGATTCAATTGTTACTATACATTAAATTCCAATGAACTTTATAGAAGCATATTAAATACTAATTTACTAATGATGCTAGATAATATTGCCACAGTCATTTAGGACCTAATTTCGATAAAATATTAAAATTGAGTAAATAAAACGAGTGTTAATGATTGGCTATGACAAATCGTCCGAAATAAATAGAATAGTACATCAATCATAGAACACGGGCGAAAGCAGAATAGGGTGATATTTGGGAATGGTGTTCAGTCGTGTGATAAATGAGATTTAAAACATTTGTGCCACAATTTTATTATGCCAATTTTATCAGATTTACTGTCAGAAGTATAGGTACTGAAAAATGTATATTTTACGGACTTGTTTTGTTAGCGAAAATCATTTTCATAAAAGCCAGTATTATTACCAGTAAAACAAAAATAAACAACTTTATACTCTAGATTTTATTACTCCATTTCAATATTATTGCTACTGTCTAGGAAAAAATACTGTTAAATATTTAACTGAGATTTTAAAACATCAAAATTTCTTCCGTTTTATTTTGCTATAAATCTTAGTAAAATTGAGCTGTTAAATACTATGCTTCCTTCATGAAGGCAAATAAATGTAATTAATTATGGCTCAGCGCAAAGTTCTTTTTGCAGTCATTTCTTATTAGGAAATTGTGTAAATCTAACAAACCTGGTCATGACATTATAGTTTTCTTTATATTGTCCACTGTTTAGTTATACCTTCAAGCCGGTCATCATTTTCTTATATAGTGTGGTGACGTGGTTTCGGAAACTTTGGAATGGTTTAACATGGGACAACTAATTTTGAGTTGCTTCTATGCGAAGTAGAACAAACCATTGTGAACCACAAATGGCGACTTTTATCTCAAATACGGCGCCAGAATGTGTATAGTATTGGATAAACCCTGTATACGAGCCCTGTCCCATATTAGTTCACCCAGTTACGTTAAAACTTGAATTTTGTAATTCAAATGTAAATCATGATACAGAATCTAACTATAACATTGTTTATTACTTACATACGACAAGCTCAGTATTTACGTATAGAAGAAAAATATATGTTTGTTGTTGTAGATAAAACAAAACGAGTCATTTATCGATGTATACGGAATTATACTATATAACCGCATATTTAGTAAAAATTGCTAACGGTGCAATAATTGAAATTGACAGTAACAATTAATTTAGTTTGACACTTTTTAAGCGCTTGAGTATCATCACATATTCAATTTTAAATTAATTTGTAGTAATGAGAAACATTAAAATAACCCCCGGAAAGGCGGTTTGGGAGGAGGTACGGAAAATAATAGTTTCTTTATTAAGATCAAGCAAATCAGCATCTGAAATAGGTAATGTTGTGAATTCATCTGGATATACTATTCAAAATATCATAAGTTTATATAAAACAACCAACTCCGTTGTACAAAAACGAATAACTGGGAGAAAATCAACAATTACCGACAGTAATAAAAGAGGTTTGGTAATGGTAATGGTAGGGGAGGCTGACGCCTGGTAAGTAGGCCACAGACGGGCCCTTTTTACCAACCCCCAGCTGTCCCCTCAGCCATGTGCGTCTCTTGCTCCCTCATCGAATCTTTTCGACCTTCTGATGAAGGTCAGGATGTCACTCATTGCGAGGGAGCTCATCTCCTCCCCTTAGAAGCGCCTCAGAACCGAAGATACTGTGTCTCAGGCGCCCAAACGCTTCACATTGTCCCAGGAAGTGGTAAGATATCTCTTCATCACTCCTGCATCTTGGACATGTAGGGTCTTCCTCAATACCTATCAATGATAGATGCCTCTTAAGTCTGCAGTGGCCTGTCAGAACACCGATTAATAGGTTCAGAGTTTTCCGACTCCGTCCCAGCAACCAGGCCGATCTCGATTTGTTCGGCCCCGTCACAAAATCTCGGGTTTGCCTGCAGGTCCTGTTGGTCCTCCAGTGCGTCCTCAGTGTCTCGTGGGCCCACTCATTGAGGGCCGTTGTGACCTGCCTTCTTGAAATACCTAACATAGGCTCAGGCCCATGACAGGGTTCCTCGGCTCCGAGTCTAGCCAATTATCGGCCTTCTCGTTGCCTGGAACTCCCATATGTCCCGGGACCCATACCAGTCTCACTTGTTTATGCCTGGCCAGCTCTTCTAGGGCATCCCCACACTCCTGGACGAGAGCTGATCTCGTCCTGGGGGAGCACACCGCCTTTAAATAAAAGAGGTTTAAGAAGGATACTGATTCAAAACCGTCGCTCCAATTAAGTATTTTATGGATTACTGCCACAAGAAAGATTTTCTCTAGAACAACGTGTCATAGGGTAGCTACGGAATTAGGTTTTAAAGTTTACAAGGTAAGTTTAAAGTTACAAATGTAACTTGAGCGGCTGTATTACCAAATCATTGAAGCAAGTAAATATGTTGCAGGCAAAAGAGAACCCCCCTACTCACTAACACACAAAAGAAAAATAGGTTGCTTTGAGCAAGCAACACAGAAACTGGACCCAGGAACAATGGGATTCAGGTCATTGGAGCGACGTATCTGGAATCGAAATCTGTGTGGGTGATAGTCGCAGAAGAAAAAGTGAGGCTTACCATACCATCTATCTAAAAAGAAAAGTAAAATTTCCTGCATCAGTTATGGTTTGGGGAACCATGTCTGCGAAAGGAGCCGGTAGACTGCACTTTGTAGAGGGTATTGTAGACGCTAATAAATATATTGATATTTTGCTAAAGCCTACGGTAGAGGGATCTAGAAGCTCTGGATGTGATTTATTTTTCAACAAGATGGCGTTGCGTGATATACAGCAAAAAAAATTAACAGATGGCTTTCGGAAAATTATACTCCGCTTTTAGGATGGGTATCCAGTAGCCAAGATTTATCCCCAATTGAAACTTTATGGCACATAATGAAGAAAAAAATTACGCGTGTTACCCGCAAGAACGGTACCAGAATAACGAACACGATTGCAAGAGATATGAGATAGTTTTACTCCAAACGAGTGTCAAGAGTTAGTTAACGTCATGTCCAGACGTATAGAAGCCGTAATAAAAAAAAAGGTGATGTTACTCAAAGGTGATGTTGATTTAAAAAAAAACCTGTTACAATTTGTTTAGTTAAAATGTCGAATTAATTATTATATTACTTTTTATCTAGTAATTAAATTTTGTTTTGCATAATTTTCATTTCACATATTACTGATTCATTAAAAAATCAATTATTTACCTTTTTTTTTACTTCTCTTGGAAATTATTTCGGAATTAACACAAATAAAATCACTGGGACAACGGGGCTCGTATGTAGACGTCTAGAAATGTGAGTGGAAATTTCGTTCATATCATATTAGGGTAATAATAAATACCACAGAAATTAGACAGCCCCCAAATCCAAAGCGAAGCTCTCCAGAAGGAATTTATACATAGAAAAACGTGGATATTATAAATTATTGAATCACTGTATGATTCCGTGGAAAACGATAACAGTCACGTCAATTTAGCGGTTAAAACTACCAGCATAATCTCTGTGCAGAGCAAAAATTCTAATTGATTCAAATGGTTGACAGCAACAAGGTTAAAAAAAGTAATGAAATATTTAATACGATCCGTCACTGACGGTTCATGCTATAAAAAATACCCACGCTTATTTTCATCAACGTGTTGATTATTTAGTGTCAACCGCGGTTGCACGGCTCGACACGATAGTATTCCAAAAATAACCAGGTGTGTGGTAATGAAAAATGTCTAACATGACGGATACCTGAAAGGCACCCCGCGAATGTAAAACTAAACAGCTTTTTAACAGTTCCATTTATGGGCTAAATTGTTTTTTGATTACTTTTCGAACTTTCTTAATTAACTGTTTTGTACTTAGAACTCATAATTATATGGCGGATATCACAAAATAAAACGCCTTAAAAGTTTGGAATTTAATATTTGTTACTTTGACGTTTCACCTTTCACATAGTGGCTGGGAAACTTTAATTAAAATGCTCATACAAGTTTTGAAATTGGTTGGAACTTCGAACTATAATATAGCCAATTATTTATTATTAATTAATAGACATCGGGAGGCAGCGATAAATGGCGTCAATTCCAGGGTTGCCTCCAAGTGATGTGTTACCGCATACATATGTTCATGCATATATGACACAATTATCTTACCTTGTGGTTATTTTGGCGAGTTCGGTAACACCCCAAAGTTAATACGAAGAGGGTTGCAAGTATTGGCGACTGTAATACTAACCCACATGTATTTTCAACTAGTATAAAAGTATATTACTTTTATTTGTTGTAAATGTTCTGTATAGCCGTCAATTAAAAATCCTTTTTTTTTTTGTATGTAATTGGCGCATATTTTTTCAAAGACTCCACATTTATGTCTTGTGTAAAAAAGTCTACTTCTTTAGCATTTAAAAGGTCCTCTATACTTGACATCGTAAAAAATCCGGGACTGTTATTCAAACCAATTTCGAATTTTTGTTTTACTACCTCAGCAATGTTTCCCCATAATTGAAAAATGTACACTGCAGTACGGTGAACTGCATCTGCTATAGTGCTAGAATTTGTAGTTCCTAGTACTTTAGATGAAATCTGATGTCCGCGTATTGAGCAATAATTTTCCTCCATTGCACCCATTAAAACATTTGCCACCTTCCAGCCGCAAGCATTGGTGGTTTCATCCACACTAATCCAGACGTATTTGTCATTCGGTTTAGCATAAATTGTTTGTTTAATACTCACATTTTTGTTAAATGTATTTTCTTAATGTCGTTTCCGATTCCACCTGAATATTGATATACTGCCCACTAATACACTTTAGCAAAAATTGTCTAAACAGTGTATTATCTACTTTTGTCCGCAATATATTACAACTAACCATCATTTCCACTTAATGTAAGTTAAAATTTGTTTGCCCGTCACTATCACACACTTCATTACTGTCTAAGGAAATGTGTATCTTAGTGTTTGCTTTGCCGTTGCACGAAAGTACTTCTTTACAGCCAGTGCAATACAGGTCTGTGCCGTTAAATTGTAACTTCGTGAACCACTAATCCACAAGTGCATTTTATCCTCTGAAGGAATTGAACAAGACATTTTAAGAACATTAACCTTCATTGTTTTTAATTTTGCACTCTTCACGTATCTATGTACGTATCATCCACATAGACGTTTAATAAACACTATTTATTTAGAGGTATTTATTTATTTTCAATATCGGGCAGTGGGCGTAAACGTGTTAGACAAGCGACCTCGCAAGCGGGTGCCGGATATTAGACTCTCGGCGATACCAAGCCTTTCCTCCTCAAGATTGATCGTCATCTTGAGGATAATGTCTTGTTCCCATTTTTATAACGAAAACAGATTTATTGCATAATACCTACAATGTAAGAATATTTTATCATTTAATATTGTTTGGGAATGTTTCATAAGATGTTAACAATATAATATTCTAAATTCTTAAATTAGAATTCTAAATTCTTAATACATTATTCATCGTGATAAATACAGAGAAGTAGTTGTTTAATAGGAAATACGTTCTGTACTTATATGGGATAACTCATCGGTTATATCAATTTAACTCATCTTAAATCGAGAAGACTTAGTTGCTTACTACCTCGAAATGATTTCTGTATATAGCCTTCCGAGGAAAATCACAGGATCATCATTCATCGGACCATAACCGTTTTGTGAAATATCTAAAGTCACACAACAGACAAGGTCAGAAAATGAGAAAAGGAACATAAATCCTCCTACTGAAAGTTAACTGTCAAAGTCAAGTGAAGAAGAAAAAGAGAGCTACTCGAACTCAGCAAATCAGGGTTAAGGATACTAACAGGCCTTCTCTGAGGTCATTGCCAACTGAAATGCCATCTCAAAAAAATGGACACAGCTGAAATCTGTATAGATGAAACTGCGAAGTCCTAATCCTCCAAAGGCAAAACGACATTTGGGGCAAGTATCCACACACAACACCTACTGAAGGAAGAACCCCAGGAAAATGTTAAGCTTCTTCAGAAGCCTAGAAATTGATAGGTACACAGTTTATCACAAAAGATCTTTTTAGATCGCAGTGAAGCGAGGGCATTAGGGCCTTAGCAACTCACTCGCAATCTAATCTAATTATTCTTTTAACATTCTTTTTACTTTTTTATACCTAATATAAGGAAGTATAGTAATCGTGATTTTTTCAACCTCGACATTTTGATTGACTTATACGTTTTGAACCCTCCTGAATCCATTCTATTTTCCGAATGATGTCTGTCGGTACTGTGTGTGTGTGTGTGTGTGTGTGTGTGCGTGTGCGTGTGCGTGTGCGTGTGCGTGTGCGTGTGTATTTATTTATTTTATTTATTTATTTATTTATTTATTATTATTAATCCAACAGACATAGGTCCATATAAAGGATATACATTACAGTTATAACTAAATAGTACATTTTTGCAATATAAAAAGAGGAAGGAAAAGATAAAGTCGGGAATACAAATAAAATATGTAAAATTATTATGCTAGACATGCGATCCACAGTAAAGAAAATTTTTTATATCATATTTTTATATAATAAAGCAAATTTGGAAAGTGATATTAAACATTACCATTGGTGAAAGATATAAACAAGTGTAGGAAGTAATAGCACAGATAGATTACGGGATATTTCTTAAAGTATAAGTAAGTTGACTGATTGAACAATTAAATATATCAATGTTATGTTGAATGTGGTTATAAGCACGACACATAGAAATAAGTGGAGAAAACAGATGCTGATTGGTACCAGGCACTTTATAAGTAAACGTAAGACAATTTCTAGCAGAAACTCTTGGCACATGAAACTTTATCTGAGAAAGGAAATTTATGTCATCTGTCTGACCATGTAATACTTTGTAGAGATAAGTGATCTGATAATTTCACAATTTCTCCATCTCATTTCCATGCTAATGAGGCCAAATAAACTAAGCATTTCACAGTATGAGATGTCTCTGCCAGGGTACGACCCAAATTCAGTATAATATAAATATCGACAAAATTTACGTTGTATACGTTCGAGAGACTGGATGTGGGCATTGTAATATGGAGCCCATACAACACAAGCATACTCTAGTTTACTACGCACGTAAGCATAATATAATGTTTTTAAAGTTTTAACGCTACGAAAATCCTTGGCGCTCCTGATTACAAAGCCTAACATTTTCATCGCCTGGCTAGAAGCCTGTTCTATGTGAGGAATAAAAGATAACTTTTGGTCAAATATAACACCCAGATCCTTAACTACGGTTACTCTGGTTACGATTTGGTCATTAATTTGATAGTCAAATTCTGTAAGGGTTAACTTGCGAGTAAAAGTCATTACTGCACACTTTCCTGTGTTGATTTTGAGCTTATTGTCAGCACACCACTTAACTACTTCATTAAGATCGTTCTGCAGGGACAAACAGCTCTCGGAGTTATCCACGATATTGAAAATTTTCAGGTCATCTGCATATAACAATTTAGATGATTGAATCACCATAACAAGATCGTTAATGAAGAGTAAAAATAATAATGGGCCCAAGTTACTGCCTTGGGCGACCCCACTCGTTACTGCATAGGGTGATGACCTTTGTCCCATGCAGTCAACATATTGCATTCTGTCAGTTAAGTAAGAGTTAAAGAACGTTATCAGATCATCCGAAACACTATAACCATGCAACTTACGAAGTAAGGTAGGGTGATCCACCTGATCAAAAGCTTTTGATATGTCCGTATATATAACATCAACTTGCCTTTTGTCATCTAGAGCGTCAGAAATATATTGCGTAAAGTTGCAAAGATTCGTATTAACAGAACGCCCTTTCATAAAACCATGTTGCTCTACAGCAATACAATGTGATAAATGATTGTACAGATAATATGCAATAATGGATTCGAACAATTTGGCGAAGTTGCAAATCACGCCAATAGGTCGATAATTTTCTATTTGACATTTATCACAACTTTCGATAGTTTCCATGTGTCTGGAAATGTGGCAGATTTGAGACAAAGATTATAGATATAACACAAGGGCTTAACAAAACATGAAATACAATCTCTTACAATAAAGGCTGGAATTACATCTGGACCCATAGTTAATTTAGGTTTAAGCTTCTTCGCTGCTTCAAGTATGTCACCAACACTCACTTCACTAACAGAAAACACGTTATCATTAAACACACACAATTCAGTCTGAGTATCTCCAGATGATGGTTTTAGGTACACCGAGCTGAAGTAAGAAGAGAAAGCGTTTGCAATGTCATGAGCAGCAGTATATTCCATGTCCTTATACACCATTCGTCCAGGTATCCTTGTGGTACCTTTTCTAGCATTAATATAATGTGTATCCGCGATAACTCAAAAATGGGAGACTTCCCAAATTTGACAGTTAAGATTGTCAACAATATTTTAGGTGACACATTAAATTTGGTGAATGTGGTACCACCAAAAGAGACACAATGAATGAAAGAAGAAATAAATATAGTTTAAAAAAACTAAAAAACATGCTTTTAAAGCACATCAAACTAAAAAAGTGAAAAATAATTATTAATATAAACTGCAAACAATAATGAACGAAAAATACTAGTATTATTGTGAAAAAAGCGTGGGGTGCTCGATATACGAAAAATATGGCACAAAGCGCCCCACGCTTTTTTCACAATAATACTAGTATTTTTCGTTCATTATTGTTTTCAGTTTATATTAATAATTATTTTTCACTTTTTTAGTTTGATGTGCTTTAAAAGCTTGTTTTTTAGTTTTTTTAAACTATATTTATTTTTCACTTTTTTAGTTTGATGTGCTATGAAAGCGTGTTTTGTAGTTTTTTTTAAACTATATTTATATTGCTTGTTGATGCTGATATTATAACATATTACGATCCAACAGATATTTCTGAAAAAAAATATATTTTTTTATTTCAGCCATGGGATTTGAACTCACGCCCGAGGAGTCCGTCGTTTCGCGTCGACTAAGACTTGCCCGCTCGGCCAACGACCGAACTGAGAATCACGGAATATACTTACAATATTAAGCCTCTTGCTCTCACGCAGAGGATACGTGAGGAAAGGACTGGCGATCTTGATCAGGATAATGATATAAACTTATCAAATTATTGTATTGTTACCGGTTCTTCGAAAATGTACAAAGTTTCAATTAAATCTGTCCGTTTAAAGTGGGTCAAAATCGAGTCCAAAGAGTCGGTTACAAACAAACAAACAAACAAACAAACATACAAGTGAAGCTAATAAAAGCGTGTTAAAAAGGTACAATTTCGTGAAAAAAAAATAATTATTGCAGTTCTGGACGAGTCTCGACGAATTATAATGAAAAAAACATAACTTTATGGAAAAATCTGTCTGCATGTCTGTAGTATCGCAATAGCAGCCACAGTTTTTGAGATAAGATAAAGCTTTCAAATTTTGTACACATGTTGTAAAGGCCAAAGACAATGATAAATTCGATGATGAGCAAAATTGGCCAGCTGAAAGAAGGTCCACGGGACCCAAACTTTTTTGTACTTGCCTGTATAAAAAAATATATTCTTGGTGAAAGTTTATAAATCATGTCTACCATATCAAGCCAATAAAATGTATTTTCCAATTAGTTGAATAAAACTGATGTAAACTTAATTTTTGTATACATTTGACCTCATAAAATGGGGTTAGGATAAATTTAACAGTTTGACATTTGAAATGTCTAATTTAGTGTCAATGTCAATAAAAAGAAATTATTAAAATATATGGCATGAATTATTATTGACAGTATCGAATGACGCTGAAAATTAATTATTTAAAAATTTCAACGAAACATTTCAAGGTACGCTATTAAAGTATTAATTGAGGTAAGTGAAGAATTAAATAGAATGATTAATTTCGATCAAGATGATATATACTGGTATAAGAAATTTATGTGCTGACCACATCAGATATTTTATAATAAAATAATTACATGTGAAATTTGACGAGAAATTTTAGTCATGGTTTTTATACACTGTTCGCAGACATATGATATAATAAGTAAGAGTAGAGTTATGCCTGGAATGTCCGAAAATGTCTGGAGTCTCGTTTTAACTTAAAGACGTAAAAAAAAACATTTTTCATATTAAATATTCACTATAAGACGCGAGTCTATAATTTACGGAGAAATTATTAAATAACGACACCAAAGTCGAAGAAAGCCTCTTAAATAATAGAGCTTGGTGCAAAATAAAATCCTTCATGAAAACTGGCAACATTTTAATAAGAAAATAGTTTCCCTAAGCACTTTTATTTTACAAGAAGAATTTAGAAGTATGTTGAAAGTCGTTAATAAGCAAATTTAATCCTTTTTGGCAAAAAGAAGACGGCCTGAATAGCCGCGAAAGTATAAGCCGTGAAAAACACAGTGGTTCAGGCTAATATATTTTGTGTAAGTGTCACTAAAGTAGTTGCTTATGCAAAACTGTCGTTTACCAAAGTTTCAGTTTTCAAGTTGCACTAATAACTTAAACAAACTAAAGGAAGGGAATATTAAACTCCAACGAAACTCGTTGATGTAAGGGAACAACTGGTAATTAAAAATGCAGAAAGTACGTTGAATATTACATCTAATTAAAAAACAGAATGCGAGAGTAGCTGAATAGTGTGAAATGGGAGTGCAAAAATGTCTTCAAACACACTCTCGGGACTCCATAAATTTCGAAATAAAGAAAGATGAAGGCAAGATAATAACTCACGTCTAACTTGGGGGAAAATAGCTAAATATAATTTAAAATAAAGCAAAGGATGTGCCGTCCATAAAATATTACGATTTAAGGATTATATTTTATTTAAGTCAAACAAAAAAATAAATTATTATGACATTAGCATATTACTCTAGATGTGACGACTGGAATATTAACTGAATGTGAAATTGTTGAGCGATGTATAATCATCCTTCGCAGAAAAGATCGTATATTTTTAAGTGCTGCCGTAATAATATATTTTATATCACTTCTATTATAATCATCATTATCCAAGGTAATCCAAGCTATTACCCTTTTTTTTTAATCAACTATATTACCATTTTATATCTAGATAAAGAAGTCAAATATAGGAAATGGATATATCAAACTGAATTTTCTTATGGCCGTCTCGGAAAAGGAATTGCTCAAAATCTGTTTCCACCATCCCAAACCCATATATTTAAAGATTTATTATATGAGGTCTTTCTCTCTCCAAATATGTAGCTTCGTCCCACACAAGGTTGTGAGACAGGGGTTATATTACCTGTGGTCATTGGCAGCTCGTGGTGTTTGGATATGGAGGTACTGCAGTGTAGATGAAAAAAAAACATGTATAATTTGTCTGTTTTTGTAGGCAAGGTGAGTCGGGAAGAAAGTGCTAAACTCTGGGAGTGTATAATACACATAAGGTTATGACTAAGAAACCCTGACGTTGTGATCCTATTTTTATTTGTTTTCGAATTATAACGCCTTACAAATTTAATCTACAAGAAAATTTCAAAGATATGTAATAAGCCTTGTAAAAAAATACGAAATAATATTCTCCTGTTTGGCGATTCTCAAAAATGAAAGGACCAATTAAATAATTATCGACGATACCACACCGCACTTTAAAAGTTTAAGTTGTTGCCAATTTGCCAATTTAAATTTGTTTATTGCCTATTTGTTTATAAATTTATAAATCGTCATATATTATATACAAAAATACATAAAACATATAACAAGTTTAAGTTTAATTAAGTAGGCTAACATATTTTTGTTATCAAACAGTAAACCTGTCATTTGTGATTGATTTTTTACGATTTTCTAATCCAATCCCTGTATGGTCAATAATATTGGCTGAATATTATTGATGGATATGTTGATAATTTTTTCATTATAGGGGCATACGTACACTTCGTCAATACGCACCACACACGGTCAATAAAAATATTAGTATCAGTAATATTGACATTATTGGCCGTGGATAAAAGTGATAAACAATGCCACACATCTACTCGCATCTCTATTATGCAAATATGGTGTTTTTTATGGTTTTTGCAACGGGAATGCTAGATGCTGCGCATGAAGATTATCGGCAACGTAGAATTTCGAATAGAAAAATATTTTTAAGATCTTCAACACATTGAGTAATAGTGGTAAACTTCCCAGTGCTCACATAATCAAGACCTTAGTTATATTGAAAGGTATGCTTCTGAAAATAACTTAAAGCTCAACGCGTCGAAATCCTCCGCTATGCTCTTTACTTCTGCAGCTAAATATATTCTGCTAAAGTCTAGCATTACTTTAAGAATAAGTGATGATCTAATTAGTTGGTGCGATTCTACAAAAAATTTAGGACTTGTCTGATATTGACCTTCGTTTTACGAAACATGTAAGTAATTTGATACAGAAAACTTATCTACGCTTAAGACTTCTATATGCAAACAAAAAAAATTTTGAATTTCAAATTAAAGAAAAAAACTTTGTGAGAGCCTTGTATTGTCCATTTTTTATTATTGCTATATCGTTTACTATCCTTGTCTTGATATGGTCAATAAGAAACGTATTCAAAAGGTACAAAACGCTTGCTGTCGATATGTTTTTGATCTTAGAAAATTTGATCATATCTCTAATAAAATTAATCAGATACGATGGTTAAATATGGACAATTTATTTAAGTATTTTATTTTGGTTTGTGTTCACAATTTATACACAACTTCAACACCCCTCTACCTTAAAGAAAAACTGATTCCGAGAAGTACTATTCATAATGTTAATGTTCGTGGCAGAGACACATTAACAATGCCTCTGCATAGCACTTCCATGTTTCAGAGATCATTTTCGTACAACGCAATTTATTTATACAATAAACTAAACCTAGATTTTAAAAAGTATACCGTTTCTAATTTTAAAAAGAAACGCAAAAAAATATCTTTTAGATCAGCAGTTACTTGGCAACTCATTTTAATTCTTGATATTTTTTTCTCTTTTTTTCTTTATCTTCTGTTTGTATAATTTTTGGGATAATCTACTCATTACTTTTACGTTTTACTTTCTTTATTTCTTTTTTTCATCTTTTCAATTTAATGTTACTATTATTTATATTTATATTTTTTATGTAATTATTTACATTGGGTTAAGTGTAAGAATAGCCTTAGAGCTAAACTTCGCCCAGGGAGTAAATTAATTAATGTAAATTTATTAATTTAATAAAGACGTTTTATTATTATTAATATTATTATTATTATAACCAGAAGGTGCCCATGGACAAGATGTAGAGGAAGTGGAAAACTCTCTTGATTTAGTGAAACAGAGCCCTACGACTGAATTGCTCCTCAATTTGACATTCCTCAGAAAAGAGTGATCCGTACACTACATGAGCAAGGCTTGTATCCATACAACATACAGCGTGTACAACATCTACAATCGGGCGACCGTGCTAGACGCATGCAATTTTGCCGGTGGATAAATGCTAATCGTAACTTGGTTTTGTGTATACTTTGAATCTACATTCACCCGTGACGGTATAATCAATGCCCGTAACTCTCTCGTCGGTCTAACGAAAATCAACATGTAGTCGAAACAAAATTTCAGTATCGCTTTTCAGTTAACAACATGTAGTGTGGTATCGTCTATAAGTATTAACTGATCTTGTCATTTTTGAGAATCGCCTAAGAGGAGAACATTACTTGGAATTTTTGCGAAATGATTTTCAGGTACTAATTAGATAATGTTCCTTCAAATGTAAGAAATGATATGTATTATATAATATATAGTCCTCCACATTTTGCTCGTCAAATCGCGCAATATTTAGATGGAATTTTCAAGGACGATGGATTGGAGTGTCCAATTTGTTGGCCGCCAAAGTCTCCAGAACTCACACCATTATACTTTTGTTTGTGAGGCTGGTTAAAAAGTAAAGTGTACAAAACAAAAGTGAACTATCGAGATATGCTAATTTGTCGTATTTTGAAAACTGGGGCTCGCATTAAGGTGAATTCGGGAGAGCAACACGCGTGTTCGCAAACGAACCAGAAAATGTTAGAAGGTTTATGGAGACATCCTTGAAAATTTCATGCATATTAAACTAGTGTTACGTGTTTGCTATCCCCACAAACACGTACACTCGTAGATTCGTTGATTGAAAGTCCAGGTAACACTTACTCACTACTTTATTTACTAATTAACAATTAACAACAATAGATTAATTACTGTCTTAACTATAATCACACTTGAACACTTATAAGTCTCTTTCTTATTTCTTCTTTACTCGTTCACGTTCAAATTAAGATTAAGATTCGGCCCACCGTGTGTCTTATTTATACATCCGTTCACACAATCTAGGGCATTCCAGAATATTCCCGGCCGTTCGTGTACAATTCCAGCCTAATCTAACCAGTCTACACAGTCCAGTGGCGTAACACTGCCCCCTCCTTAAGCCTGAACGTCCCGATCAGGCAATTCATTATTCCCTGCATACTTGGCTAGTCTCTCTATGTGCACCACCTTCATCTTGGATTTTGGACTTTGCTGAATTCTATATACAACGTCGTTTAGTCTGGTGACGACAGTGTAAGGTCCTTCCCAAGGGTGGTAAAGTTTCAGGGACCTGCCTTTCTTTCGTTGTGGGTTATATAGCCAAACCAAATCTCCAGCCTGGAACCCTCCTGAATTTGCCTTAAGATCATAACGAGCCTTCATACGGTCATTTGTTATTGTAATTCGCTCAAAAGGAGCCCTGGCGTTATATTGCTTATTTCTTATTTGTGGCCCCATTCTTGCCGCGCAAACTTCACATTGGCGGCACCAAGCCTCCACATCTTGACGACTGTTTACCCAGTAGAAACGTTCTCTTACTTTAGTCAAGGTTTTGTTGATGCTAAAATGTCCACCAGACGTTCCATTATGCACTTGCTGAAGTACATTTGCTACATGACACCTCGGGATTAACAATTTCAAAGTAGCTTTTCTCCCATCTGGACTTTCCCACGCTCTCTTCAGTAGTCCATCCTCTACTATAAGGGAGTCCCATTGTGCCCATAAAGCCTTCAGCCCCACTGATTTATTTGAAATGTCCTTCCAATCGGGCCGAGTTCCTCTTTCTTTCCATTGCAGAATAGGACCCGTTTCCTTATCGTTTAACTGCGCTTCCCTTAACGACTCTTTTGTCCAATAATCCGGAATATCAATCTTAACGGTCTTCATTATTTGTACATTTTGTTGTTCTTCCTTACGGTGGCAAGGCTTGCAGTCTTTCTCACATGGTCTTTTGGAAAGGCCATCTGCTATATTCCGCGAAGTACCAGCTCGCCAGTTTTCCTGTGGCTTCTCCATTACTGTGACCCTCTCAGGGATGCGCTGACGACAGTTACTCTGAATATGGCCCACTCTGCCACACTTATAACAGCGCATACGTCCTCCACTTTGTCTCCCACTACTTTGCTGTTGGGTTTGTCTCGGATCTTGAATGTTAAGCTCATGACAGTTCCTCTTAATATGGCCCAATTTGCCACACATATAACAACGGATGCCTCCATTCGACCTCCCACTACTTTGTTGTTGGTTTTGTCTTGGATCTTGAATGTTGAGCTCATGACAGTTCCTCTTAATATGGCCCAATTTGCCACACGTATAACAATGGATGCCTCCATTCGGCCTCCCACTACTTTGTTGTTGGTCTTGTCTCTGCTGGGAGCTCGATTTTGTCAGTAATTGGGTCATCATCTTGTGTAGATCAGATATCAGGTTTTGTGTTGTGTTGTCTAGCTTGTCTTCCTCCTCTCTCACAGCTCGTACTCTCTGATTTGATTGTGTGGTATTCTTAAGCTTATGCCTGGCCAACTTAAGAATTCGCTTAACTTCCTGGTCCCTTACTCCATCAATAAATGTACCAACTGCTAACTGTTGTTGAAATTCCATTGGTACATCAGGATAGGCTAGATGGGCTAATCTTTCTACCGCAGCTTCGAACTCCTGGAGGCTTTCTCCACCTCGTTGTCTGCGTGATTTGAGCTGAGCCTGATATACTTGGGCGAGATGTTGGTCGCCATATCTTAGTTCTAACGCTGCCTCCAAAATGCTAAAGGTTTGTTGCTGTGCGGCAGGAATTGTTTGGAGCAGGTCTAATGCTTGGCCCCTTAGTGCTAATACCAATGCTGTTGCCTTTTCCTCATCGTTCCAGTTATTTGAATGTGCAGCTGCCTCAAACTGTCTCTTATAAGTTGACCATGAACTTTGACCGTCGAAGGAAGGTGGTTGTAACCTAGCACCAGACGACAGTACTAATTGGCCACCCTTCTCTCTTAATTGTTGTTTGAGTCGGGCTACTTCTTCCTTAACTTCAGTTATTTCTCCTTCAAACTTTCCTCTAAATTCACTTACTTCTTCTTTAACTTCCATGACTTCAGCCTGTACATCTTCCTTCAATTGTTCAGTGACCGAGAGCATGACTTGATGCTGTCCCTCCATAATTTGTCTTAATTCTTCCTGGCGTTCCTTTCTTTGCTCTTCTTTTTCTTCCTGTCGTCTTCTCTCTTGTTCTTCCTTTTCTTCCTTTCGTCTTATTTCCAGGCCTTCCATCAATTTTCTTAAGTCATCTTTTTCTTCCTGGCGTTTTCTCTCTTGTTCTTCCATAATCTTTCTTTGTTCGTCTTTCTCTTCCTGTCTTTTTCTTTCTTGATCTTCCATAATTTTCCTTTGTGCTTCTTTTTCTTCCTGTCGTCTTCTCTCTTGATCTTCCATAATCTTTCTTAATTCTTCCTGGCGTTCTCTTTTCTGTTCTTCCATTTGTTGCAACAATGCTGCAAGTAAGTCTTGTGTTTGTTTCTCCGCCATGCTTCTTGTTGTTGGCATTAACTCACGACACGTAAATCAGTTCAAAATAAAGTTTATTACACTATAAAATCCGTAAAATGTTGATATCACGTCTATTTTAATAATGGAATGTTCCAGAAAAATATCGAAACAGCACTAGAAAGTCTTATTTAGAGTCTATACCTCTTCTGTGTTGACAAAATTCACGTATCTCCACTAATTGTGCAATGGAATGTTCGAGAATTTTTACAAATTATCACTAATAAGTCTTGTTTTGAGTCTATAACACGTTTCCGTATCTCCCGTGGTTTCCAAATCGAATGTTCTAGAACTGTCACTAAAAGTCACTTATAGTCTTGTTTTTAAGTCTACAACACGTTCCCGTCGACACAATTCACGTATCTCCTGTAGTTTCCAAATAGAAGGTTCTAGAATTTTCCCGAAATTGAACTAGTAGCCCTTTTTCTCAGTCTACAACACGTTATTACTAGCGGCACTCGCGTATTTGCAACAATTTCTAAATCGAATGTTCTAGAAATTTCTCGAAAATCCACTTTAAAGTCACTATTCAGTCCAGAAATAGTCTTCAAATGCTGTCCAGTAGTTTAATTCTTCGTGTCACCCCAAATTCCTGAAAAGAACACTGTAGAAGTTTATCGAATATTCCAGAAATTTCTCTTCCAATCCCACTTCTGACACCAAATTGTTACGTGTTTGCTATCCCCACAAACACGTACACTCGTAGATTCGTTGATTGAAAGTCCAGGTAACACTTACTCACTACTTTATTTACTAATTAACAATTAACAACAATAGATTAATTACTGTCTTAACTATAATCACACTTGAACACTTATAAGTCTCTTTCTTATTTCTTCTTTACTCGTTCACGTTCAAATTAAGATTAAGATTCGGCCCACCGTGTGTCTTATTTATACATCCGTTCACACAAGCTAGGGCATTTCAGAATATTCCCGGCCGTTCGTGTACAATTCCACCCTAATCTAACCAGTCTACACAGTCCAGTGGCGTAACACTAGTAAGACGCTGTAATTCAAAAACAGATAAAAATTGGGCTACAACTTTAGGGTATTTTTTGTCACACACCTATGTGTAGTATACATTCCCGGAGTTTGGTACTTTCCTATCGACTCACCCTGTATACTAAGGCTATGTGAAGACAATTCTAATACTTACACCACAAAATTTTATACAATTTCTCATTTTAGACAAAATAAATTTGGTCTTTGCAACTATTTCGTTGTCGCTGTCCACTTGTGTCCACTTGGGCCCGTGTACTTACTGATACTAACAAAGCCAGTTCTTTATATAATGTCATTTTATTTGTTTTACTACTTAGATGTATAATATTAATACCCGATGCGGCCCAGGACCCATCCCCGCCAAATACAAGAGAAGCAAAATAATAATGCATTAATTCTAAACCACATCCATTCATTACTAGAAATGGTCTTTACCAGATAATAACACAAAACTACTCTGTTTATTACACTGGGACAGTAAGTAACAAAGCAAAAGCATGTTGTTTCATTATAAAATCAAAACACAATTACTGTTTATTTACTTAGTTGAGCAATTAGAAGAAAGTCGATTGCAATTCAACTAGGGAGAGATCTATATAAAAATGATTTTTGAATAATAAAAATATAATCAAATCAAGTGATTATTCATAATTAAATTTTAAGGAAAATTTGCCCACGTTTTTTTGCTATAAATAATAACTCAACAAATAAACGGTTATCGGATATCCCTAATATTTGCCCATAAAATAATATATGTACTGATTGCTAACAAGATACGGCAAATTTAAGCATCATTAAAACGCTTTTCCCCTGCAACAGTTTAAATAGGAGAAAAGCGAGCTTGCCTTGTTTATAAATTATTTATTTTAATGGCCTGGCTTATCTGAAATGACTTTTGTATATTGTTAACTACCTTTTATTATTGAGGACCATTAGCAGTATATTAAACATTTATTTTTGTCAACCCTTTCATATTATAGAAATAGAATAGACAAATTTATTTACTTTTTTTGCCATACAGAGATATGAATAAGTACAAAGTACAAAAAAACTATGAAAAAACGAAATACATTGTAATTGTACATGTGTACACCTACATAAATTTTTATGTATAAAACAAATGTAAACAAACACAGTATAATAAGTACTAGTAACTTACGAGTCAGACCGAGATTATCAGATTAAAATTATAAAAACAATTTTGTACTAAAAATGATTTTAAATTTTTCTTAAATTGAGCAAAGCTTCTTGTTTCTTTTAAAGCATAAGGCAAAATGTTAAATAGACTACAACCGGCGTATAAAGGTGATTTCTTATATTTCTCATGGCCATTCTTGTCAAGACAGAAATTTTCTTTCTTGTAGGGTAATCATGTAAATCTATATATATATTTTTAATTTGCTAGTGTTTAAATAAATAAAGCATAATATTTTCAATATATAAATTGATGTAAATGTTAGTAAGCCTTTTGATTTAAATGTTTCACGGCATGATTCCCTATATTCTAAGTTAAACATTACTCTTATTATACGCTTCTGTATGATAAGAACACGAGTTGCCTCTGTAGATTGACCCCAGACTCATATTATAATTCATTGCTGAATGAACCTGGGCATAGTATACAGACAGTAATGACTCCTCATTTATATCGGTTTTTAAAGACGATAGCGCAAAGACCTATTCAACTTCGAACAGACCTGACTAACTTGGTCAGTAAAATACAGATTTTCATCAACCGGCAGTCCCAAAAATTTTGTTTTATTTGTAAGTTTAATTTGGGTATTATCTAATGAGAAATTTATGTCTGATACAAGGCGGTTCCCATATGAGAATCTCATACATTCAGTTTTATGTAGATTAATAATTAAATTATTTCTATTGCACCATCCTTTAAAAATTTCTAATATTACATTGACTTTTTCGATAGCATCTTAGACATTTACAGCTAATACAACAACAGACGTATCATCAGCATATATAAATAATCCTCCATGCTGTAAAATGTATTCCGGTTAGATCATTTATGAACAACAAAAATAATAAGGGGCCCAATCTGCTACCTTGTGGCGTTCCAAGATTTGTATTAAAATTTTGGGAAACAGCCTCTCCTACTCTAACAGTAAAAGTCCTATTAGTCATGTATGAATTTAACCACTCATTTATGGGTCCTCTAATATCCAGTGCTGCCAAGTTACTTGATAAGAAAAGTGGATTTACTATATCAAAGGCCTGGGAAAGGTAAAAAACACACCGAACACATATTCACCGTGATCTAACCTATCATTGATACATTGTATAAAGTCAGTCGAAGCTGTCTCGGTCGAACGTCCAGTTTTAAAGCCATGCTGACAAGTCGTTATTATGTTATTAATATTTAAAAAGTAATACAAACTATTATAAACTGCTCTCTCAATTACCTTTGAAAAATTACTTAAAATGGATATGGCTCTATAGTTAGAGATTTCGAGGCAATCATCCTTCTTAAACACTGGTATAACTTTAGCTATTTTCAGTAATCTAGGAAACTGACCGAGCTCAATTGCCCGATTTATTACTAATAGTAAATAATAAGCAAACTCATAACAACACTCTTTTAATAATTTAGTAGGAACTTCATCTACCCCTGTAGATTTTTTATTGGGTAGCTTATTTATCAGCTCAACTACGGAGTTTTCCAACACTGGCATAAAGTACATAGAGTTGACGTTTATTTTTTTTTATATTGTACAGTTATTATTCTGAGGTGGAAAATTTCGTTCAATGAAAATAGTTACTGAGTTGGCAAAAACTTCACCAAACGCATTTGAAATTTCCTGCGGATCATTTCCTATTTCGCCATTTAATGTTAAATATTTGAGGGATGGTTTGCTTTACCGCCTTTCCCAATTTTTTATTTATTAAACTCCACATAGCTTTAGTTCTGTTTATTGAGTTTTCAATAATTTGAGAATAGTGATTTCTCTTCTCGGTTTTTAATGCATTACTTACGCATTTTTTAAATCACTTATACTGCAAATCAATTTGAGGATCATTTGACATTTTCCTAAGCCAGTTTAATGATTTCAGATCATCAGCACTCTTTTTTAATTTTGATGAAAATATGTTTTTTTTATTTACATTTCTATTTATTGCACGAACTGTTCTTTTTTTTTGAAAAAGCTGCGTTAAAACACCATTCAAAATGATCCCAGGAAACCTCAAATGCTTCATCAGTGTCATTATAACTAGCAATATCTAGGTAGACAGCGTTAAATAGGACTTTAAATTCAGATATTGCTGCATCGTTAAAAATTCTCTGAGAACTTTGTATAGTAAGACATTATCAGAAGAGGGGGTCATTTTCCATGCGATAATCTGAGCAGTATGGTCTGATAGACCGGGGTCAAAAACCTGCCACGTTAACATATTTACAGGTAAATTTGTTATTAAATGATTAATGGCTTTACTTGTAGTACGGTTATTTTGGTTGGATATACGGATTGGTACATTTATTATGGATGTCACCTGAAAAGATTCTAGTACATTATTTAACTTATTTAGCTCCATGCTCTTTTTTAGGTTGTCTACATATAGATCCCCACAGATTATAGTCTCTTTAACATTTTTGTTTATAAATGCCAGACGTTTAGTTAATTGCTCTAATAGAGCATCGTAATTTCCATTAGGCGACCTATATATCACCGCTAAGCAGATGTCGTTATTGAAATTTGAAGGAGAGCGCTCAAAATCAAATTAAGAACAGAAATTGTCTACATAATTTAAATTTTTACATTTACTAGAGAACTCATTTTTAACATAAATTACACCTCCGTGCATATGAACTTTTCTAGAAAAATCGGCTACTTTGGTGTAGCGCAGTAAATACACTGTATTTAGTTTTTCCTGACACATCCAATGTTCAGTTATGCACAAAAAAATTGGTCGAATTTCGTCACACAAAATATCAACAAGGTTTATCTTGTTTGAGAGACACTGAATATTAATATGACCTAAACAGTATTTACACTCGTCTGGTAAAATTTGGTCTTATTTTGTAGTGTCCTCGAGAGCTTCGGATTATGTTCCTAACTATTATGCTTTAACAGGCTTCAAAATATTTTGATTCATATTTCGTGAAATTCCATTACGATATTACGTGACCTTAACTGACGCGAAACCACTGTTTAATTTGTCAATATCAGCGACTTTTGCAAAAATGTCCACATACCCAAGCCAAACCCTGGGGATATACTCCAATTCTTCTTTTGCTTCCATCTCGAATCTGTTCATGAAGAGACTAGCAATGAATGGTGACAAAGAATTACCCATTGCTGTTCCTTCATGTTCGATGAAATTATCATTGAATCAATTTTGTTTCATGCAAAGTTTAGTGAGTTGGAGATATTCTTTTACTACATCTTGACTGAGATTGTATAATTCGAGTAGATCCTTAAGGTAGTCCAAGGTCTGTGGTATAGGAACACTTGAAAACAATGACCAAACGTTAAAGGAAATCAAAATTTCATCATCTTGCAACTGAATATTTTTCATCTTATTAATGAAATCATTGGAATTAATCACAGCGAAACTGTATGGTGCAACAGGTAAATTTTCTAACTCCTCTGTTAACCATATTGAAATCGCCGATACGATTGCTGAAACAATAGGGCGCACCGACTTTCTTGGTTTATGTATCTTAGGCAAGCAGTACAATCTAGGTACACTTGAGTTAGATGTACGTAACCTTCTATTTAAAGCTGGAATAATAAGGTTGTTGCAGGATTTAAATACATTTCCTACTTCAGTAATCATTTTTAGTAATGGATTTCTAGAATGTTTTTTATAAGGACCATTACGAATCAGATTGTTTACCCTTTCATAATAGTCTTCATTATCTAAAAGAACAACCTTATTGCCCTTATCAGCTTTTAAGTAAAAACAATCTTTTTCACGCAACCGTTTGATAATTTGTCTGTCCTTTGTGGATTTTGACTTTCTATTTACTTTAGTAACAATATTTGTTGATCTTTAATTTCTGCAAGCTTCTCTGACAAATCCTTTAGAGGTATCAGGAAGGTATTGAATTGAACTTTCAACACTTGCAACAATCTCATCTAAAATTCTTTCAGGTAAAGCAAAATTGAATCCCTTGTTAAGGAGATCAATTTCTTCTTTATCAAACGACTGTGAGGAATGATTTTCTACAATGCCGAGAACTTCTTGAGGAGCACTTTCTTTTGATGTACTACTGATTAATCTTTTATGTTTACAATTATTGAGTTGAGTTGAGTTTTTAATTATTTCCAGATAAATATGGGAAAAATTTCGAAAACTAAGCATTTTTTTGCTATATGTGTATATGACAAATCCGTATTATTTTTGCGTGTCTATCGATTCTGTAAGTTTCTCGAATCAAATCTGGCCCACTCTGTATATTGGGGTGCTTATTATAAGTTACTCATTTCTACACACTGAAAATTAGAAGACCACTAAATAGAGGCATCAAAAATAAAAAAGAAAATTAAAAAAAAAACGGATTTATGAATGATAAATGGGAAAAACCTTTTAATACTTTTATGCTAATTTAAGAGATGTTTTATCACTCATCATAAATTTTTCAATTTAAACACAGAATTAATAAAGTACCTAGATATTATCGGTTCATGTTATTCTTTTTTTATTTTTTCGGTAAAAAGCACGTCCTCTATTGAATCGCGTGTGTTGGCATTGGAAGTGAAAGAAAAGCTCGCGTTTTTTCTATCACGACCTCCCGCGTTCAATAGCTGTGGTTTTCATTCAGCGATCAAAGGTTTTTTTCTGCCCAACAATTGTCACAGTGACGAATGACTTCATCGAGTTATTGTTTTACCAGGGCTTTTATTGTATCATTATCTAGCATTTTCATTTTTATGTTTGGTTTATTTTTATACTGTATGTATCCGCTTGTGTATGTATGTTTATGGGTTTAATAAAAATTGTTTTATGCTTCTTAACTCCGCAAATATTGTATTGTGTTTCCCTGTTAGAACTGCACTTTTCGTTTCCCTGTTAGAACTGCACTTTTCGTTGTTTTACTGTTTGTTCCATAACTTACGACCATATTGATCGCAATAACAAACATACGGTATCTCTTCTTATTCATTTTGCACAACGAAAATGGAATAGTATGAAACAGGGAAACTTATGTCACTTTTCATGATATTCGGGTGCACCACTAAATAAATTTACCTAACTTTATACAGTGGTTTCATTTCGAAACTAACCCCCCCGAATATCTTGATCTAAAGCAAATATTTTAGTCGATTTAGTAGTTATCGATAAAATTGAAATACACTATTAAAAAAATATTTTGTTTTGCACATAGAATATAGTGGCATTAATACTTCCTACTATTTAAAGGGCCATTTTCAAAAATCGTTACTAAATACCATAAGCATATTAATTTATAGATGTAAAACTATTCAACAACTGATTTTGTATAATAAAGTATAATCGTAAGTAATAATAAATAAGTAAAATTACGTATATTATATTAAATAAATATATCTGCACAGATTTCTTTTGCCTTATAACCTAACTACAGCTCCCTCTTTACCAGAATTCTTTATAGTCTGATTGCAATAATTATCAACGCACTCATTTAATAAAATAGTGTTATGCAGGGTGAGTCAGTTTTTTGTAGACAAACTTTAACAGGAGATAGAACACATGTTTTTAAAAAGAAAAGTTCCTATAAACATATGTCGTAGAACGCTTCGTTTCCGAGATACAGGGTGTTGAATATAATTTTTTTTTCTCGAATTTTCATTATAACTTATAAACGAATGCTTAGATTTTTTCCATGTTTGGGGGATAATGCCTATTAATTAAGGGGCATAAAACAAGCGATAAGAATGTTCAAAAACTTGCACAGTGGCGGAGTGGAGGGGGTGCTCAACCCCTTTCTTAAACAGAACTTCTACATCAATGACTATTTTTTAAAAAACTGTTATTTTCATTATCTACATACAGTTTAGCAAAAATAATGTCCCTTCTTCTGTTTCGAAATTCCTGTGCGTTTCCGAGTTATTTTGATTTTTAGTGTTTGATGTGGTAATATATTAAGTAATTTATTCAGGGCGAGTCAGTTTTTTGTAGACAAACTTTAACAGGAGATAGAACACATGTTTTTAAAAAGAAAAGTTCCTATAAACATATGTCGTAGAACGCTTCGTTTCTGAGATACAGGGTGTTGAATATAATTTTTTTTCTCGAATTTTTTGAGTATGTATTTGTATGTATTGTATTTGAGTATGGCTTGATATAACAAATATTTATTTTGACTACATTGGAAAGAGATAAAGAATAAAAGATTTCGGCTTTTTAGAATCCTTAACAAACCATATTTAGATAGGTTTCGTTGAAAGAATTAAATATTTAGCCGATAATTGATAATAACTAAATTACTTAATTTAGTACCACATCAAACACTAAAAATCAAAATAACTCGGAAACGCACAGGAATTTCGAAACAGAAGAAGGGACATTATTTTTGTTAAACTGTATGTAGATAATGAAAATAACAGGTTTTTTTAAAAATAGTCATTGGTGTAGAAGTTCTGTTTAAGAAATGGGTTGAGCAGTCCCTCCACTCCGCCACTGTGCAAGTTTTTGAACATTCTTATCGCTTGTTTTATGCCCCTTAATCAATAGGCATTATCCCCCAAACATGGAAAAAATCTAAGCATTCGTTTATAAGTTATAATGAAAATTCGAGAAAATAAAATTATATTCAACACCCTGTATCTCGGAAACGAAGCGTTCTACGACATATGTTTATAGGAACTTTTCTTTTTAAAAACATGTGTTCTATCTCCTGTTAAAGTTTGTCTACAAAAAACTGACTCACCCTGTATAACAAAATTAACTCTTTTTAGTCCAAGATGTATATGGTCACAGCAAAAATTGAGAAGAGAAAATGAACAAAAAAAGAATGCAAAACAAATGATTCTATATATTTTGTGTACACTAAGAAAAATTTTAATTAAAAATATACTTACTGTCCCACTTTCTGTACCGGTCAGTGTATTTTTTTATTTTATTTAGTACAATAAGTAGAAAACTGCAGTAATCATTTTATTGTGTGGTAGCTATTACTTTTACCATCCTGTTTATGGACCGCGTGCTCAGTGTCATAATGAAAACTTGGTAGGTTAAATATAATATAGAGAGAACTGCTAGTAATATGTTAGGAGTGCATGGATGTAATATCGGGCATGAAGCCGTAGCACGTAAAGTAGTAAGTTCGTCATGCGTGAGCCATTTATCGCACCGTATATTGATAAAAGAAGTTAGTGGCAGAACCGAGTAGACCATACAAGTGTGTGTTATGGACCAGCTTGAACCAGAGTTGGCGGTTCACATCGTGATTTGTTAGCGTTACCGCCTGCTACAAACGATTGAAGGAAAACACGGTTATTTTTCTTTCTCTTATTTATTATTGTGTTTCTAGACGACCACAGATTCCAGAATCAATGTTTATCTTGGCCTTACTCTAATGCCACCGAGTTTTTCCCTTTTTGTTTACTCGGGCTTTTTCCGCTTTTCATTCATTTTCCACGCAATTTATGACTCATTATCTGCTAGGGATTATATAGCTCTGTCGAAATATTTACTTTTCTTAATCGTTGTGTGAGCGTATAAACTTTATCCCGGAAAATAAATTAGAAAAATACTGCCCAGATTTATTATGTCATTTGGTTTGGCCAGTAATTATTAAGAGGTTTTATAGACAGACAGGCTGAGTTGAAAACATTCAGTTTTGTTCTGTTTTGGTTGACCATTTCAGAATTTACTCAGTTTGGATCTACTATTTAGAAATAAATTGCTGTTATGAGCCCAATTTCTTCTTTGATTTAATTATTTTGCAAGAAAATATTAGACAGAAATTCAAGAAAAAACTTTTATTGAACGTACTTGACAGGCATCCTCAATATTTTTCAGGAAAGTTTAAATGTACCACATTGCATACAAAATTATTCAATCTGCAATAGCCAGTTGGGATCATAGCATAGCAGATATGTTTCCAAAATATCGTTTGAATTGAATTGAAAAAAATTGTAACAAAAATAATCGTAATCGCCTTTTATTAAATTGGTAGGGTGAATCAACACAACGTGCGAAGGTTATTTTAAGTTTCTTTAGGCTGAACGGACTTGACGAGAGAGAATGCTTACCTCATATGAAGCTTGGTCCACATATGCAATCTGTCATTCAAAGTCAACTCATCGATTTTAATAATACAGCTGCACAATCAACTTTCCATTTCATTAAAAATAAAAAATATATCTTGTGAAATAAAGTATATCAAAATATTAGAAAGTAATCATTTGCCAAATTATGTCTGAAATTTGATCATGCGTTTTTTTTTTAATTCGTTCTATCTGATTCATTATGAGTTCTGTTGATGACAGTTTTTCTATTCGGATTCTTTCTTTTAATGGCCAAACATTACAGTTTAAACTTTTTGTATTCAAAGAATTTTTTTTGAATCATTTATTTAAAATCGGTCTATTTCCGCTACCAAGGCAAACATCTACGACAGGAGATATGCTCAGACTAGAGAATAATACTAATTTAAAACTTTTGTTCTCAAATTTTCTGATGTTTGATATTTATTTATTTATTTATTTCCTGATATTATCCATAATTCAATAATTAATTTTTCATGTTCTTTGAGAAAATGTGTATCCTACAAATCCCTTTTTCGCGTACAAAACTTGAAGTGTAGTTGTTTAAAGTAAATTACGGACCATTATGTTCATTAGGTGCTCAATACCTTTAACCATGCTTAGCGGGCATGGCCTAGCGCGCTTTGGGCCAGTCTCCGTACCGAATCCCCGGCTTAATGTGCTAATGTTCATCAGAGAATAGGGAATTATTATGATTATGTTAATACAACATGCAAATGATAATAGCGTCAACGTTAATTGTGACTGCGTATTGCTTATAGTGGCGTTATTGACAAGCAGTACTTGCACAAGTACTAGTACGTTGTATTTTTATGTCCTACTTTAGAAATTTCGGAAGGTGATGAATTATAATTATTAAATTTATATGATTTAAAAAGGCAAGCCAAACAAATTTGTTTAAATGATGAAATAGATATTAAATAATAAGAAAACTTTGTCAAAGACTTTCTAAAAGTAATCCGTATCCCAAAAAGTTTCTTCATAACAAAATTCTCTAATGTAAAATGTTACTACCGAATTTATTTAGCATATTTTAGAAAAGTTCCAAGTAATGTTTTTGAAATACTAGCATAATTTTCAAAATTGTAGTTTTCCCATTAAGGTTCTAGATTAACTTTTTACCACCGAGTATTTTTACCTCCCATTTACAATTCAAATATTTTTTTCATTCGTCATATGGAAAGTAACACTTGCCAGGCTATATTTCATAAATTGGCGAAACCAATTATTTTTACTATAAATATTATATTTGTAGCAAAAAAGTAATAATAATTTATTAGATTTTTCAGTTAGTTGGTAAATGGAGATTTTTGAGATAGGTGCAACGAGTAAATGTAGTTAAGATTTAAACAACGACTGTTTTTAGTCAATACACTCTCTTAATACATTATTTATGGAGGCAAATTGTTTAAAACAACTGTAGTCTGTTTCAGTAGTATATGAATTTGGTGTGTAGTATCATCTACGAATAAACATACATATTATAACTTACCCATATTATAACAACAAATATTTGTACCGTATGTTCATCTGGTAGATGAACAATGTTGGTGTATTCAAAGTCCTTTGAAAATCTCTTGAATGTTTTGCAAATAGTACTAACCATCTAACTGTAGGTGAATAAAACAAATAGTAAATCTATGCAAATGTTTAAAGATAACACAGGCCTGCAAAATAAAACTTATGGTGGGGGATTTCTATATTTTAATGTAATTCTGTATGACTGTTTCATGCCGAATCCAAAAATGACTTGCATTTTGCTCAATCACGCAAGGTTTTTTCACAATGTAAAAATACATGAACGGTTTTCTAATAAAATGTATTAAAATAATGCACTACAGTAAAATACTTCTCATTTTTAATTACAAAATTTAAATCAAAATTTACAAGTACCTACAACAAAATAATATTACAAAAAAGTTGTTAACATTTTTACATGTCTCTGCGAATGAAAACGCTTTCATTTACTTTCAAATGAACGCTTAGTTGAAGCCCGTTTATGTGAAGTTTCACCTTCACAAGATTCTCTCTTTAAACACCAACAATAGTCAGCCATCATAGCGACGTTCCATCTTCCTTGATATCTCATCTCCATCTGTTTAATTTCACCTTGTTCTTCACTCACCGCCCCGAGATTTTCTGGAAAATAGTCAAGATAGGAATGAAGAACATGAAGTTTCAAACTCATATTGCACCCCAATGTTTTATAATTTTCTAACATATCGTTGACTATATTCTTGAAATCAGGATCTCTGTTATTAACTAAGAACTTTTGAACTATATTTTTGAAGCCAACCCATGCAGCCTTTTCTTTATCATTCATTGTTGAGTCAAACACTCTGTCTTTCATTAACTCTCTAATTTGTGGCCCAACAAAAATACCTTCCTTAAGCTTGGCTTCTGATAAACTAGGAAACTTTGAACATAAATACTTGAAGCAGTTACAGTTTTTGTCGAGAGCTTTAACAAATTGCTTCATTAGCCCCAACTTAATGTGTAACGGAGACAGAAGAACTTTTTTCGGATCGACCAAACTTTCTTGTACAATATTTTTTGAACCAGGTACTAAATTAATTCTACGTGGCCATTCTTTCTTTTGCCAATGTTCACCTCGTGCTCTACTGTCCCATTCGCATAAGAAACAGGGCATTTTAGTATAGCCAGACTGTTGGCCTAAGAGCATACCTAAGATTTTAAAATCTCCACATAACATCCACTTGTGGTCTGCATATTTTACCTTTTCAAGTAGGAGTTTCAAATCTTCATATCTTTCTTTTAAATGAACAGAGTGTGCAACCGGGATTGATGCGTATATATTACCATTATACAACAATACACCCTTTAAACTCCTTTTGTGATGAGTCTATGAGCAACCTCCAGTCATTTGGTTGATAAATGGACGCCCCTAACTTGCTAACCAATCCTGGAACATCATGGCAGTAAACAAGGGATCCCTCTTGATCAAAGTATTCTAAAAATTCAGTTTCACGTTTTCTATACCATGAGAATGTCGTTCCTGGAAGAAGTAAATTCTATTCACTCAGCCTAGATCCCAAAAGTTCAGCAGACTCTTTTGAAAGTCCTAAGTCACGAATTAAATCGTTTAGTTCATTCTGAGTAAAAAGCTGAGGCTGAGTACTTTGTAATGAAAAGTCTTCCTCCGAATCTTCAATTTCTAATTGCGAATCAGAATCAGACGACAAAAGAGTATAATTCTCTGGTACAGCAGGTACAGGTACATCTGGCCTATGCGCTACTGGCCTTATTGCTGATAGAAGGTTCGGATAAAATATTTTTTTCTTATTTTTAGTATTAAAGCCACTTACGTCACACAAGCAAAAGTAACAATCTTCTGCATGATTGCTGAGTTCCCGCCACACCATTAGTATGCCGAAAGGTAAGGATCTTTTATTTTGAGTCCACTTCCGTAACGATTCAACACATGTATGACAAGCTCTGTGTGGCGCCCATGTTTTGTCTTGGTCTCAAAAGCCTTACACCAAAGCACGCATGATAACTTCTTTTCACGAATTCCGTAATATTTCTGTCTTTTTTTTAACTGTATATGAACCACAAATGTAACAAAACACATCGGCGCTGTTTTTACAATATCTTGAGGACATGACGAATTTTCAATAACTTTATCACGCTATTATATACTGTAAGCACACGTTCAACCACAGTTAACTTACTACTGACTGCTGTATGTGCTTTTCGAATACTATGTGTATATTCTGGTTCTAACTAGAAACGTCTAGATTAAAAGGCAGTGGTCCTTAACAAGTTTATTTTAAAAAGATATGTATTAATTACTAATAATGTCGTTATGTATGTTTAGAGTAAACAGTGCGTGATACATGAAAACTAATAATACTGCAGAGTTCAAAACGACTTACTTACTCTAAAAAATGTAAAAAAATTGTAGACCTCTAAAACCATGCAGGCTTGTGTAATAATTTAAAGTTTTAAAATCAAGCACGACTAAAATAAAATATTAAACAATTTCCCTCATATCAACAATTTTTATTAGTGTTATTAGTTTGCTCATCCATTATACCTTATGGACTCCTAAATGAATCAATCAAAATAACCACATTTTCCGCTAATACTATGAGACACTAAATTACCATATACTCATACTTGTATTTAATAACATGGCCGCACTATGTGCATATAATTTAATTGTATGATTTCGTCGTTAAATAAATATAATATAATAAGTATATTTGTATGTGTGTATTTTTTTATAAATAACGTAATATATTTTATAAAATCCATCTATTCAAATGATTTGATATAGATAAAAAATGTATGAATAATGATGAATTGAAATTGAATAAATAATTGAATATATAATGGAAAATTTTTCAATTATTTTTTTTAACATCAATTGAAAAGGCTTTGATTTTTCCATTTTAAATAATATTAACATATTTATGGAGAAAAATCTGTGTAAATTGTTCTGGAACAGCAAATAATATGTTTCACGGGTATTTTGTCCTGGCACCTACTACATTATATTGAAAGTAGACTTTCAAGAAATACATTTAATTGGGGAATATCCAAAATACATTGTATTCTATCTATTCAAAATATTTCTAAATATACCATTTTTAGAATATTCATTTTGTTAATGGATTTAATAAAATACTAACATTTTTTCGGTTCTGAATTTATTATAAACGCGATCGTATAACAATGCTTTTTTAAAAAGATTTTGTGGAAGTCATGGGGCATAGAATGTCGTTTACTGTAAGTCACGTTTAATTTTGCACAACTTTAGATTAAAAGTTGTTTGCAATTTTACTTGGGAAAGCTTCGTAGTATTCATTTGGTATGATTTTGACAGTTCAATATAAACGATTTACGTATGCAAAGATGTTTTCAATTTAACGTTTTACACTATCAAAAAGGTGCTTGGATGTAACGAAAGAGTCTAAAAAATAGAAAAAGGATTCTCTAAAAAGTCGCAGATTGAAACATAGTATATGACAAATTACAACAGTCAGTAATACATAAAACAATTAGGTGAAAATCCAATAAACAATATAATGATTCGACAGTATACAATATTATTAATATAGAGAGTGTTTTTTAAGTCCATATCATAAATTCAGGAGGTTATTCTTTGACATAGACTAATCAAACATGGGCTATTGATTTAACTAATTAAAGGTAATAATAATCCATTGAATTTGTATATAAATATAGTGACCAATGGCGGAGGTGCTGGAAAACGTTGCCAGTTAAAAATTCAGGATTTCTACGCCAACGAGTTTTTTGAAAATTCGATCAAAACATTTTTTTTTTGTAAAATGAATAGTTTTAGAATTATTTTCTAATTGCTATATGGTAAATAATTGGAAATCACAGTTAAAAGAAACCAAATGTCTAAAACTACTCGTTTTTTGAATTAAATGCAACAGGACTTTTTTTAGAAATGCAATTAGGGATTGTGTTTTAATCTAATGACCAAAACACTATTGGCGTAGATATTTTGGATTTTTTAGTGAGAAAGTATACAAATTCAATGCATCATTACTTCAATTAATTAAATCGCTAGCCCAAATTTGAACAATCTATATCAAAAATCTTCTGAGATATTTGAAAATGTGATATTTTTCAGAAACTTCAACCTATGTATTTGGAAACCAGTGGCTTTAGACCCTAGGTTTATAAAGGCTTTTAGGTCTAAAATAATCCAAGAAACAATCTCCTGAAGTTATTACATAGACTTAAAAAACAACCTGTATGTAAACATAGTTTCCACGTTCGTTTCTAGTCATCAACATATCAAGCGGTCGTTAGATAATAATAACCATGTTGTATTTGTCATAAAATTTGTCATCATAGACTTGTCGGCTTTATAGAAGTTGGTTCTCCGCATATCTCCTCAGTTACTTGTCAAATGTTCTAGCTTGGCACTTGAGTTTGGATGTGCAGTGGTCTAAACCCCGCCCTTTCACTGGAAAACGGTTTGGTTTGTCTCTGTCCCACATTAACGATATTTCTTCACTAACTGTGCCGCCAAGCAACAATCGTTGAGTAATACAGTTGTTCAAAACAGAGTCGCAAATGACGACACTCTTACTACTAAAAATTAATCTACCTATATTTCAATTAGGCGCGGATATATATTATGTTACAGAACATTGTTGAACAGCGTGTTGTGGCTAAGGCCAATGAACATCACTTATCAAAGAAGTGGCTACACGATAACAGTTCATTTTGTCGTAACAGGTGGTACCTTCACTTTGCAACTTAAAGTTGTATCCTACAAGAAATAGCGCCTTTTGAAAGAAATTTAAAATCGAAAATTTTGAAAGATAATTAATTCAAAACTTTCGGTAAGTAAGCATAGTTTTACTTATGAAATCTTTATAATGCATGTATTAATAAATTAGAATCTGCATTTAATTAAGAAACAAGTGATGTCACAAAAATAAAAGCCAAATTGAAGCCTATCTAGAGAAGAATTCTGAATTCTTTATTTGTCATAAAGCCAATGACGTGATTGATAATGCCTATGGATCGCGTATAGCGCCTGCGCATATCAGTAATCCATATCACGTAAGAAATCTACACGGATATCATTTGCTTTCCTGTTCACAGCAGTTCGAATTAAATCAGTTCAGTCGGTATATAATTATATGCCTAATTAATTAATTATTTAATATGCAATAAGAATCCTAAGTACGCTTCTGCGTAACGTTTCCTCTCTAGAATCACATATTTGTTTCAGTGCCCGGCGTGGGCAGGAAACGATAAATGAAACTAAAAGAATTAGTGTTTGTTGTCTCCTGCCTTGGACACGTCGATATTCGTTATTGTAGATTCACACAGGCATTTCAGTTTTCCTTCAAATTTCACAGCTCTTTAATTCAATTAATTCCATTTTACGACAAATGCTCTCATATAACTTGACGGCTGCCCATTACTTGTAAATGGTTTTTATTGCAGAAAGTGAGCTGCTGAAGGAAATTAAATTAAGGGTCCTGTATATATGTTAACACCAGTCAAACGTCAAACGGCGAATCCCGAGAGGGTGAATGCACACTTATTAGATGCTAACGATAACATTTCTCAAAGCTGCCGTTTAGCTTAATGTCTCATGATTATTTCATAACAAGCATTTGTTTATATCACGCGAAAATTATTATAATGGATAGTAAATTTATATCGCCGTTAGTAAGAATTGCTCTTTGCCCACCGAAAAGTTTGAACATTTCCAGAATGAAAATTTGCAGAATGAAAACATTGATTTCATTCATTTTTCACTACTCGAGACATTTGTTTTTGCGTCGTAAATTTGGTTTGGAGAAAAAAAATCAAATTTAAAAACCGAATAAAGGTTTGAAATTTTGATGCAAAATTTTATTTACGTAAAACCGATTCTCTAAAATTAAAACTATGCCGCAAAAAATTCAGGGTGCCTACCCCCTCAGATTACTACTCCTATAGGTTATATTTATAAATAAAACTCCTGGATTACCACCGAGTCGGTGATGTAGTTGGTAGTTGATCCATAAATATTCAGTTGTTTATGCAAGGCAACCAAAAAATTACTATGTATGTTATTAACGAAAATTCACTTATGTTCAAAATACCCTCAAACTTCTTTTTGCAAATGGATATTACTAGAAGTTCGATTTAAAGAATTCTTAGAAACCTTAAATATCACCCATACAAATTGCACCTTGTCCAAAGTTTGAGACCTGATAAACGATTGAATTTCTTGCTCGAATGATCTTGAAAATAGAAGATGATCCTACTTTGCTAAATAAAATATGTTCACAATAAATCCTTATTGAGTAAGAGAAACCCAATTTGAGACGATATGAGTAGTAGATATTGTTGCGGGTTGATTTAGTGTTCTTATTGTTATTTGAAAACAATTGAATTGCATGCCCAAGTAACAACTCTAAGATACTTTTGATTTATTTAGGTTTTAAAAGTGCTTTAACATGTTCAATAAAATGATAGTGGTTTTAAAATTACCTTAAGATAAACTAAAAGTTCTTAAAGACCACTGATTCTTATGCAAATTTAATGCACTCTTTAAATTAAAATAAAAAAACTGTTTGCTCCTAATGCCCTATTGATCTTATACTAGTTTTATAATACTTGACATATTGGCTATTTTAAAACTAATTTGCCTTTTTAAAGAATGAAATAGCAAGTTGGTTTGAAAACAATCCATTTTGGAACAAATGGTTTTAATGTAGTTTTATGGAGTATTCTTGATGTAGTCATTAAAACCCATTAAGAAAACTATTTTATCTTAAGCCTATATGCTCAATGAAATTCCACATTAAATCCTAAAACATAGTTTTTACTTTTTAAAGAGTAAATTAAGAATATTTTAAAGTTCAAAGGTTTTAATTTAGTCAATTTGATTAAAAGAAATGCCTGTTGGATTTTTGATGACTTTATTAAAACTAATTCTACCCCCTCCATAATCGGAGAAAACACGCCATCTGCTCAATAAACTGATTGCTGATTTAGTGAACCAGTGCAGTCCGTGTACCTACTTTATGCATGAATGAAAACTAGAAGACATATTTAAAATGGAAAATATTAGTGACAAGTATTTTAAATTAAAACGAAGTCACTAAATCCAGCAATCACAAAACTGGCACAATTTTAAGGTTAGGATTTCATACGCGCGCCAGATCCCTTTAAATCGATAATGCCACGACTTTGAACATTTTAAAGCAACTCGGTTTTAAAAGGAAGAGTAAATAAATGTCTGGGAGAGTAATTGTACTTAAAGTGGTAAATAAAACGCTATTTTAAGTCTTGTAAGATTTAAAATGTTCTATTAACTTGCAAGCAGTTTTTATCTAGACCACGCCATTTTTTATATAAGATAGAGGCCCGCCATGATGAATATTTTCACTAGCCAAAGAAAAAAATATTATTGAAATATATGCGCTTTACATCCTCTTAAATAACTGAAGGACGGTGTGTCCAAACATGCAATTTAATTAAAAAAAATGCATTTGGATGTTTAGATGCAAAATAAAAATTGACGATATTTTTAAAAAAAATTTTAGATAATAAAAAAAAACATTATATTGGTGGCGCTCGAGTTATGTAGAAGTATTTTATTATATTTTGTCAGAAAAGTGCCTTCCGTTGGTAATTTTTACCAGAATAGTTTGCATTTGAATATTATTTTTGATCAGCTTTATATGCGTTCCGTTTAAAATATTATGACTCTGCCCCTTTAGAGACTTGCCGTTGTTTTAACTATTTCACGCATAAAGTTGTCCGACTTTAAAACAAAATAAAACCCTTTTAGGATTAGTTATAATGACTCTCAAGGCAATTTAGTCTGCTGCAATTTTATTTTAAATGCAAAACGTTTTAATACATAAATTTAAGGTTGCCTTGAAGAACTCTTTAAGAATATGAAATTAAAACTAAATGGTTTTTAATATAGTTTTAAAATTTAGTCTTCAAGACCCTTTTAGGATGGGCCCTTTTTGGCTAGAAGCTGTTTTATGGTGATCCTAAGCTTGTCTTGAAGATCATTTGGTTTTATTCGAAGTTTTATTGTATAATTTTAAAGCGACCTTGGAGATCTTAATAAGAGCATTAGTGTTACCTGGGTGGCTACCATGCAAATAAAAAATGTATATTTTTTTATGAATCATTGTTGGGTTGATTTTCAATTTAAAAGAAGGATCGAATAGACACTTAGATACTCTAGAAAAATATATAGAAAACCGTTTTAAAAAAATTAACGGTGGCATTGATGGACGGCTGTATCAGTGACGACAGTCTGATACGCGTTTTGTGCTCCTACATCAAATATTTAAATTGGTTTTTGTCGTATTTCATATCTCTATTAGTACTATCATAGCGGCCTATATAAGTCATTCTAGGACACACTGTATAGACCATAGTTTTTATAAATCAGTTAAGGAGGATTTTTCTCGAATTTGTAATTCACAAACATTTATGACAAAGTTGCGAATATAAATTTCCTTCTTGCCACCGTTACAATCTCGTCAAGAGCCCTCTCTTCTCGAAAACCTCTACAATCTGTAAAAAGGCGATAAAAGGGACCGATCACCTTTCGCTCGGTGTCGATAGCATAGTGTAATAGCATGGCTGGCTCGTATCGTGATTTTCACTCGAAACGGTCCTCTACTCTCAAAGCGTATAATTTCAAATTAAACATTAGCGAACTTGAGCAACTGAGAGATGTTATTGCTAGAGTAAACAGATCCTCGTCATCCTGCATCGCTCACTAAAGTACTCGGAGTTCTTTTGTATGGTTTTGTGTGAACTATTGAACTAAGTCTGAAATATGAATGCGAAAGAGTTTGAACTTATGAAGTTGGGGATATTTTTCAAATCCAAAATCCAATTGTACAGGTATTTTAATAGTTCCTTTTTCCTATTGCACAGAAAGGAATATTTATAATTTTGTTATATACAGGGTGGGGCAATAGTGCGTCGGGCCTAGATATCTCGAGTTCTACGATAGCTAGAAAATTTTTAAAAAATTGTAAGTAAACTAGATAAAAAAAATCTATAACTGGAAATTATTTTCGAATATACAGGGCGAGCCAAGACGAAATTACAGGTCCAAGTGCCTTTTTTTAAATGGAATGCTATGTATATCAGTACATTTTTTGAAGCCTCTTTCTAGACTCTATTCATTCCTGTATTATTATTGGCTATCTCCCAACCACTTTGATGTAATGAATTTTTTTGTTGAAATAATGCCATCTGCAGATGGATATTAATAAAATCACCACAGTCCCAATTATGGGTTTTAAGAAAAACTTATGTGAATACCAGTTACGAGACATCTAATTAATGTTTTTGAATCATTTTCATTTCCTAAAAATGTACAGGGTGGCCAAAAATTAGTATTCAATTAAGAACTTTTTAAATTGAATTTTCTCAATTTTTTCAAATGGAGCACCCTGTATATTTTTCAACGATGTGATGTAAAAATGAAAAACGAACATTTTTTGTAAGTACTTCCCTATGGCTAATTGCAACCATTTTCGTTTTATTAAGCAATAATTACAACAATCAAAAATAAACTTAAAAAAAAGAGGTTTCTTCAAATAACTCAGTAGAAAAAAATTATAATAAATGTTCCACATGTTGGCCATTTTGATTGACATCTCTATGCGCTTTTGAAATGAGGTTCCCACTGTTCCTAAAACTGCCGGTGTGATAGATCTAGAGGCAGTTATTATTCTTTCCTTCATATTTTGGACTGTTGTTGGTGTGTCTCTATAAACAATTTCCTTC
Source organism: Rhamnusium bicolor (assembly GCA_029963845.1). Classification (NCBI taxonomy): domain Eukaryota; kingdom Metazoa; phylum Arthropoda; class Insecta; order Coleoptera; family Cerambycidae; genus Rhamnusium; species Rhamnusium bicolor. Next base: position 6,504,234 of record JANEYF010001344.1, read on the forward strand.
ACGTATCCCCATAAAAGGAAATCCATTTTTGTAAGATCTGGGGATCTAGCAGGCCATTTAGTGGGTCCATTTCTTTCAATCCATTGATGAGGGTAGGTATTATTTAAGTGGTCTCTAACTGCATTTAAATAATGTGGTGGAGCACCATCTTGCTGAAACCACATCCTATTCCGAATTTTTCCAGGGAGATTTACCAATAATTGTGGCAGATAGTTTTCCAAAAAATGAAGATAAATAGCTCCAGTCAATGTACCATCAAAGAAATGTGGCCCTATTACATGTTCTCCAATAATTCCTCCCCAAACGTTTATAGACCATCTGTGTTGGTTATCAACTTGCATAAAAAAGTGAGGATTTTCCGAAGCATAATAATGGAAATTTTTATGAAAAGTTGCCTCATCAGTGAATAAAACATTATTGAAGAAGTTGACATCAACTTGCATTTTACCTCTGGCCCAATTACAAAATTGTAGGCGCTTTTGAAAATCGTCATCAGATAATTCCTGGTGCATTTGAATATGATATGCATGCAAATTATTTGTTTTTAAGATTCGACCCACAGACCGTCTACTTATTCCTACTAATGAGGTCACTTCTCTTTGACTAACATGGGGATTCTCAAACGTTGCCAGCACCACAGAAATCTCATTATCTTCGTTCACAACACGTTTTAGTCTTTCACTTTTTTTATATTCGACATTTCCAGTTTCCAGAAATCTATCGAGAAGGTTTTGGAAGCTGCTAACATTAGAAAGCCTTCTTTCAGGATAACGTTGGTGATAAATTCTATGGCAAGTAAACAATTCCTGTCTGACTCGCCCAAAACAAAAGTAATGTCTACAAGTTCCGCTTTATTAAAATTCATGTTGTAAAATTCCAAATATTTTAAATTCAATACAAATTGTAACTAACGACCGATAAGTGTGATAAATGCTCCTTTGTACACGACAATTTATACCAAACTAAGGTTTTATTGCTTGTCGAATAACGAAAACAGCAAAAAAATGTACAAAAAAACATTACAGTAAAGAACTGGTTAAATACTATTTACTCATATCAATAGAAATGGTCCCACTAAATGGCCTCATTTCAAAATTGCATAAAGACGTGTGTCAATCAAAATGGGCAACACGTCGAACACCTATTATAAATTTTTCTAATGAATTATTTGAGGGAACCTCTTTTTTTAAGTTTATTCTTGAATTTGACACTTATTTATTTATAAAACGAAAATGGTTGCAATTAGCCATAGTGAAAAGCTTACAAAAAAATGTTCGTTTTTCATTTCTACATCACATCGTCGAAAAATATACAGGGTGTTCCATTTGAAAAAATTGAGAAAATTCAATTTAAAAAGTTCTTAATTGAATACTAATTTTTGGCCACCCTGTACATTTTTAGGAAATGAAAATGATTCAAAAACATTAATTAGATGTCTCGTAACTGGTATTCACATAAGTTTTTCTTAAAACCCATAATTGTGACTGTGATGATTTTTTTAGTATCCATCTGCAGATTGCATTATTTCAACAAAAAAATTCATTACATCAAAGTGGTTGGGAGATAGCCAATAATAATACAGGAATGAATAGAGCCTAGAAAGAGGCTTCAAAAAAATGTACTGATATACATAGCATTCCATTTAAAAAAAAGGCACTTGGTCCTGTTATTTCGTCTTGGCTCGCCATGTATGTTCGAAAATCATTTCCAGTTATAGACTTTTTTATCTAGTTTACTTGCAATTTTTTTAAAAAATTTCTAGCTCTCGTAGAACTCGAGATATCGAGGTCCGACGCACTATTGCCCCACCCTGTATATATATACATGAAATTTAAATATAAAAAGGATATGAAGCTAACCAAAATATATGACAGGACTAAAATAATGATAAATTTTGATAGTTTGCTCTCTTTCTTTATAACTGTTTGATGTAGTAGTAATATTCTCTAGAGTCACTAAGATATTTTAATAATTTTCTTGATTTGCTACGAGTTTTATGAACTAATAAATATATGGCATCAACAAAAGAGTCTACTAATAAAAGCATTCAACACCTTTCACTGAATCTCGATCATTCTCCACATAATATTTAAAAAATATTTGTTATGTACTCTGATTCCAGAATGTTAGTGTTACCGCTTAATTAGTAACAGTGATAATTAATTACCTATGAGCTCTTTGTTTAGGTCGATATAAGTGGAATTTGTACTGTGCCACTGGATTTGGTAGGGCAATTATATTAATTAACACAGAATATGTTCAACGATACCTACTCAGATCGAATAATTTACTAGGTTTGGTTTAATATGATGCCCGTGTACCAGTAGTAAAAATATGCTAGGTATGTATTTATAGATCCTCTATCTTATAAAATTACCATTCACTTACCTTACAAGGAAATGTCAGACATAAAAAAGAAAGGTCCAAATTATATATCTTTTCTATATAAAATAGCAAATGGCGGCTACATGTTAACTCAGATTTTTTGAATAAATGTATGTACTTAGTACTATGTTTTCCTCAAATTTTCCGTTAGTCCAGGAACTTGCCAACATGAAAACAAAATTTTTTTTGTTAGTTAATAGTGGTGTGGCCCTACGAAATAAAAAATAATAATTTCCATATGCCACATTTCTATGCGACTTTATATGTATGTATTTTGTCTAAAATATTCCTCTAAATGTATTGACTAATGAACAATTTAGAATATTTTGAAAAAACGTTTTCCCTTTTGTCCTTTATGTAGGCGACAATTTTTTATTGGTGCACAACGACACCAGATACCACACAGCCCGTATAATACAGGAGTAATTAAATGGCAGGCAAATAAGAAATTTTCAACCCCAACCGCCAACAATAAGATTGAGAATCGTTTGATAGAAATCTAATTCGATTAATTTCAATGCGATAACGCCCGTTACTATTTTTTTTATTATGAAACTGTTAAAAGCAAATTATTTGTTTTGATCCCCCCTTACTACGAAAATAGGTACCTCCTTACTTCCTTATACGAATGAATCCTCAGCAAAAGTAAATTTTAAGAATAAAATTGTAACTTCAACTGGTTATGCACTTTTTGGCACATCTTAATCAAGTTATTTGTTACCTACATCTAACTATTGGGAGGGCCCACAGATAAATATGAAATTGTGATGACAAACACATCAACGACTTTTTTGACTCACTTGGCCATGTGTGTTTGATAAAATTGGCCCAACAATAACGGATTTATGGCCATATTTTCAACTGTGCGTTAACAGAGGACATAACATAATCAGCAGTAATAGACAGGCAAATTGACAGAGCCTGCATAACGCTTTTCTCTGGTATTGTTGTAACTTAGTTGACATAAATCGCCATCCATAAATATGGCGAGAGAGCTGCTTCTGTGCATTTCAGTAATTAAACAGAATTGTACATAATTAAAATTGCATAAAACGTTAGTTGAGTTTTTCAGACATCCATTTGGAACTCCATTCGGCCCCGTTATTTGTTTTCTTTGTTACCGAATCTAACATCAGCTTCATGTTTTAAATTTTAATATCGGTTTCAGGGGATTTGGATGTTGCTACGTGAGGTTTTTTGTATGCACATTACTGGCGAATTTATACGCTGTATAAAGGCTTGTGTAAAGCAGGCTGTACAAATGGCCTCTTTTTTTAGTTATTTGAAAGGGTGCGGTGAGGTTAAAATGGGGCTTGGCACACGTGAAGGAGATAACGATTATTAAAATAACATTTTCATGAAACCTGTGCGTTAATTATTATAATGTTTGGGTTTACGTTTTATATTTATTTGTAAACTATTTTGTTGTGAAAGTACATGCATTAGAATATGTATTTAAAACTGCATTATTCCCAATAGTAAGGTCCGAAAATTAAACCGTTCCTGTTTCTCAATGCTGGAATAAAATTTTGCTTTTAACCTGTGTCTCTAATTATAATACTCCAAGAATTAAAAACAGCCGTCTATCAAGGCAAATATGTTCGTCTTGAACTTCTCTAAATGACATGAAAACGTATTTAGTAACGCCTTTGTTAATTGAATAGATATATACTGATCACGAACCGTACAACGCCTGTTATTTTATTATAGAATTAACTGTGGAATGGCAGCACCTGTTTCGTACAGGCTGAGACGGCTGAAGGATTGTAGCAGCCCGTGGTATACCCTACAGTAGTTGCAGTTGATTGCTGAACGTGTCGTCACACTTCGCTTCTGGGCATAGACGTACAAGAGGGAGAAATGTTTCACGCGTAACAAGGGGTGAAAAAATTGTGGTTCAAAATGTAAGAAATACCTGTCCTTGGATTACACAAACAAAAATGACAAAACCAGATTGTTTTGAATTACATTTTAGGGAGGTAATATGATTCGATGTTTCCAAAGCTTGTAATTATATAAAAAAAATGTCACCCTTGTTTTAAAAAAAAGGAGAAAAGTTTACAAAAAATATTATTGCTTTGCTACTGTCTCTTTTATGGTTGTTCTCAAAGGCATGTTGGGCATCACTAGACTTATCTTTCTACCATATTTGAGATCAGTCATATGTTCCTTGAATATAGTTTGAATTTATCGTCTAGTTTGTCCAACATACTTTTGATTACAGTCCTTACGGCTAATTTCGTAAATCCCCGATTTTTCGTTTATTTCAATATTGTCTTTTGGATTGCCTAATAGTTTTTGTAGTTTATTTCCTGATACTGTCATACCTATATCTTTAAAAATCTTACCAATACCACTGGTGAATCGAGGATTGTATAGAATTAATACAAATCTCGGATTTTTTCTTTCATTTTGAAAAGTTTAGGAAACTTACAAAATATCCACTGCTGCAGCTATATCCATAATCAATGCTTTTTGTTATTCAAATCTCTCCTTATTAAGGGGAAAGCTTAATAGCTGATGAACTAGAAAATTAAAATTCACCATTTTGTGTTGAGCACAAGACTCCCAACCAATGGCGGTTCTTGGGTCAAGAGATAGGGAGGTCAATTAGAAAAGTTTACTGTATTACCTACCTTTTAAAGTGATTTAAATTCCAAGTCGATCCTCCGGTCTTTTTGAGATGCAAAGTGGTCAGTTACTTTTTCATTAAAGTCTTTTATCTTCTTTATTAATGCCCTTTCTATGGTAAGCATAGCTAAAGAAGATAACCTTTCCTGACCCATGGTATTTCTTAAAAATGTCTTTATTATTTTTAAGGTGGAAAAACAACGTTCACTTTCGACGGTAGTCATAGGGAGAGTACACAAGATTTTTAACAGTTTGACACTTTCAGAAAAAGTATTGCACAAATTATTGTTAATAAAAAGCTGTAACAAAGCAACTGCACCTTCACTATTGGAAAAATCTTCTCGGCTATATAATACTTCTAATTTAGTTTTAAGTTTCAAATGATTTATGACTGGATACTCCGTTTTAACTAATTTAAACATATCTTGAGGAAAGCTTTTTTTATAATCTTTAAATCGATCTGCGTAAAATAACTGAGACACTGCTAAATGATTATTAAATCCAAACCTGTTTTTGATCTCAGATGTAATTATATCACAAACTTCTAATGAAATTCTCCTTTTTGATTCTTCCGTTTTACATCTCTGGGCAGACTGCATGGATGTCTCCTCCAAATAGTTATTCAAAATTTTATTTCTGATGTCTTCAATTTTACTATTAAAAACGCCAATACACTTATTTACTGTTATGACATCGATATTACATTTTTGTAATTGATTGAACAATATATCACAATGAGGCATAACTAAATGAAAAAAATTTAACCAGTAAAGAAAATGTTCATTTTGTAAGTAGTTTTTTAAACCAATAGCTTGGTTTAGAGTGTTGTTTTCTGATTCATTATCAATGATTTTTTCTAAACAATGTAATAATTCTGTTCGATAGGTATAAACAATCTCTATGTACTTTGTACTAAAATTCCATTGTGTTGGAGCCGCTTTAGGTAATCTCACCTTAACAACATTATCTAACACGGCTGTGCTTTTTGGCGATTTTCCAAAGAATGAAGAAAAGCTATGTAAATTAGCAAAAGAAATTTTTATGCTTGTATCCTGACTTGATGCTTTTTGTAAAATTAAATTTAGTTGATGAGCGTAACAATGAATAAAATATATTTTGTACAACACTCATATTTAATAGTAAACACCAAAAACACTGTTTTACTTAATTTCACGACAAGTAGAGATTTACTAATAAAATGTTCACAAATAAAAACTTTAAAAACAACTCGACAGAATTTACCGACCAACGCGTACCTAGTCAGCATTAAGACTGACTGTTCACTGCTCTATTGAACTTGCGTTACCGTTTTCGTAAAATGTGTCAGGGATATTGTCCCCGCCAGTGTTTTCTGTCTCTTTTGTTTTCTGATGACTCGCACATAAGTCTATTTCACTTTAATTCGTTGTAAATTCAGTCCGTAGCTAGCTTTGAGGACAAGTTGTGGATTGACCCAAGATTTTTAAATTCTATAAATGAATAATGTAATGAATATGAATGTAGAGGCTCGGTGCTCGAAGGGATACGAAATCCTGCGATCTAGATATTTGAATAGTATTGTGCATAGAATGAACTAGAAACTTTTAATATATTTTTTAAGAACATAAAAAATATATATATATTATATATTTTTAAACTTCAGAAAATGAATAGCTCTATTTTTTTATTTGTGTGTGGGAGGTCATTGACCAAATGACCCTATAGAAGAACCGCCAGTGCTCCCAACATTGTCAATCTTCGGTATCTGAAATCTGGCAACATGTCTACAGTGTGTCGCCGGTTTCATGCCATGAAGAGAAAAATTTTAGTAGTGTCATTTTTCTTTTATTAATCAACAATAAATTGACATTTGCAATAATTTTTGTTTTCATGCCGACTGTTTTAAACACAATATCAATTTTTGCATTATTAAAAAAAATAACAATTATCTTTCAAAACCAAATTATACTAGTACCTATTATAATACATTGTTCTGAACAAAATATGAAGATTTTTTTTCCATTTGAGCAACCGTTTTGCAAATGAAAATTATTTTTCATTGAAAATTTTTTCTCACAATTTTGAACCTACTTCGATGAAATCTTGCACAAAGGGGTTTTAAAGGTGCTGAGTAATAATATTCCCCTACAGTTGCCTCTATAGAGCCACGCCAATGATGATTCTCAAAGTTTACTACGTCGATACATTCGATTTGGGGGCAGTGATCAACCACCCGAATTTCAATAGGATCGCATTAGTAGTTTTTGAGATACAAGAGTGGCTCCATGACACCTGCGACACACCGTATGTATTTTTCATACTTTTCGAAAAACTAAGAATTAAAGGCTTCTTTATTTGTTATTTTTATTGTCTGAGCATGCAACCATATCTTATATAATCGACTAAGGGTACGAACATGCCGAGGATGCCACACATCTCGTGGTCACAGTCAAGGTGGATGTCGATGAAGGATGGACATGCATTAATTACTCGAACAAATTAGTACTGGTATACTATATAATTTATTTATTTTTGGTAAAAATTATTTATAACTTTTTAAGAAACAGTAATCGTACGTAAATCTAAAGTTTAATTTTATGAAATTATTAGTGGGTAGTAGGACAAATAAAACTAATGTTCTTTATTTAGATTGAGCGGTTTCTGCAGTATAACCTGTAATTTATTAATAGTGTAACCAACGGATTTACAAGAAACTAAAAAAACACTTACCAGTCTAATAATAAAACCTATGATTTCCAATTTTAATTGGATTAATCATAAATAAATAACAAACATATACATTCAAGGTCAAAACAACAATAATTGACATATACAACATTAAAAAAATAACAATGCAATAATTACAACAAATTTGATTTTATATACGTGAACAATTACTATTTTGATATAGGTTAAATTATTCTTCTTTCTGATAATTTTGTGGCATTCATTTTTATCCTAACTCATATTACATATTAAAGCGTAGTTAGGTTGAGGTTATTCATATTCTTCATCTTCTATTAATTAATGCCATTATCATACAAATTAGAAGACGATGAGTACGTCAAATTTCTAACCTGACTTTATTTAAAAATTAAACTTATTTAATAATGATTTATAAATTGTACTTAAATTATCTACATCTGTTCTTACATTAACACAATTTTTGTTACAATTTATATACATCATTTCTAGTAAAAGTCTCTTGTCTAAATTCTGTTCAGTATCCAATATTTTTGTTTCTTTAAAGTTAAATTTACAGTTTTGTTCTATTACATGGTTAGATAAAACTGTTGACGTTTTTTGTTTTTAATATCTTATTTATGGTTTCTTATTCTCGAACTTAACCATTGTTTAGTTTCGCCAATATATTGTTTACTACATTTACACGGAATTAGATATACAACACCTTTTTAATTCAAGTGGAATTTTATCTTTATTTTTATTGAACAAAGGACCTAATAAGTTTTCGTTGTAAAAAGTTACTTTAATATTATTTTCATTTTCCAAACTTATTTTTAAATGTTGTGATAAACCATTAATAAAGGGTATTTTGTAGAATTTTTTGTTATTATTCATTGTCAAATTTGTAACTCGACATATTTTCTGAGAAAAATGTTTTAATTAACCTATCTGGATAGTTATTGTTGATTAGAATAATTTTAGCTATATCATAATTTTTTTTGTTTAAATTTATTACTGCACAAATTTTCTATTTTAAATAGCATATTTTTGATTTAGAGGATGACTTGATAAAAATTTAAAAATTCTATTGGAATTAATACTTCTTCTATACCACTCTGTTAATATGTTTTCTCCTTCTCTAAGAAGCAATACATCTAAAAACGGGATCATGTTATTTTCTTCATTTTCTGCAGTAAATTAATATCGTTATTGAATGAATTAAGTTCATTTAAAGTCATATTAATACAATTTTCTGATGCTGCTAATAAAATATCATCTACATGTAAGAAAAGGAAAGGTATATTCTATGGTAATCTTTCCAAACAACCTGAAATTATGTCATGTAGAACCATATTTGCAAAAATTGGCTGGATTACCCATTGCCTTGTGAATGTGGTAAACAATATATTGGCCAAGCTAAATAATGGTTAAGTTCGAGAATAAAAGACCATAAATACGATATTAAAAACAAAAAACGTCAACAGCTTTATCTAACCATGTAATAGAACAAAACTGTAAATATAACTTTGAAGAAACAAAAATATTAGATACTGAACAGAATTTAGACAAGAGACTTTTACTAGAAATGATGTATATAAATTGTAACAAAAATTGTGTTAATGTAAGAACAGATGTAGATAATTTAAGTATAATTTATAAATAATTATTAAATAAGTTTAATTTTTAAATAAAGTCAGGTTAGAAATTTGACGTACTCATCGTCTTCTAATTTGTAAGATAATGGCATTAATTAATAGAGGAAGAAGAATATGAATAACCTCAACCTAACTATATGCTCTAATATGAAATATGAGTTAGGATAAAAATGAATGCCACAAAATTATCAGAAAGAAGAAGAATTTAACCTATATCAAAATAGTAATTGTTCACGTATATAAAATCAAATTTGTTGTAATTATTCCATTGTCATTTGTTAATGTTGTATGTGTCAATTATTGTTGTTTTGACTTTGAATGTATATGTTTGTTATTTATTTGTGACTAATCCAATTAAGATTGGAAATCATAGGTTTTATTATTAGATCGGTAAGTATTTTTTAGTTTCTTGTAAATCCGTTGGTCGCACTATTAAGAAATTCCAGATTCTGAGGAAGGCAGGTTATACTGCAGAAACCGGTCAATCTAAATAAAGAACATTAGTTTTATTTGTCCTACTACCCACTAATAGTTTCATAAAATAAAAAAATTACAGGACACAAATTATTATTAAAGATATCTAAAGTTTAATGTAATTAAATTATCAAATCATTTTTATTACATAAAAGTTTCAATCAATAGGCAGATATTTTTTCTATAAATGAGTAAATTACCCGAGTAATTACCTGTTTCATTAAAATTTGATGTATGATGTCTATGAAAAAAAATCAGCTGTAGGTACATCAGAAAACTGCTTATTTCGTATTCTTATATTCTTTAATAGGATTATTTACCCGATTCAGAAAAAAACGTATGTGAGGTCAACGGGGTAATGTCCTTTAGAAGAGATATAAAATCTAGAAATACATATGACATGGGTTGTCATTTTTATTGAGAACTGCGTATAATCTGACATCGTAGACTGGCCTTTGCCTTTTTATTCTTTATTTATTGTATCAGTTATGGAAAGAACCGCATCTTAGGATTTTATAATGTGGATTCAGCGACAACTTTTGCATGTTTCTTGCCAGAACCACGTACTAAACAGAAAATAATTCTTTTATTCCCGAACAAAAGAAAAGTCAAATATATCGAAATAAAATAATTATAGTTCAGTAACCGAACGTACGAAGTTGGCCGGCCTGCTGATCGATCGACTGACACACGCACAGACAGATATATGAAAACAATCCAATTTTCTGATTTGAATTGAGGCTATCCTCAGCAAACATTATTCCCTTCGATTAGCAAATATTTTTGTCCGGTTGTAACAGATTTTGACATAGTCAAATAATCCAGAAATGGTGCCGTGACATTTTTTCTGAATTAATTCCTATAAACACCAAAAAAATTAATACAACATTTGAGGCACTTTCGTCAACCATCAAGTAACAACTTGAGCTTTAATTTTCTCCAGATGATGCCAACTTGGTTGGCAAAATGCGCTTCGAAATAGTAATTTTATTTGATCGAGATAGTGTAATTTTTTAATGAAATCAAATAAATACACCTGTATTCATTTATTTGCATTAATACCTATATGATTTCATTAAAAATGTAATTATTAAATTTTAATTACTTACATCATCGTTCATCACTCTAATCCTCAAACAATTCCTTAACAAAGTTACAGTAAAAAAAATTACACAGGAATTTACACCAAAGAATTATTATTCATTATCCAATTGTTAAGTATTTACGAAACTAACCACAATGCAATTTATTTCCCAATACCAGCTAGTAAAAGATAGAACCGATCAAGATTTGCAAACTTTATAAATCTTGAGAACCGATCGTTTTTAACACGCTTTTATTAGCTTCACCTGTATGTTTGTTTGCTTATTTGTTTGCTTGTTTGTTTGCTTGTTTGTTTGTAACCGACTCTTTGGACTCGATTTTGACCCACTTTAAACGGACAGATTTCATTGAAACTTTGCACACTTACGAAGAACCGGTAACAATACAATAATTTGATAAGTTTATATCATTATCCTGATCAGGATAGCCAGTCCTTTCCTCACGTATCCTCTGCGTGAGAGCAAGAGGCTTAATATTGTAAGTATATTCCCTGATTGTCAGGTCGGTCGTTGGCAGAGCGGGCAAGTCTTAGTCGACGCGAAACGACGGACTCCTTGGGCGTGAGTTCAAATCCCACGGCTGAAATAAAAAAATGTTTTTTTTTCAGAAATATCTGTTGGATCGTAATATGTTATAATATCAGCATCAATAAGCAATATAAATATAGTTTAATAAAAACTACAAAACACGCTTTCATAGCACATCAAACTAAAAAGTGAAAAATAAATATAGTTTAAAAAAACTAATTAAACACGCTATTAAAGCACATCAAACTAAAAAAGTGAAAAATAATTATTAATATAAACTGAAAACAATAATGAACGAAAAATACTAGTATTATTGTGAAAAAAGCGTGGGGTGCTTTGTGCCATATTTTTCGTATATCGAGCAACCCACGCTTTTTTCACAATGATACTAGTATTTTTCGTTCATTATTGTTTTCAGTTTATATTAATAATTATTTTTCACTTTTTAGTTTGATGTGCTTTAAAAGCGTGTTTTTTAGTTTTTTTAAACTATATTTATTTGTTTTGATTTTAGGCAGCTAACCATTGTTAACTCCCAGACTACTAAATATTGCCAACTGCAAATGAAAAGTTATTGTTGTAATTATGGATTATTGGATGATTGGACAATACATATCTTTAGAACAACCTAAATTACTTAAATAAAATGAAAGTCTCACACACTCTATAATATCTATTGCATAAAACATTAATAAAGAAAAATTCATACCTATCTCTTTTAAATTTAAATAAAAGTAGTAACATATTATGTGCAAAAATATCCTCTCCCTGTGAAAACAAACAAGTTCTTTGATCTATGTATTTTATTATTTCAAAATTTGAGATGGAAGAACAGACGCTTGAAAAGTGGCAAATAAATATACGGGATTAATAATATATGAATTGTAAAAAAATTAACTACTTACTTACATCCCTGTAACCTTCAAAGAATTCTTCAACAAAGTTCGATAGAAACAATTATGCACAGAATTACACAAAAAACCATTATTTCATGTCCAACTATTACCTGTGTACGAAACTAACAACAGTAACAACAATGCACTCCCGCAGTAAAACTTTCCAGTAGATAAATGATAGAACCGATCGTTTTTTGTTTTGATTTTAGACAGCCTAGTATTATTGACAATATCGACTACCCCAGGCTCCTGTTGCCAATTCTCACAAATAACTCGTATATTGTATTTATGTAATTATTAAGTGATTTGTTTAGCCAACACATTCCTTGTTTAAATAACATGTAAGTCTCACATTCATTATTATCGAGGTATGTACAATCGTCATCAGATTAAAACCACCACCTTCTGATATGCTCCCTTTCTAGTACTATTTGTAGTGAGGCGTGTAAGATAGAGAGCATCGAGAAAAGTGATGACTTTAAGCTGATGACGACTGTATAGTTTATTTCAAACTTATTTGCAACATAAAAACGTCGGCTTCTTTGATTCCTTATATATTAGATATATTTTTCTAGATATTTACTATACTATTTTATTTGTAGGCACTTTAACGAATCAAATAACTACACTTGTATTTATTTTTTGCACTAATTTATTAATTGTATTGCATTAATTCTAATGTATATTGGAACCTTTGATATGACGTTACTAAACTGGTAACATTGAAGTAATTTTCAGAAACACCAAAGCAATCGGTACTATACTCGACGTGTGTTTCACCAACCCAGTTGGCATCATCTGGAGATGATAAAAACTTTTTATTTTTATTCATCTCTAGGTGATCACAGCTTAGTTGGCGGGTATAACGTATGTATAATAAAAATTTAACTTAGGTGATACATGCCAAAACGTATGTCGCTACTTATGCTTATTTTATAATTTAACTAATAATAAAATGGTGAAAGGTCTTATTATTACTTAAATTATGTGATATAAGCATCCACATATATTTTGACATGCATCGACTTACGTTTTGACATGCATCGCCTACCCTATTTTAATTCTTATTTGTACACACAGTGCAATATTTTAATCGGGCTTTCCTTAAGAAATTATTTAATCCGATCACTGAATAATTACGTCATAATACAATTACGCTTAATTTGCGAGAGCTGGCAACACTTAGTAGTCAACAATGCCACAGTAAATTTTTGTTTTGTGTACTGTGACAAAGCCAGCTGTCTAAAATCAAAACAAAAAACAATCGGTATTCAAAGTTTTATTGCGGTAGTGTGTTGTTGTTATTAGTTTCGTAAATACTTAATAGTTTGAAAAGAAATAATAATACTTTGTGTGCGCATTTTACGTTAGTAGTGTTTTATTCCTTAGGTATTGTGATTGATTAGTGATTGATCACCTATTTATTACTGAAGACAATTTATAGCAACCACAATACGATAATAATTGTTAATCATATAAGGTATTTATGTATATATTTCTTTGTAAACTAGAAAATGTTGATATAGTGACTATATATGGTGTTTGGAATTTAGTAAACTCCGAAACAGGGACATATTGCATGTTTAAAAATAAGAAACAAATGTTTTACCTGTATATGTGTTTCGATGCTTCCCAGAATAGTTACAGGTGGTATAAGAAGAAGCATTTTTTTTAATAACTTTTGATCTGTTTGAGCTAGTAACTTCAAATTTGGTAAGCAATTATCCTTAATGAATTGCCTCATATACCATCATTTTCATCATAATCGGTTTTGTGGAACTAGTTATTTGAGGTTACTTCAAAGTTGCATTATTAACCTTATACTACTTCTTTATCTGTTTGTAAACCAAGTAGAAAAAAAATACCTGAGGTTAATTTCAAAATTATGCATTTTGTCCTTAACCGTCGGTATTGTCAACATTTTAAAGGAACCTTTAAGTTAAATAGAGTTTTAGTGACAAGAAAATGTATTACAAATAAAATATAAATATCAGATAGTAATCCTATATGTACTTTAAATAAAATTTAATGAACATCGTATTTATATCTCGATTTATCTTTTGCAGGAATTGCTGGTAATACATTTTCTTGTCACTATCTGTAACTCCCTTTAAGTTAAAGATCCTTTTAAAATATTGATAATATCGGGATTTTCCAAAATTGCATGGCTTTTGATAACAAAGTTATCAATAATGTAAATTGTTTTAAAAATTTGATTTTTTTAATGAACGATGAATAAAATTGCTTATTTAGTATGGTGACCATTGATATTAATACAATATAAAGCAACTAATTACGAATTGTATACCAAATTTGAGGTATCTAAGCTCAAATAGATAAAAAATTGCTAAAAGAAAAACTAGTTCTTAGGTGGTCATCCTTTGAACACCTCTTCAGGGAAGCTATTTTCGAAAAATGTTTATAGAACATTTTCCACTCAATTTTATACTTACAATATACCAGTATTCCATGGACATATATTTCAGAACACTCTGTACCTAGTACAGCTAAATACATAATTATTAATGTTCATTGCATATTAACAAATACGAGAACAAATAGTTATATGAAACTTTTTTCTGTGTTTTTGTAGTTTGACTTGCATAGGTATTTCTGTTATATAAAACAGGAAACAAACAATCTTTGAAAGTTACGATTATATGTAGATGCAATATGATAAGATTTGATGTACCTATATGTACTGGTTTTTTAGTACCTATTTCAATACACAACTAACAAGAAAATATTTATTTTGATAAAACAAATTGGCCCGTAATTTACTGTTCTAAAATGCAGGCAATTGTTGCTAAACGAAATTTGTCTGGCACTTATCAAAAAATAAATAAAAAGTATGATTTTTTCATATGTTGTACCTTGGATGAATATAATATGGCTCGGTATTTTTTTCCTTTTCCGAGTAAATAAATTTCTCCCTTTGCCATATGTTATTACAGAAAAATTCCCTGTTCGGCCATACGCCACTGCAGTCGTGCTTTTACTCCGAGTGACGGTTTATTTTACGGTCCATGCTTCCTCGAATGTGCTGATGTGACCAGGCAGCGGCCCCAGATGGACGGTCGGATGTCCTTATTTATCGGCAACTCCTTGCTCTCCCCTGATTTATGACCGGCTGGAAGTTTTTGTAAACTTTATTATAAGGATCACTGTAAATACCGGCTCGAGGATGATCCCAGAACCAAACGGCTTATCTAAGACATCGTATTCTACGAGATTTAATGACGTTTTTTGCTGTCAAAACGAAAACGGCTTAATTTACTACCGAACCATTTCGACGGTATAATTACGGAGTTTTTATTAACGCCGCAGTTTTAATTAAATCTAAAACTTTCCGTTAATATGAGTAGTTGGACAAAAACAGGAGCAATTGTGATTCTGCTGATAAAAGTTTGACGGAAAATAAATTACGCGAATTTATCACCAAAATAACTTTTAGAAAATACTGACGAGCTTAAAGAAAAAATAGATATCGATATGGGTATCCCTTGGGAGTAAAAGCGGCGAAACTTAGCTATACGAATGTTGTCAGAGCCTTGTTTAGAACAGCTATAGAGTCAAAATAGGCATAACGCATTTTATGAGGCATTTTATTAAATATTATAGTCCCACTAATATTGTGTAAGTTCAATCATAGGACAACTATGCGATACATTTACGGTATACTGTAAATGTTCTTATAAAGGTTATTATTAGAACATACTACTTTTTGGACTATATTAAGTATACGAATATTTGGTTGTATAATATCTGACTGTACTAGCCTTTTTGCTGTATCTAGTATAATATATAATAAAGATTTTTACACAACAATTTTGCCATATACAAGCTGCCCAAAGACACATATACAGTGTATTGCGCAACCTTATATATGTGCCTTTAAGCGGCTTCTTGTTAAAATTCATTTTGGAAAACTCCAAATACCTCAAAATTGACAAAAATGAGAACAGACGACCAATAACTGCGATACATATTTCTTTGCGCAAGATCATTACTTAATACCGAACTGAGATTTTATTGTTTGTCGAATAGAACAACACCCATAAAAATTTACAAGCAAAACATTCACAAAAAATTTATGTGCTGGACGAGATCGAGACACAAACATAAAATGACCTCACTTAAAAAAATTCATGTTGTTTTTATGGACAACATGTTATAATTTTTTCTGTTGAATTATTTGAAAAAACGTCTAATTTTTGAATTTGAATTTTGTACTTATTGCTCAATAAATCGAAAATGATTACAAATAGCCATAGTAAGTACAAAAATGTTAGAGTGGAATGAAAAATAATATTAACTGAAAATATTTTGTTAATTATTATTTACTAACTTTTACAAATCTTATCACAGATAAGTATAACATATATCTTTTTAAACAATTATTTTCCCGGTTATTTGCCAAAACGCTGAAACTTGGATTGCAAAAAAAGATAATATGCACATTATGTTCAGTACAACTGACTCAATAATGTTATTTTTAATTTCAACTATTCTGTCTAGTAAAACCAAAAATAAATAAAACACAAGGTACTCACCAGTTGACACTCACTTTAAAAAACTTTAAAATATCTACCGACACGTGTTTCTGCTTGCCATAGCGTCATCAGGGTAGCCAGCACATTTAAAGAATCCAAAGTAAGGAAACTTGTAAACCTTAATGTAATAAACATTAATGGCTTCAGAGAACAGAATAATTGAAATTATATAGTGGAAATACCCCTTAGGGTCAATGAAAAATGTTAATTTTTCAATTCTATATCACCTGGTTGGAAAATTGGCAGGATGTTCTATTTGAAAAAATTGAGAAAAGGGCTCAAAATTGTACTAATGTATTCGTCACCCTGTATATTTGTACATACTACAGCACTTATAAACCATTCTAGCTACATGAGAACTCTCCAAATTCAACTAATTTGTTGCTTAGCAGTTGCTTGTCCAGTAGAAACACGCAACTTTTCGTGCCAATTGAAACTGTGTGTCCAATTTTATACACTCACATTCTTAAACACAAGTATAAAAGAGTATAACAATGTTATTATTTTATTTTAAGAGCGTTCTTATAACTAAATTTTAAAACTAATTTGTTATGCGCAACAAACAAGTCCTATCCACGACCTTAACACAAAGGGATATGCAAATCGACAGCTACTAAATACCTATCAGTTAAACAACGTTCTTGTTTTTGAACCAAAAATAATAAAACTTGTATGCTTGTTGGATTTATACAAGTGGTGCAACAGAGTACATTGAAATTCTAAGTCATTTTACATATAATATCCCATTTATTCCTAGTACAAATAGAAAATGTCATAAAAATTATAATCTGTGTAATTACTAATACAAATTTCATCCACTTTATAATAATTACTAAAGCTGGCCGAGGTCACCTGGCCGACAAAGCCGTCATATGACTCATATGTTTACATCATATCATAATACTTGAATAAGTACAATAAATGGAAATAAATTTTAACAATAATGTTACATTTTATAAAAATTTGTATAAAACTCACCCTTTTAAGCAGATTTATGAAGTAGTTTGGTTGTCGTCATCACAAAGTGGGGAAGATCTATAGTATAATAGCATCAGGTATGTTTCTACAGCTGTCTCCGTCAGCGATGTTCGCTTTGGTGAAAAAATATGTTTGTGTTTTGAAAATGACCGTTCGACATCTACGGATGTAATACAGGCATAAGTAAAACAATCTGTGAACTCACTTAACGAAGTTGTGGATGCACCATCACAAATTTGTCTTAATTTGCTAAAATCAGGATCTTTCTGTAATACACTCTCGAATTTTTCACTAACGCGATTATTTTTTGCGTCATTTATAGCCTGTAGCTGTGTATTTACGTCGTCCACTATTTGCAGCGATTCCACTAACGACAACGAACTAATTTACAATTTTTCTATTGCGTCGTGTAGTTCTCTATAATTGTTGTTAATAGTTTTTAAATCTGTTTCAAGGGAAGCGTCTTGAAAGCTTATCTGGCTTTCCCTAATAGCTGCAGCCTCGTTAGGGTTGAACTGTAGTATCACAGCTTTTATTTGTTGAAAATATTCAGCATAATAAAAAGCCGCTTTCAACCACGTTCCCCAACGTGTAAGAATCGGCTCTGGTGGCTCAGGGATACCAGGACACTGTCTGTGAAATGCTCGAAGCCGTTTAGGAGACTTGAGAAATACTCTTTTGTATTTGCTATTAATGCATCTACCTCTGGAAAACATTTTCGAATCGTTTCTGCCACAAGATGTAACGCATGCACTTTACACGTAACATGTAAAAACCTACAATTATCTCTTTGAAGAGAACGGCCTACCACGCGCACTGTCGCGGCACCATCAGTCACAAACATCAATACTTGACTTGTTGAAAGTTCAAATTTTTCGAATGTCTCCAACACCACACGCGTAATTATTTCGCCAGTACACGCAGTTAGTCTTTTACTAGCTAGTAAAAGTGGAAATGTTGGTTTAAGAGGGTCCAGTACACGTACTATAATATTTAAAATAGAATTTTTTTTACAATATGTCGTCTCGTCAATACATAACCAGAACCGTGTATTTTTTAATCCACATTTAATCCTATTTACAATGTCTTCACGAACAGCTGGAATATATCTACGTAACGATGTACGACTTGGTAAGTTCACCTGGGGATTTTATTTATTCCAAAACTCCTGAAATGGTTGTTTATCCAGTATGTGTAGCGGAATATTACAGGCTATTAACATTAACAATAAATCAAGGCATGCCATTTTTTTTATTTTGATGTTGCACGGTATTGATATGACGACGACAATCTGTTTTGTGCAAGCACATTAAGTCTTGATTGCAAACTTTACAAATAAATCCGGAAATTCACCGATACATTTATTCACTGTGTCCGCGTACGGTCGTTTTTTACTCTTTGGCGCGTTTGACATTATGTATAATTTATAGGTACAAACTCACGCATTAATCTTTCAAATAAGACTGCAGCGTAAATCACTTCTAAATCGGCACGTGTGACGCCAGCGCAAGACCGTGGCTGTACTCCAGCCACTTCGGCCAGCTTTAATAATTACTATATAGTTTCCATATTCAACAACGTTTTCTCTTTAGAATAGAAATTACAGTTGTAGCTCTAACCAAAATATTGAAATTATTGTGGCATGTTTTGACATACATAAAATTGCATTGTAATTGAAGTATGGCGTGTCACTCTTTGAATTCAATATGGTTAAACCCGTAATATAATATGAGATTGCTTTTCAGTTTCCAGTAGACTTGTTGAAAATAATTAAAAAAAAAAAAACAAAACATCGCCTGAAAATATTTGTTGTAATTACCCATTACACATGGTATATTACTTTCGATTTTCTTTGAAAAAAATATACCTAAGAATACACTAAATATACATATAGATCGTTCTAATTAATTATAATCGGAACTGATTCCGCCTTCCATAATATGAGTAAAATTTTTGTGACCTAATAATAAGTCCTTTGATACCAATCTAGTGATAACGTGCAATTAAGTGGAACTTTTTGATTAACTGCTTTTACAATCTCCTTATACCTCACCTCTTCCCGACTAAATCCGCTACTCCTCCCTAATTGACGAAAAAGTTTTACTATTTTTGTTTTTTACTATTTTAGTATTTTTAAAAATATTGATCGAGTCTAGACCTCGTTTCCCCTAACAAAATATGTGTAATTATTTGTTTTTTCTCACTCTCCCAGTTGGCTCCGTCTAATATGGTCTGTTATTGAGTTATCTTGAGAAATAGGTTACATTATTTTCTGTTCTTCATAATACGAATACACATGTGCCATGCTCAATTTTATTGGTTATCTTCCTTCGTTGTTTCATTTCATCCATTGAATTCCCTCTCTATTGAATGCCATACACTCCTTACGCTTTTCCAGAAAGAATTACATTGTCTGGTCTGCTACCAATTATTTTCTTACCAACTAAAACATCTATTTCGTTTCAGTTTAGCCGTCAAAGAATATTTTCCTTTTGTATCAACTACAAAGATGCTATAAATCGAGTACCTTTTGTGATAACAAAAGTTGAATAATTTGATTAAATATGTTATTCTGTATATTTCCTGATTATTCACTATCTCCACTTACACAACAGTTCTACAAGAAGTAAAAGTAGCCGTTGAGTGCCCTGATAGATATGCATATACGGCATGTCAAATTTAAGGCGCTGAACAAATAGAGGACATATTTAAACTTGGATCAATTGAATCTTTAATTTCCTTAATTAGAGTAACATTACTTTTATTTATTTTTTAAGAAGCTTTTTCTGTTCAAGTAAAATGTTTAAAGCTATATTTTATATTCTTATAATAAGTACGAACCGTGAGTAAATAGTAGATGACGTGAAAACCAGGGGCTGATCCAGGACACTGCGCTGCCGTACACATATAAATATATGATAAATTATATATTACCTTTTAATTGGTTATTTTGTAGTATCCAAAAAAAAGGAACAATACATATTTCACTGAACACAAAAAATTTTACGTTAAGGAAGTCATGATTTTTTTCTTGTTTTTTGCCTGTAACTGTTTTAAATGATTATTCACTGAAACCTTAAATTTTCTTATAAAAATTGAACCCTGCAGTTGAATCAATTGGATTACTTGGTATGGCCATATTTTCTTCAAAAGTTGCACAACACTGGCCGAAATCAATTTAATAATATTGAGGAGCTTCACCCAATATTGGGAAGAACCGCCTCAAGGAAGAAGAGAAGGCAATTTTGGCTGCACGATGAGATCAGAATTATGGGGTATCATGTGCTAGACTTCATTACCTACTTGTTAATTGAATCTTCAGTGTTTGAAACTATTGATCTTTTTTTCATTCATTAGTGCCTACCACCTAATTATAAATTTTTAGTGATATATCCTCTACCATATCGTCGTATTATTTACCTAGATAAGATTTTTTATAAATTATTTCTCTAATTCGTATTGTCGATTGTCATTATTTAAACAATAGAAGTGCTATTGGAAAAATTTTTGTATTTTGACAATTCGGTAATTTGTTCACAATTTCTTAGAGCTAATTTTTTTGCTTATATAACAAGACTAAGTTTATTAAAATCGGTTGAGAAATAAAGAAATGTTGGTCAAAATATTGAAGTTAGTTTTTCTGTTCCAGATTTAAAAAATGGCACGTAGACTATATCTCCGAAATTAATGAACTGATATAATTTATTGTGGTTTTAAAATGTAGAAGGAAGTTTAGTCTTTCGGAATCTGTCAATGTTTCTGTTATTTTGACAACTTTCAATTTAATAGCGCAAAAGAAGACCTATTTTCCATTGCGTCCGCCATCTTGTATTTTAATATTTAGACCATAGTTTGTTCTTTCTAGCCTATTTAGTCGGTTAGCTATTGACACCAAGTTCTTTAAAATCGGCTGAGAAACCAAATTTTTGCAAAAAGCAACAAAAAATACGGTTTTTTTCGTCCCATCCGGTAGATCGTGGAAAAGATAGAGATTTTATTCCTATTTTCTTACCCCCAGGAAACATTTGCTGATTTTAAATGTTAGGAGTAATGTCTAAAAGTTTGCGAAATCTCATCTGTGAGTGGATACGGGATTTCTACCTCTATTCCTCATTTGGGGGGCAAAATTTGTCACATATTTGATGTTTTGTTTTGCTACTAGAGTAATATCTATGAGTGTGCCAAATTCAACTGTCTGACTTCTTTAAAATGAATAGAGAATTATAACCCCTATTTCCCACCGCTGGACCAGAATTTGTAGAGATTTGAATTCCTCTTTGCTATCTATAACTTTGTAAACTCTATATTCTAACTCTGCTGGAAGTTGAATATAATTTGCGGACAACCATATTTTCTACGTTTGGGGTGTAAATATATTTGTGCAAAGAGAGAAGAGAAAAATTAATGATTTTAATAGACTATAGCCTAACAGTTGACCACCCACTTACTTTAAATCAGATAGGGGAGGTGTTAATTAGGGGAATAATTGTAACTGGTAGATTTTATTTATAGAAGAAATTTATTCAATAAATTCCATTTCTAAGCGTTTGCCAAATAGGTTCATGCATTCGACAACATTCAAGTTGCAACCATTGCTTTGACTACCGTATCTAACCAGTGCTCTGCATTGACATCGTAAGAATTGATTAATATAAATCTCGACTTATATCGATTCGATACCAATAAACTTTTTAACTCTTCTGCATAAAATAAATTTATAACCGAAGACTGTAGAGTTAGATTCGCTTACCACGGAGATAAACAAACCATGTGAGCCATGTTAAGAAAATATTTAAAGATGGATTTATTTTGCCAGTCAAGTCGCGTCTACCTTCATAAATACTCATTTGCTTGGAGTGCGTCGTGGCGGAAATACGACGGCATCGCGACGCCTGAGACACCAGATGCTCTTATGTAGCTCTTCAATAATTCAACTGGTTGATTTCCAGATCCATCTGATGTCTCGACCTACCCGGTTTATGCGACACTGGTGCCCTTTTCGGAAATTGACCGCGGGATCTGGATATGCATTTATTCAAAATAGAGCAGGGAATTTTATACGCCAGCGTGTTTTAGAACTCATTTTTATTTTTGTTAGGCCGCATATGATTATTGAATTTGGTGAAATGATATATAAATATGACATCATAAAAGTATATCCTGCCAAGTAAAAGCTTATTTACTTTAAGATATTTTTATAGTTTTGGTATAATAAGGCACAACGTCAGCTATAAAAACTAAAAGGTAGAATATTGGTTGCAATGCAGTATTTCACAATTGATCTTTCGTCTCAGTATTATTCAACGATATTTAACTCTTTATTTAAGCTTGTAATTTTGTATTTGCTGAACATTTTAGATAGTGATTGTTGCTTTGATTATGATATAAACACTACCAACTTGCTTACCTTTCGAACTTTACTACAAATTTTCTCTTATAAAACTTAGTCGACGTATATACTCCTTATAGCTTTATATGCTGTTATAGGAAAGTCTACTTTTCAACTATAATATTTAGAAAGCGGAACTCAAGATTCTGAATTATTAGTATAATTTTCCGCATATAAACTTTTGCTTCATCACCTCTCAAGTGAGGAAAATTCACGACAAAGTTTAATTTATTGCATTTTAAGACGAATCTCTGCAAGAAATTATGAAGAAAAAATATGATTTCAGCAAAAAAAAAATTCTAGCTGTGTGTCTTTATCGGGATAGCAGCCACAGTTTTGTGTGATAAGGAAATTCAGATTTGGTAAACACGTTCTAGATGACAAGCAAAAATGATAATTCGTTTACGAGCAAAATAGGTCTTCCGGAATGGGGTCTACGAAACCCAGGGCCGTATTGTTCAATAGGTAAATAAGACAATTGCCTAAGGGCCCCAAACCGCAAAAAAAGGCGCTTTCATATAATATATTACAAAAATGCCTAAATCTAATTCCTTAATTCCTAATGTTAATCACTGACCTACAGGACAGACTATCAAAATATACTAGGCAACTGTTTATTCAGTGATTATTATTACGCTGTTACCGATAGCTGCTGCATAAAAAATGTGCGGTGTCACAGCTTTGAATTTTAGTTTCGCCGGCGCTCTCTTTTTATTAAAATTTTTGCCTATGACTCGGATGCTTCGTGTTACATTTCAAAAACTTTGATGATGATTTACGAAAACATTCAAAAAAATCTTCAGGTGAGCATTTAGACGAATCATTTTTAAAGGCATACGTCCAATTTAAACATTTTATTGAGCATATTGTTGGTCCGTAATGTAAGAAAACTTTTAATTTTTATTAAAAAAAAAAACGTGACCCCAGTGTTTCCTATTTTAGAAATTTCATCAAGAATATATCAACCTTGCCGATAACAAACGAAGGGGGGAAATGTGTCTTCAACTTAAAAAAAAAAAAAAAACGAAAATACATGTACGAAATCAGTCGGTCGGGAAAGACTTACGAATTTGGCAATTCCATCTATAAAATTGTGAAATGACCAATGCTCTTGATTTCAATGATGTCATAGCCAGAGTTCGCCAGAGTTATTTATATGTTTTGTTCAGAATTAAAATACGTTGGTAATATAGGGACAAATATACATATATTCCGGTCTTAACGGTGGTCCAAATATTTTATTTTTAACTTTATGAAACAACTATTTTGATATAAGATTGTGAATCAGATCTATTATATAAAGCCCGTAAAATATTTTATCCTAATTTGTGTATAGATTAAATTATAAATTAAAATTTTGTACATACTTTGACAACATTCCCAAGTAGAATTTCGAGTTGTAATTTGGTCACGCCAATGTTGTGATCTCTGGCATAATGTTGCGCGACCAAATTACAACTCAAAATGCTCATGGGTTATGAAATGTTGGGATAAATCTTTCCACATCTAAATATGTATTTGATGCAGGGTACTTTGACAATTCTTAAAACTGAAGACGTCATATGTTACTATTACGCTATGAGAAAGTTTTGTTCTCTAAATTGACAGCGATTTCTTTATTGTGCTATAGAAATATAATAAATGTCAACAAATTTTAATTTGTACAGTTTATTCATTTTTATCTTTCTTTCTTTAAAATAAATTATGTACCCAAATCTTTATTGAAATTATTCCTATTAAAATAAGGCTGAACTGTGCGATACGTTTGCCATTCTCGTTTACATTTATATTGATACAGCCGTAAAACATTTCTTTTGTGCCTATATATCATATATGAGGCGTAAACCATCCAATTTGTAATTCATCTATATACAGATCTGAGATAAAGTTATTTAAAAAATGATCCTATTCGATTCAGCTGTCACAATATGATCGAAATATATAAGGCCTACAAATCGACTGCTTTAGATTGTTCTACAAAAATGCCGACCTTCAAGCGTCGAACGTCGCACGGCGTGTATACAGAACTGCCAGAGTTGTCTTGTCGCCAGACCAGAATTTCATATTTTGAGAATTTACGTGTCTCGTCGATAAAAAAGTCACGTCTCGGACGTTGTGTTACATAAATCATTGACAATATTCAGCTTTCCGTCTGATAGACCGATGTGACATACTTTATTACTGAATCAGTAATAATAATTTTAAATGCTTTCTTTGAATGTTTATGGATTATGTGATTACTTTAACTTTGTTCCATTGGTCAAAAAATTTGCTATGGCAAGTGTAACTAGATAATTTCTCCATCATAGCTATACGGGTTTAAATCCCGCCACCGGCGGCAATGTCAGTGGGAATGGCTGTGTGTTTGCGTTTTTCATAAGTGTTACCCTCGCCCGTGCGGTTTCGGCTTTGGATTCGGAGGTTGTCTAATTTCTGTGATGTTCATTTATTACTGTTAAAGAATTATAATAATATGTGATAGTAAGACCCAAGGAAGGAGGCATGTTATATGTATCTTGATTAGTGTGATAATTATTTGTTGAATAAAAATTTTAAAATGAGTGCATCATTTATTTACTTTTTATTAATAATTTAAAGGTCTACTGGTAAAAGAACCTTCTTAATGGAATACATTTTTGATGTTGGTATTTAGTAAGTTTTCAACGATGCCTGAAATGCTTTAATTACAGCTCTCGAGAAATGCTTTTGAAATTACCTTAAACGAAACGGTTGTTTATGGGCGTGTCTGATAAAATATTCTATTTCTATAGGATAACCCTACAAAGCAACTTTAATGATAATAATTTAAAGATCAACTGTAAAGAGTAAAGACAAATTTGCGTAGCAAATAAGCATTGCCAACGTAAACATAGTTTCTTATTTGCTTATTATACTGTAGTTAATTTAGATAACACTACTGACATAAGTAATCAATCTAACATGAAAGCGAATTCAAGAGAAGATAGGAACTGTCTTGCCATAGGCTATTCTACCAGACTATTGCGCGAAATTACAGATATAATTGTGTTATTGCAACTTCCCACACTTTACTCCAACAAACACATTTGAGTTACATGGAAATGTTTGCCGTATCGCGACAACTGTTCCGACATTATCGTTTATTGTTTCTCAGATTTATTAGTGCTCAAATTTATAACTTTTCGCGTGTATTTCTCCCTTCATAAATTAATTTCGGATTTACATACAAGAAATGCTCGTGAAATACTCGATGCTCTTCAAAAAATTATGAATTAATAACTCGTAGTGTCTTAAAATTAATGTTATTGTTTAACATATTTCAAGGAGAAAAAAATTGTAGATGTGCTGATTCGAAATCTGTCCAGAATGGAAAATTTTATCAATTATAATGCGATTAAAATACACCGAAACACAAATGAGTTAAGTCGGTGAGATTTCGAAATTTGCGTCATCAAAACCATTTTCCCATAGCATAGTTATAAAAATTTAAAATACGAAATACAATGAATTATCATTAGGTACAACTGAATGACCAGTATACTTTAAATTATACTCCGAGGTATTTGAAATTCAGAGTGGGAAGCAAATTGTTCTTTGTTTTCATGAATGTCAATTAAACAGTTGAAAATATGCATTCTAGGCAGAGACGCTATATTGAGGTTTCTAAATAAGAGTTTGCAATGCTCTCTAAAATCAACATTTTTTTTTCTAAAATTCTAATAGCACGTTTTTGTAGCACAATCACCTCGTGGGAATTAATAGAATTTCCCCATCTAGTTATGTCATAATTTAGGATGAGAATGGAAAAGGACAAAGTAAACAGAAAGTAGTGTCCCCTTTGAAATTAAACTGTTCAGTTTTCTTAAAAGAAATAAGAATCTGTAAGTGTCTTGCGGTGGATCGTTGTGTTTGTCCCATCAAAGACCATCATCAATAATAATAACAATTTAACACTTTTACCAACATTGTGATTTGATCCTAACAAATATTGAGTTTTGTCTTTATTTAAACATAACTTTTAGTAGAGATCCATGTTTCAGCAGTGTTCTCAACAAAAGCAGTCTTTTGAGCAAGATCCTGTACATTATTATCAGAACATACCAGGGTTATATCGTCCGCATACAAAATTCTTTAACTACTGCTTAGGCAATTTGGAGAGTCATTCATTAATGAATATTAAAAAAAGTTTTGGTCCTAACACATATCCCTGAGGAACTCCATGATTAGCGTTAGTGTAGCTTAGATCGAAATTATTTACGGATGAGTTCTATTTAATAAATAACATCTAAAAAATTGAAGTGGGATGGCTCTTACTCCATAGAATTCAAGCTTTGTCTCTAATATAGAATAGAACACACAGTCGAAAGCTTTGCTAAAGTCACATAAAGTAATGGAAGTTACCAGACCTTCCTCAGGACCAGCCACTACGTCACTAATAATACCAGAAGCAGCTTCTGTTGTTGAGTGGTTAGCTCGACAATCTGACAATCATTTAATGAAGGAATTGGATTCAAAGTACATCGTTAGCCCACATTTTAACAAAATTTCAAAAATTTTACCGAAGATGGGGATGATAGATATAGGGCGAGAGTTGTTAATGTCAGTTGCATCTCCTTTTTTGTTTAAACTTTAGTACCGTTAGGTATTAAAACAAACGTTAAAAAGTTCACATACTGGCTCAAAAATAATATGAAAATAGCACTATTTATTCCAGAAAGTACTGATGTCTTTCTGTATGTCAAATGCTATTTTATTTTAAGTAAGTGTTATTGCTAGTACTACATCTATTATGGTAGTTCTTGTTTTCAATGCAACGTTGTCTAAATTAGCAACTTTTGTATCAAACCGCAAAATATCATCACTTAGCAGGTCCTAGGAAAACGTCCGAATTATTTTTCTTCTATTCACGATTGTCATTTAAAGGTGAGGACTATTTATCCACTGCTGCCTCCTTATGTTGCACGAGGAAACTTTTATTGAATTAAATTGAATTTTTCTTCAAGCTAAATTAGAATTTAATATATTCTTGACTAAGATCCTTTGATTCGACCGATAATTTTTATTTTTAACCTGTTTTGATCCCTCAATGATACTAAACAAAGGTACAATCGTCAGCAGCTCAAAGTCACCACCTTCTTCGATGCTCTCTTTCTGGCAGGCCTCACTACAAATAATGCTAGAAAGGGAGCATATCCGAAGATGGTGACTTTAAACTGATGATGATGGTACATATTTTTAAGATTATTAATTCCATTCATCCTCCCTATATACATTAGTTTTTGCTTAATATTATTATTTCAATCTTCAGTATAAGAAATAATTTAATAGTTGCATTCTATTCTGACATTTTAAAATGAAATTAGTGTTCTTTTGCTTTAATAGCCCATAAGTTTAAAATAAAAAGCATAATAAAAACCAAAATAATCTATTTAGTCGTATACATATATAAAAAAAAATTAGTTTACGACAATATTATGGTAAACAATTTGTTAACATAAAATAAAAGTTAGAGGCGCTGTTATTTTTGGAACATATGTTCAAAGAGAATCTGACAGCTAATAGGTGGCACTATTTGATCATAAAAGTCAACAACTCGTTCACATAGGACATAAAAGACCAAATTAAAGGATAACAGTAATTATTTTCGGAATTATCTAAGAGCCTTGTACAATATGGAAATGGTAATACTATATGTGTATGCACAATGTGTGTATTTACAGAACTGATTGATAGTTGTTTTTTAATTATTTGTGTTTTAGTGTTTTATTGCTCCATTTGATCTGCTATAATTATATTGATTTTGTATTAACAAGTTCTTAGAAAATTGTTAAAATACGTCGGGGCATCTAGTTATAAGTAAATTTTTTTGGAAGGCCACTGCTTAACGTTAAAAAGTTACGCCTCCTCGATTCAATTTGCGAAGGACTCATTACCGATGCAATGGACCCCTTTGCAAAAGTGCAAGAACTTGCCACTTAGCGACTAGGAAATTTCATGATCTACAAACTCGTTTATGCACTTTTAACATATCTTGTCTCATCTGTGAAGTATTAGCGGTGAAAATATCAAATAACGAAATTTGCAATGATTATTTGAATTTTTTTTTATGATCGTCATAAGATATTGATGGAGAATTTTTGCCTGCCATAAGGGTCATCCATCAACACTATCGATTCGTAAAGGTTTCGATTTGTCTCAAATTAGTTCCGTTTCACTATTTTGTTTGATTGACCTAAAACCTGTTTAGGTGGGGACAAATCTTGCTCGTGATACAAACGAGATCGAGCAAAATACTAACATATTATCCGTTTTGATCCAATTTGGAAAGTCTAAACTAGAAACAGTCTTTTCCTAAAGTGGTTATAAACTACTTGCTTGTTCCAGACATTCTATTTAATGTAAAATAAAACTGTTCGAGAATATTGTAAGTAAACCAAGACAACTTATTTGCAATTGTATTTTATTTTAGCACTCTTTCCAAGCCAACTGGCACAGATAATGAATAATATCTATTCCTATCGCGTCAATATCTGATATTACAATTAAATCAGTCTATTTCTGATACAGAACTATAGCCTGCATCTATTTGGGTTGTTGGGCGTGTCTGTAACGTTTGTGTTGGAAACAGTTCACATGATTGACACTTATGTAGCAAGTATTTATTTTTCTAATAGAAAGATTTTCCTAATGGTCCACATTTTGTTTAAAAATGTGTATTTATAAGTTTATTTCTTATCATTGCTGTAGGGAAATTCGTCTCAGATTTAAATGATAATGAAAATTTTGGATAAACAAATAATCTCTTTAAATATCCCCTGTGTAATTCCTACGCAACCTATTTGCATTTTCTATTTGTTACAAATTATTCCGCGGCTCAGATAAAATGGTTTTCAGCGAACAATTTTATTTAAAAGGATTGTTTGTAGTAGTAAATTTAACAAATCCCCGGCTTCATTCAATTTCATTACCCTCTTCTCGCTGTAATCTTTCACAACAAACTGACAAACAAACATAAAGTGTTTTCCTTCAACTCGAAGCTTTTATTTTTTCTGTGAATTATTGCTGGAAAAAGGGAATATTTACTTCAGGTCATATTATAAAACACCATATTTACATTTTATAAAATATGTAACTTGTAATTTTGTGTATTTTTTTGTAAAATTAATGTGGTTAAATATGACGATTTTATATAGAGGCACGCAAACAACAACTAAGAACAGAATTAGAAACTTGTCAGAGTTAATTTTTCCGATTATAAGCTCACATGGACGATAATGATGACAGCATAATGAAGTAAATATAATTTCCTTTGGTATTTGCAGTTCGACATCAACACGTCAGATACCAGCAGCGACTGCCACTTAAAACAATTATCTAAGATGCACTAAATTCCTGACAGAAATAGCCGTTCCGTGTTATTTCTGTACTAGTGCAACTAATTTTCTCCACTGAAAATCTCTAGGAATGCATTCATTAATCCAAATTAGATAGTAGTGACATATTTTTTCTTGTTGAATAATAATTAATTTGCTTCCAAAATTAAGAATATACATACACATTCATTACAAATATGTATATACACAGTATGGATATAATTAATATATATATATCTATGACATCATAAAAATTAATTGCGTTGGAAATGGGGTTTTAAAACACAGTTGTTTGACATTTATATCTGAAGTTGTTGTTGACTATTGTCACTGGAGACTAATAATGAGAATATTATATAAATTTGACATTAGGTTAGGTTAGGTTTGTTGTGAGTGGGTCTCAGTAGACCCTCCACTGTGACCATCAGCAGGCCAATTGTGGCTCACGCCTAATTATATTTCACCCAATAAGTTCAGTCTCTTAATGAAACTGATAATTTTATTGGGTAAGAATGTGTCCAGATCCTCTGGCAGCAGTTGCCCTTTGCCAAATATTGAGAATCGGATCCTCTCCACAGCGGGACAGGTGAATAAGATGTGGTCTGATTTCTCATCATCCTCCAGGCATAGACGGCACTCGGTGTTTTCCGCTAGGCCGAGTTTATGCAGATGATAGTTTAGTCGGCAGTGCCCGGTATATAGGCCTGTTAGAGTTTTCAGGTTTACCCTGTTTAACTCTAAATGTTTCTTAGCTCTTGATTTCAAAGGGTATTTTATAAACGCCTTCGAATAAACTAATCCTGGTAACTCTTGCCAATACTGGAGAGTTTTCCTTTCAGACCAGGTTGAGATAACCATCTTGGCAGTACTTGAGGATATGCCAAGTATTGGTTCTGGTCCGATGAATCGTGATCCCGCTCCTTCTCTGGCTAAGGAGTCCGTTATTTCGTTACCTTCCATACCAGAGTGGCCGGGTATCCAGACCAGAGTCACTTTGTTGTTTTTGCTCAAATGATTTAGAGCTTTCTGACAATTCCATACCGTTTTGGAGTTACACCGGTAGGAGCCAAGAGCTTTTGTAGCTGCTTGGCTATCTGAAAAAATTGTATTGATCTGCGTGTAAGATGCATATATTCCAGCCCTCGTACACACAGTTCAATGGCATAAACCTCAGCCTGAAAAACAGTTGCATGAGTACCTAGGCTTAAGAATATCCTCACCCTTGGTCTGTAGCTATGTACTCCGGTTCCTGTTCCCTCGAGAGTTTTGGAGCCGTCTGTAAACCAGCAACTGTCTGCCTTCAGTAGGTCGGCTTTATTCCGATCCCACTCATCTCTTTCCGAAGAAAGGATGTTGAGGGTCAGCTCGTAGTTGGTCATGGTAGGCATAGTATCCGAGGGCATCCCAGGATGCTGTGATTCTTTATGTCATCCAGCAATGTATTCCGCTCCATGATACTAGTCTGCGGCATATTAATGGCCGCTTGTTGCAGTCTGTAGGTTGCCCACCTGGCCTCTCTCTCCAGATATATATGAAGAGGGGGTAATTCCAGGAGGATTTCCATTGCAGCTGACGGTGTGGTGCTAATTGCTCCCGTTACGGTCATGCATGCTAATCTCTGCAGTCCAGAGAGTTTGGATTTGGCCGTCCGTTTGGAAATTTGACATTATGCAAGGAACATTAATAATCATTTTTATGTAGACCAATTTCTTTGTGAAATAGTTTCCAGCCGTTATTCACCAGAGACACGGAGTTATGTTGTTTCTTAGCTCCTTTATCCATTTGATAACTAAGTATCTAGTCGTAGAAACGTAACGAAACATTGGTGATAAGTTGTACCATCACAACACCTTTATTGAATAGGATACTCCAATTTTTGAAACAATGTCAGTAAACACCTTTATCATCCACCCTTCAATTGAATTAATATGTATTTAGTATGCTAATACATTACTATCGTGTCAAGTACATTACTACGTGGACAGATGTATTTAACTGCTAGTCAGTTGGGAGCGCCAAATGTGTTGCAACCCATAAAACATATCACATTCTAAACTAGTCGTTCAATCAAGAGATGGCGCGTTGTATGGAAAAAAAGTAGATGGCGTCCTACGTCGTTGTGATAAATACGTTACAGTAGCATTAATTTGTAGTCAAGACAAGTTTCTCGTAATCGCCCACCGCAGATTATAGTTAATTTTGGTTCACTTGCATTAATTAATACAAAACTCGTTTCGACATAGTAATTAATAGTTTTATGTGCTGCATTAAAATAACGAGAGAACACGTGTAGAACACTAAGCACATATTAATAGGCACGGCAAAACACGAACAAAACAATACCGACTATCCCTTATAATTTTGTAGGCTACAAAAAAAGGGATGCGTGCTCTTTAGTCCCAAAATTAGTTGCCTTCAGCTAAGTTTTGCTTTTCATTAAACTAAGGACAGTGCAAATATGGCCAATGAATTGAAAATATGTATTTATTTAGTTACTCTACTTGGTGGTCAACATTATCAGGAATATAACTTTTTTTGTTTTTAATAAAAATACCTGATACAGATCCATTAAAAAACTCTAGACATTTTACATTTTTAATAAAAAACAAACTATAACAAGGTGTCCCATAATTGCATGGACACAGAACCACCTAAAATTCCCGAAGGTCAAATGAGTCGAATTAAAGAAATTTACCAAAATGCTTCGCTTGATTGTTTTCGAGCTTCAAATTTATCTTAAAAAACTGAATTTCTAACGCTTTATAAGCGATTTTGATAAAATGTGGTGTGATGATAGACTTTATAACAACAATTTTCCAATGTCAATTTCGATATCATCAGAAATGCAGAAACTATCCCTATCCTTCTTTAATGCAAGTAACAATCTCATAAACTGAACGGTTTTTTTATATCTGCATTGTACGTCCAAATGTAGTTCAGTTTTACAAAGTATAAAAGATTACTCACACAAATTAAAGGAAACAATTCGTAGGTTGCTGGACATAGAAAATTAACAACAACAAGAAAAAAGACACACGGTAGTGTATGACAGTTTTTTTCTAAAGTTAAAAGTTGAATCCGTGTAAGTGTGATAAATCATTGTCTTTGACTGGCCCACTTTCCCAATGCTCCGATGGCTAAAATAAGAACAGAAAGTTGTTCTTTTGTTTATTCTTTGTTACTTTGATCTTTATTGTGTGCACTTTTCTTATACCGTTTGTGCTGCTATCGCTTTACAAATATGCGAGCTGTCTTTGAAATCCCAAACATAACTTTATCCCACTTCTGTTCTGTCAATTTTATTTCTTTTTCCTTTCTACTCACCGAAGTTTTGACGTATCGACAATAATTAAATGGATAAAGTTTTGTCTTGTTGAATATTCTCAGGAATAGCCTTAACTATAAACATATTTCCATTTATATTCCCTTTAATTTATGGACACAATAAAGATAACTACAGTTGGCATCTATTGCTTTTTGTGTTTATCGATGTTTTGTGTCCAACCAGTTATAATAATTGTGTATATCTATATTGGTTTGAATAAAAAATGGCTTCGTTGAACAATTTTATTTAAATTTTCACCAAAATTTTCAATTGCACTAATTCACTCTGTTAGGCATGCTGTCAATAAGATGATTAATGTCGGCTTGCGGTATCTCATCCTTAGCCTCCTGGATACGAATCCGAAAATCGTTAAAAGTTATCCGGGGGATGGGATAAATATCTCACTCTTCTACAAGTCATATCCCACATAGGGTCGATCATACACTGATCGAGTAAACCTATCGGCCATGAAAGCATCATCAGTCATCAGATTAGTTTCTTGTTAGAAGCTTAGAAGCTTGTTATAATCCTTCCCATATGAGGACGGGCATTATCTTGTTGAAAAATTCGAATCAGCCCTAATAGTAGGTAAAGCAATGCAACGAGTTCCAGCACGTCTGTTATATAATCGACAGCACAAGTTACCTCGAGTGAAGACTTACGCTGCCCTACTGTCATAGCATATCCCAAACTATCACACCTTTGATATGGCTGTCCGACGTTCAACAGTGAATTCCAAATTTAGGCGTTCCCCACATCGGTGTCTCACCTTCTTACGTTCATCAGGGACATCCAACCAAAATCAAGACTCATCACTGAACACTGTTTGATGCCATTCCTGCTACTAATTCATTCTGTCATTACAGTGTGCCAACCTGTGGGAGGAATGACGTAGAGTAAGGGGTAAGTCCTAAAATGGTCGGTAGGAATGAAGTCCAAAATCTCTAGTTCGGCGATATACTGACGCAATTGGCATCCTTCGATCTGAAACTTCTGTCCATCAAATTCCCATAGCTCGTGTCATGGAAAATCTATCTCGTAGGTCCAAAGTTCATAGATGGTGTTCTTCCCGATGTGTGGTTGTTCTGTAGCGTCCGGATCCGCGTTGTCGCTTATGTCAACCTTTCTCAGACCATCTTGTCTAACATCTTAATACCGTTGCCACATTATGGCCCACACGATTAGCAATATTCCGTAATGAAAGGCCAGTTTCCTTCATAACGATTCTTAATTACAATGAAACAAAACTTCTCTGGTAATTGCACAAAATTTTTCAACGATTATTTGCTGTTGTGTTTTTTATTCAAACGAATATATTTGGTACATACAGATCAATCCAAACCACTAGATATACGACCAGCGGCATGCGCAGTTTACAGATGCCCGTCTGAATACGAAGTCCGAACGAAAGTTAACGATTGCGCCTGCTGAGAGGATCATACGAGACGAAGTAGATTAGTAGATTTCAGTATCGCTAAAGCTGCGGTGGAGATTGCTGCTCGTTCATCTAAAGAAATCTTTCGCATTAACATATATACTAAAATTTATCTGAGTGTTCACAATATCTTCGGAGACGCCACAGATAGTAAAACACTAGATTTATGAAAAATATCAGAGCAGCACACAAACAAATATTTATTTTTTTCGAAACAAAGGGTAATTCTAAAAACATAAATTAATATTCTCTTAAATAAATAATTCAAATTAAATGCTCAAAAAGGCCTCCTTCTTGAGCAAATCAATAGCCTAACCTACTGTAAAAGCTCCTTCTGACATTCGCGCTGCGATCGCCCCATCGTGCTGGCAACAGACGGGCAACTGTAAACTACGCATATCGCTTATCATGTATCTAGTAGTCTGGTTCGATCTGTTTAATAAACAACCATGGTATATTAAGTCTCTCTATTAAAATTGCACACTACACAGTTATACAACGTGTTGGCTAAAGATGTCCAATATGTGCTATAAAACAACTAACCAAAAACACAAAAGTTTGCGCAGCTCCAGCGGATACTCTGTATAACGTATAGGGTCAAATTTATTTTTAGCATTCATGCTAAATTAATTCGTTTTCATATATGAATTTCTAATTTTTAATTACCCAGGTTGTAAGAATACTAAGGAACAAATTATTTGAAATTTAACGAATATCAGTGTGTCAGTGTGTGAATACCAGCACGAGACGTTTTTAGTAATATCATAAATTCTGAGTAGCGTGGCACATTTTATGCAAATTTCCTTATATGAATTCAGATATGCATTTGTGGTCTACGCACGCATTTCCCCCGTATATATACGATAGGAGATTTGATTTCGTTTTGGGCCGCTTCACACTTTGCATTGTTAATAACTTAATTTATTTAAACCCCTTGTGATTTTGTGAAGGGACTAAATATGCGGCGTGTAGTTGTCATTGTTTTAAATTAGATCTAGAAAGTTCGTAACTAGTAGGCGCCTGGAATTTTTATTATTAACTGAAAAAAATATACTCCGTTACATATTTAATAACTCATATAATAATACCTAAATATTATTCTTATTTTTTCTTCTTACACAGCATACTTTAGAAAGATATTTTTAAACTTGTCTACAGAAATAACTTTTGGAATAAACTGGTTTCAAGATCAGAGTAAAGTAGTTAAGATTTTATTTTTCCAACAATAAGAATAGAACGCGAACAGAATTTCAAAAGTATATAAAAAGACACATCGGTGCCAATTTTTTGGCCTTGATGAGCAACAACACAGCCCGTCTCCACCTGGCCTGTTAGACACGCGATAAGAGTATTGTGTGCTGTACTCTACTTTTTGTTTAGTTGTTCCTAATATACACCGTATGCTACTCCTTAAATTACGTTGACCTGATGAGGAACAATAATTCTGAAACACCAGGGTCCATAGCTGCCTCATGTTCATTTTTGAAGGATATGACCCGATTCCCGTTTGTACGTATAAATTTTTCTGGTATTCTGCAAGATGCCTTATAGCATGCCTGAAATTTTTTCCGCACTCTAATTATGACATGATGACTGAGGCAAACAATATGATTTCTAACCTCTCGGCTAAGGAGTTAGGGACCAAGGTTCGATTGCTAGCGAATTTTGTTTATTTTAAAAGGCGAGAAATTTGTTTTCTATATGTTTGTACCTCTTTTAAAGTGTTCGACGGTTCGGTTTCCTCCGCCGTTGTATATTTTGATTAAATGGCGGCTTCTTATTATATCTTTAGCTAATTTGTCAAGGCAGTGAATAATTTTCTCATTCTGTTCGCAAAAAGAATAAATGACTATAGAATTTAAAAACGTTCTTAGTTTCTAAATAATTTTATAAATATGCATTTTCATATGCAATATAAACATAAAGATTGTACAATTTTTGATGGATAGACAACGTAACTGGTGCAAGTCGATATCGGCGTAATCCCGCAATTAATTTTTATATAAATAAGGAGATAAAAGATGGAGGTAATATGTCTTTCGTTTCTGCCACCGAGCGTTTAATTAATCAAATTAAATATAGGCAATAATTCAGACGGTGCTCTTTTATTAGTCTTGTAAACTCGTGAAATTTTAAAAGTTATATACAGTGAAAGTGAAACGTTTATACTTAAATACTAAAATTAAAATATTTTACGTTTGTTTGGGTAGACCGTTAATTTCTTAGGGGTAGTTAGCGGTTTCTACGCGTCCATCTTGTTCCAACAATAGTCTATTTTCCTCGAAAAAACTCATTTAATTTTCTACAAGCTCGCGAAACAATTTCTTGCAACAATTATTACTGTATTTGCTAAAACTGCTGTCTCCTTTAAAGATTATACAGGGTATTTCAATGATGTCACTTTTTGTCGTGACATCATTGAAATACATGAACAGGCTTTTAAAATAATTACGCAGGGATGGTTGAAAATACTGCCTTCAAAGTTGACAGAGATATTTGTTTTCATAGTAACTACATACTCGAGGTTTTATCAAAAACTAGTGGCGTTGAAGTGAGGGCGAGTTGTGGTGATAGAATCTTAGATAAAAAAGTTGTTTGTAACCGAACGAATTTTTATTTTGTTGCTTTAGATGCACCATCCCTGTCCCCTTCATTTTTTTCGTACATCGTATCATTCATGAGTAAAAATTAAAAGATCATCTGAATGTCATTAGCACCAGGAAAAAACCGTTTATCAATTTTCATATGGATATCTCAAAACTGCTAGAATTATGGCAGAAAATTAAAATTTGGGCTTTAACACCCCATTTCTCTTCTAATATCAAATTTTCACCTAGGGTAAATTTGACTAAATTGTAATATTTTAATGCCCAGAATCCACTATTGCTCTGTGTCCCATTACTTAATAGGTACTTTGTGTAAAGCATTAGGTAATTCCTTATTATATATTTTTAATCAATACTTAATTAATCTTTCCTAACAAACAAAAAATGTTAGATTTTTTTTAAATTTTGAATTAACCTACAACTATCGAATAATAATTATTGCAGTGTACTATTTTCAGTAATAACAGGGATTTCAGTATTGTTCTGAGTGAAATTGGTATACGAATATAATAAGTGAAATACTGGATCATATTTATTCCAACTATTATTTTCTAGGCTTTTTAGCTTTGATCCTTATCTGGAATAGTTTGTATATTATTACGATATTAATTCAACGGCATATGCGTGTGGAGTAGGTATGATTTGCTTGATACAGTTCATATATTATATGCATATATACGATGGTTTGATAAATGTTTACGCACATTTGATAAGAAGCCTTTATAATATTTCATAGACTTGCCAGGAAAGCTGTAATGAACAGGGTGGTCGGTCTATCGATTTGATTTTAGAATTTCAGTTAATATAGAAAATATTTGGAAAATAATGACTAGTTTTTAAAAAATCTGACGTATTGCTTCGTACTTATGCATTTCTAGAAAAAATAATAAAATAATTATTGGGTATTACAAAAGCATTCTTTCAAACCTATAATGATAATAATATTAAATACCAATAGTTTTTTATACGTTATACTATAGGCATTTATTATTATTATCATGTTAGGTTTGAAAGAATGCTTTTGTAATACCCAATATTTCCCATACGTCATTATTTAGTTTTCAAATTTTGTAAACCACTTTCCATAAATATGAAGGATATTGGCTTATTAATTTTGTTGGCGTATCCATTGTCCAGTAAAACATCATTAAGTTTATTTCTTACAAGAAAAACTACTTAAAAAATTTAAATGTTCAAAATTGAGCCATGATTAGCCCATTACAGAAGACAAAATATGTCAAAAAATGTGCGACAAAAAATAGCTTACCGCAAAGATCGGAATTGAGGCCTTTCTTCTTTCTGCTGCACGTAAATGATATATCGATGATACCATTACATATGGGAGATGATACCA
This sequence comes from Rhamnusium bicolor, assembly GCA_029963845.1. Classification (NCBI taxonomy): domain Eukaryota; kingdom Metazoa; phylum Arthropoda; class Insecta; order Coleoptera; family Cerambycidae; genus Rhamnusium; species Rhamnusium bicolor. The sequence goes on from JANEYF010001344.1 coordinate 6,543,562, forward strand.
TTACAGATGCTCTGCAATTATGACGATGAATATACAGACTGAGCAAAATTCAATTTTGGTATTATATATTTAACAATGAGTGCAAGGAAGACAATACAGTGCTAATAATTGTAAAATAAGGATATAAACAACCACGCCCTCCGCCAACTGGGAAGTGTGTGGAATCGCCACCCATGTAATTTGATTTCTTGACCGTTTCTATCCTTATTTTATACATATAATTATCAGCACTGTAGTGTCTTCCTCGCGCTCATAAATTAGACAGCCCCCAAATCCAGTCTGTAGACAGCAAACCGCTTAAACCTACTGCGCTATCGAACTCTCGGTAACTAACTACTATTAATATTTATTTAATGCAAGATTAATTATTATGATTAAAGACAGGTACCAACAGTATGAAAAGACAGAAAACTAAAGCCATCATAAAGGATTATGTGAAAACTATACTAGCCGGTCTTTATAATGAGCCAGAAATTTATTTCAAAAATCAAATTAAGAATTTTTACTAGGCATTTAATATGTATTTGAAATGTTGTCTCTATGCCTCCCTATATTTCCATGCATGGTGTTTATGTTAGCGTTAATAATTATGTTTGAATTTTCCTTTACTATGTAGTTCTGATATTAATTATGCGTCTCTACTAACTAAACACCAAGCATTAACAAGATTAGATTTTTAAGTAAAAGTAATTAAAAATCCCTTTGGATAAAACGTTTTCATAATAATAATAGTCTTTAAGAAATAGCGTGTTGTGTTCTTAATTGCTGTAAGATTAAGCCATTCAAGAATAGTATGTTACTCACCAATATATTTATTAAAAACTGTATATATTAATTTAATGTGTAAAATAATATATTTTGTGAAATATTCATGCTTACAGCACAAGAAACTTGTCTATATTTTTTGCAAAATGGCTTGTTCAGATATTTCTAGGGAAGTATTATGAGACAAGACGTCCGAAATCTTCTAACAACGATAAAAACAAACCACTAAGTATATTTTTTCAGGTTATAGTTAACTAGAAAACCATGTTTTACTGATATAAAAAGTGCAATTTGGATGAGGTAATTAAAAAATTCGATAGATCTTATATTTTTGTGCAATCTTCATTTCTCTTTTCAAATATTAACTTATTTTTGACTCTTCTAGAGACTGAAATAATATTGAACATTTTCAAACTTTTACATACGTTCGTGTTTTTAGTGCCGCAAAAGCTTTGATTAGAATTTTTTAGTGTTGGATCAATTTTTCGCTTTATAACTTGTAAACTTCTGACTTTAAATTTACCTTAACATATCCACAGTTTTTCGTAAAGATATGGCCACCAGAAATAATTGTAATTATTAATTGTTTTATTAACCGGGCCACTTTTAAGACATTTATAGGCGTCGGTGAGGGGCATGGTGCAACTTACAAAGACTTACTTCTTATAGCATGTCCATTAGCAGTTGTTTATAATAGTCAGCATACACTTGCATCATTACTAAACCTACTATAGTAAACTCCAGAAAATTAAAACAACTATTCAATCTAGGAGCAAGATTGTATTGGATTAAATCATAGTATTCTTAGTATTATATTATATTCAGAAAACAATGAGAAATGATGATGAAATGTAAGAAACTATAGGTATTTGTTTTTATTATCATATTAGGTTTGAAAGGATGCTTATGGAATACCCAGTAATTATTTTGTTATTTTTGACATGTTTAAGATAAAAAAACTGTGGTCTCTAGATAAATAAACATAAAAAGAAACAAAACACACCACATAAATTAGACAAACCCCAAACCAAATCCGAAACTGCACGGTTGAAAAAAACGCGGAAACACAACCAAACCCTTTGACTTCGTCAGAATCGAAACCGGGGTTTGAACCCGGGAGTCGATAGGCAGTAAACCAGCTACGTTTGTCACTTAATGCTCCAGCTCGCTACGATATCGAGCTCAGTAAATGAAACAAAACACACAATAGACGAAATATTTGAATATTAATGATTGAATAATGAATGATAAACGTTTTTTATGATATAAAAAAAAACAAATGCTTTATTGATGTCCCCAAATTATTAATTTTGTGTTTTGTCTGTTAATAAATTTAAGGGTATAAGATATTAGTATTTATTTCTCAAAGCAATTTTTTTCGGTATTTTAGAAAAATTGCCGAATAGCACTTGTACTCACATTACGTATGGAAGTAAAATAGATCGTTGAAAAAAAATTTTTTCTTTTTTCGTATAAAAACAAAATATCGATATCCTTTGTAATAATTAAATTTAGTACAAATTTCATTTCGCATTCTCCTTAATATTCTTACTAAAAACAAGTTGGGCATAACAAATTTATATTTTATATTTTGAACAGATAAAGTTACTTACCTCTCAGGTTTACGAGAAAAGGAAAAAAATCCAATATTCCAATTTTTGTAATAACAAATGTGACCTGCTTTTTTCTTTGCCGCTTCCATCACACCACATTAAAAAACAAACCAAAAAATAAAGTATATAAATATGCACTTAAAGCAGAGTAAAACGAATAAAAGTGTCTATAACCTGGAACGAAATAAACACACGAAACAAAACAACAGAAACGCTTACACTTCCTGACAAAACATACAGGATAGTCGTAGAGGCCGCCGATTACTATGCCTAGCGACAAGCCGAGATAACCTACTGGTCACTGGAAACCTGTTGTTATGCTCATGTTGTACGTTCGCCCTCTACCTCCGCATTGTAGACTGCATTACAACGGGCCGGCTTTATTTATTGTACTACACCTTATATTTTACAGTTTTCTTTTTTTTTTTTTTGTATATTGTTTTTGCTGAAACTACGTTTATCTTTTTAGTGGACTTCAGTCATCAAGCTATTAAACTGAAAAAAAAGATAGTTATTCGAATTTAGTGATAAATAAATAACCATTGCGATTAGAATACAAATATTATACAAATAACTTTATATATGGTAAAGTCGAAGTAAAGATTTACACTGTTGTTCTCCACAAAGGAATTGTTAAATCTGTTTACAGATGCGAAGTTTCCTAATTTATTTTATCGTATGGTAGTTTTATTTATAACTTAAGCTTTTAAATTGTTACAAAGTTGGCACACTCTAAACAGATTATCTCCTTGTGTAAATTATTTAGAAGCAGACCTAATTAGCTTTATTGGCCATTTTCAGGGGGATTATTTTCGCTTATGAAAGATCATAAACGTTGCAGAAGATAACAAAAACTTATTAACAAAATTAAGCTAAATCTATTCAAAACATGCTTTCGAAATTTATATTGCATAACGCGACGAGGCTTTAGATATACATGACCTATATTATAGTGGGGCTGTTCTAACAAAGGAGAAAGAAATACATCAAACGCATAGCAGGAAACTCATTATATTGTCAAATAATCTTCTGGAGAGAGACTTATATTAAAAAACGTTCAAATTTTCTCGTGAAAAAATAAACTTCTGCTTTTCCCGGTTCCGTGAATAAATATCTGAGTCTGACATAATTAATTTACCTAAAAATACAAGTTATAATCGATGCAAGTTGTAATTACAAAATTGTATAAACATGTCTGGACTACTTTATTACTCGTCTAAGGCCCGGTTTTTGAATGCCCAGTTAGCAAAATTATCCGTCGCGGTCGGTTAGTGTGAAATGGGTGAATTCTATTGGCCGAGAAGTCACTAATTGATGGATAATTCAGCTAACCAAGCATTGATAAACCGGCCCTAAGTGTTAAATGTGAAATATATGCATTTTGTATAACATACTTCCATTAATTTATATTATAAATTTTCTAGGTTTAATAATAGCATAATTTCATAATTTTCTATTTCACGCTTTTTTACTTTAAAGTATTTCTGTACGACCTTGATTTAAATGGGACAATGCAATGATATAATTTATAAAATAAAATTGCACGAATTCTCAGAATTATAAAGTTAAATAATTGACGAAATTCTAAATATATCTATTAGGCATTCTAATATGTATATCTACTGGATGTCCGACTTAGAACTTTTCGGGCATATATCTCACCTGTAGTAAGAGGTAACCAACTAAAGCAAGTACGATAATTTAATGTCTTATTCGATTTTCAATAAAGATATACCGAGTGTAACAGTATCATGGTACACCCCCTTTTCACCTTTAGTTTTGAAGGTAATTGATTGAAATTTGGGATATCCTATATACATAATAAGCGGCACTATTTGACATACAAGTGATTTTTTTTTCACTTCCGGTTTCGCCGGAAGTGACACTAACTTTTGATTTTTAAATGGAACATCCTGTATATTATTGCATTTTTGAATTCTGCATAATTTTCTGAATCCAACGATACTAAATAAGTGCATTTGAAACGTCAATATTTTTTAAAATATAATTTTTGATTTTCCATTTAGGTGTGCTATTCCGGTTCCGATTTATTCTAAATGACCCGTGTAATGCTAGAAAAATCGAAATCCCTTCAAAAATACTAAATTACATGATTTATGAGGAAATAAAGTTCATCAAAATGGTTTTTGGGGAATCAAGGTATCAATGACGCAGTAAAATAAGAAATTTTCATTCATCGCTCTCAATCCTTCTACATAAATACTCTTACACATAATAATAGTCTTATATCTCTCGGGAGATACACATTACTATCTTCACGCAACTGTAATTTTCATACTTGTTTTGTTTTCGTTAATGAAAAGACTTCTTCTAATTCCAAGTATTATTTTTAGTAGCATCAGCACTACATGGTGACCCCGACGTGATTAGAAGAAGTCGGGTGCTCGTGAAATAATTAGTGCTTCAAACATAAAAAAACTAACAAAATGCAGAGTAAATAGTTAGCGGACTACTCCTGGACTCTCAAGAGGGATGTTCATCAAGCAAAGTAAAGCAGAAAATCTATAAAAATACATTTTAGGGCCATATTAAATCCATTTAACATATTGACAGGCTTGGCTTGGTGGTGTAGACTAGAAATCTAACCACCATAGCTGCAGGTTCAAATCCCGCCACTGGCACTGGTAATGTCGATGGAAATGGTTGTATGTCCATGTTTTTCTAGGTGTTTATCTATTTATTTATTGAATAATATAATAAAATGACATTAGCTAACACAAAAATGTTAATTAATCAAAAACTATGCCCGATAGAAAAATTTTGTTTACAGATTTCAAATCAGCTCAAAATATACTATAAGAAACAACTTTTCGTTTAAATTTGTCGACCAATGAGTTAAAGTATATTTTCCAATCATAAATCAGAACTCATGTTTTTTGTTCAACTACGAAATCGAATTTATTTTATTGGCAAATTATGAATTTTAAGTTTTCTTAAAAGAAACAAGATATATGACGTATATAATTATATGTATGAATTCATACTCATCTTTTAACAACCTTATGATTTTTAGCGCCTTCACAAATCCTGCCAATTTATTTATTGATCGTTCATGACAGTAACTGTCAACATACAGGTATTTTATGAAATGAATAAACTCAGAAAAAATATTAATTTTCATTTTTTAACCGTACTTTAAACAGATGTTGTAGACAAAGACAAATTTCCCTGTGATTGAGTGCTTTGATGTCACCGACTACCCAAGTAATATATTTTTGTTTAAAATATTTCTTATTTCTACAGTTATGACTTTCCTTATTTAAATGAATGAATGACCTATCAAATCATAAATAATAAAAAAAAACAAACGACTTATTGCACTACTCCTTATACTTATGTAATACTCTTAATTTAGAGAAACATGCTAACATAATTATTTTGTTATTTCTGTCAATGATATTAGGTATAAAAATAAAACTACATTTCCAATTATATTTTGTCAACGGGCAAATTTAGACAGGGGTAACCCTTCTCCAAATAAATCTAAACCCGGATTATAGAACAGGAACCAAGACTTTCGGTTACTCTGGTAACCGATGCCACAAAATATAAAATAATTTGGAGTCATGTAGACCCAAAAAAGAACAGAGTTTATGATATAATCTAGTGATGGCAATAATTCCTACTTAGAGTCTTTTACGAACGATATGTTCATGTGTTTATATAACATTTTGAGAAAATAAATTGAAAGGGTGGATGGGTGAAGGTGTTAACTGATAATCTGTCAGAAAAACATTTTTACCCACCTTTATTTACCAGAGCCAAGGAGTTATGTTATTTCTTAGCTCCTTTATCCACTCGCTATCTGCGCATCTGGTCATAGAAACGTAACGAAACATTGGTGTAATATCACACACCTTTATCGAATACGATACTCCAATTTTTTGATACAGTGTCAGTTAACACCTTTATCCATCGACCCCTTCAATTATTATTATAAGTCTTAACTTTGAGCCAAAAAAATTAATTCAAATGAAAACTGTTTCCAGGTCGCGAACTTCTGCCCACATAATAACAAAATTATCATAAATTTCAAAAAAAAAATAGTGACCATTTTAAGATGATACTGATACAAATTTCATAATGACGTTATAATACACACAAATTTACCAAATCTAAATTTTGTTTTTTTAGCCGTTTACTTTGAATTTCACAAGGGCCGGTCCATACACTTGCTGAACACTGTATAATCAGCATTTCTTACGAACAAAAATATTAGAAGGTCTTGCCGACATATCTGTGTACACAATATTTCTCTTAGTTGGTGCATTGAAAAGCAAAGTAGATGATGCTCCTCATATAGAACGTGTTTTACATTATTTTCTGTTCTATAGATTCATTCAATTTGCAGCGTATTCCATATCCAGGATACATTACAGATTTGTTATGTACATGATAAATTTAAATAAGCACCAAACATCCCCCAAATGGTCGTGTTAGAATAAGTTCAGGAAGACGAACAACCAATATAAAAGTAATTTCTTAGAAGAAATAAACACCGTAAATAAGAAGTGCATCAACAAATTTCGAAATATAAAGTCTGTAACACATTTTATAGATTCAGTTTCACAATACCTACATATAAACGTCGTCGTATCGTAAATATGTGATAAAATATAGGGAAATTTAAATTTATTTCTCAATATTACATTTCAACAAACAGAAATATCTTAAGGGACTTATCGATACAAAATAGCTTTCCACAAATGTTCACAACAAAATGGGTAAATATGAAGAAGTACGAAAATTCATATGTAAATATGTTGAATGTAACACAAACAAGCACATTTAATAACAATAATACAATAAAATATTGCAGATTGGTAGGAAATGAATGTAAATATTTAGCCTAGGGGAAAAGTATGAAATAAATTTAATATATTTTTTATTCGTATCGTGGTTTACCCGTGACTTGAAACGTTTTTGTAAATCTTTTTGGAATTTATGTTAAATCATTTTAGCTATGTTTAATGGTTTTCCCATGTTCATTAAAGTCATTATTGATATAATAATATACAGGTTTTAGTTTCAGAACGCGCACCGTCTTGGCAGTTATTAACTGATTTATGAGTCATCCACTCCATTCTTTTTACTTTGTAAACTTTTTCGTAACATTTGGTGTCTATGAATTGTTGAGCTAGCAGCAATTTGAGTTATTTAATCTAATACAACTTAGATCGAATTTGAAGTAGAGGCTTGGCCAAATCTTATAATTCGTAAACCGAAAATTAATATTCTGTCCAGTCAGATAAACGTAATTTAACAGCAGATATTGCTGTTAAATCTTAAAATAAATTATGGAACACCCTCTTGCGGATTTATCTTCAACTTAACAAAACTATAAATACTGACCTAGACTTTTAAAATAGATTTACTATACTTACTACATGGTTGTTAAAAATAAATGGGACTATTTTACATTTGCAATAATTTCTTGTGTCACTTATTTTTTGGCGCGAAATTAAGTTTTTATTGAACGATTTCAGATTGTCGAATGTCTAAAAGTTGAATTTTGCTTCTTAGTTTAATAAAACTTTTGCAAATAATGTTTTATTACAACTCATTCGTGTAATTTGGTTTATTAACATTTATTAATAAATGAAATTATAATTTATTTTCTCAGTAATTATACACAAATGCTAATGAACAAAGTATCCCGTTTTTTTCTCCAAAATATTGAAGAAGTATGAATAATTGTTGCCGATTTTGCTTTTTTTGGCATTGGACGTGGTCAGTTAGCCAGTTACATACGTATATAATTGAAAATCTAACCTAAACGATACATCCTTCTGAAGGTAATTATGTTAATTAGTTAATTATATATTATCTCGGTTATTAAATATTACCAAACTATAGTTTAATTGCCACCGTTTACATCTATAGGTATTTTAAAATTAAATTAAAAATGTTTAAAAGTGACTAAGTGCTTGAAAATTTACTGCAGACACTAAAGTCTAATTTAATATATTTATATTGATATTTTTATGGCTGCCTAGGTATATTAATAGGCATATGCTTTATTTTTATATATCATAACACATATTTCAAAACACCATTAGAATATCAATAAAACATAAATAATGTATGCGTGTCACTTTAGGCACGAATAATATATATAATGTTAATAACTAATAATTATTTATCGTGCAATTTTAAAAAATTGTTATTTTATGGTAAATGCATTATCTCCTAGTCATGCTTTTAAAAGTGCACATATATATTTTTTCTCATTTAATAATTTGTCTTAGTATGGGCCTTTTCACTACTTCTTAAATCTCAAAACAAATATGTTTATTTGAAAGCTAACTGATAGATATTCACTTTGTGCAACTCTGTTTGAAATATAAGTCTCCCATTGTTTAATAAAAAAATAAACATTTATTATGGCAATTTGAACACTCATTTGACCTTGAAGCTGAGTGACGCCACACAAACCGGAATCATGTTGGTAGCATTTGTCAGAACGCCTAATACTACTAACATCACACCACAACTGACACATTTTACATTGTTTACGGTTAGTTTTGTGGTTATGTTCTGTGTGTTGATTTACGAATCGTGTTTTGCTTTGTTTCTGCACATTATTGGAAGAAAATGGAGCCAGGATTTTCTAAAGGAAATGCAGAAAATCTGCCGAAAGTTGACTTTATTATGGTGGACGAGTTTTACATGTCAAATTTGGATCATTTTTCAGCAGAAGTCAGGAAAATTAAAACAAAACTATAAGTCATTAGTAATCTTATTTTCGTGTAATTTATTTATAAATATAATGGAACTACCATTATTTTAACATGCAATTGTTGTTACAATATTTTTCCAGTTTTCCGATTCTTCTTTTAACTGTAAAATTTCAATAATTTAGCATCAATTTCTAAACACAACTACTTTTCTTACATCAAAATGATCTTCACAACAGTAAATGTTTCTGGTTTTCGTCCACTGCTTCTCAACTTTGGCTATTTTAAACCATGCTCTTCGTCTATTTGCATCTGGTGGAACGTAAACGAAAATTTTGATTGGACAATTCATGTTGTTATTTGTACATGTTGGTACAAAGCACTTTTTAAACATGTTCCACACACAACAATCCAAACTAAAAACAAACGACTGTCAAAGTCAATTTCGACATCAACTGTCAAAAAGCAGAGAACCAACTTTGCAATACACCGATGTGTCATGTTCAAGGTCGTAGTCCCTTTAACGTCACTAAGGTGAGTTGCGTGACGTCACGTAAAGGCGCGCGCTTTATTTCCGCACTTTTGTTATTTTTTTTTTCGATAGAAATCGTGCTCAAAAAAAATAGAAAATACGGCAAGTTTTTTTTATAAAACACTATCACATACAGCAATAAAAAAATCTGTGAAAAGGCCGATTGGTTTATTTTAAACAAAAAATTATACGAACGTACTAAGAAATATTTAAAAATTACGCGAAGAAAACGTTAAATCTTACCAAATGGTCACCTAGTGGTAGTAATAGTAATAGTTGGGGAATGATGGCATTAGGCAAGTAGGCCATAAACGGTACCTTTAGTCGTCGCCTTGGTAATCATAACTATTCAGTAAAATGTTATTATCGTTATTGTAATTTAATGCAAAAATGATCTACTACATTGTAATGTTCTAAATAAGTATATTGAACAGAGTCGAAGTTCAATGTTAGGAAGATGTAATGTGCTGACTAATCGAACTCCTCCGATTATGCACGTAATTTGAATTTGGAGATCACTGTAGTCATATTGATTTTTTGAATCATATTAAAAAAATAGCAAAAAATATTCTCGGATGTACAGTGGCCACAGGAACATAAGCGAATTGTTTGAATACACAGTTAATCCTATTTCTATTTCGGTATTACCTCAAGATTTCAATCTTCGCACTCTTCTGTTTCCTCTGGTTATAAATGATTTCTAAGCTACCATTCATTGACCCAATCGTTTTCCAGTGGTTGCGCCCCATTTTTTATTTAAGCTAAATATTTGTTACATTCCTAATTAATCTTAAATGCTCAATATGTTTGATAGTAATCAAACATATTGAGCAGCATTAGACATCTGTTCTACCATATTTGAGATAAACTCCTTGAATCTAGTTTGAAATTACCGTCTAAGTTGTCCAAAATACTTTTGATGACAGTCCTAATTTCGTAAATCTTTTCGTTTGATTCAATGTTGTCCTTTATATTGCCTAAAAATTGTTGTAGTTCATCTCCCGATGAATGAACCACTGTCATACCTATAACTTTAAAAATCTAGACCTCGTCATTGACCAATGGAAAAGGTTTTTGACTTGCATACGCCATTAAGGATTATTCAGTTTATGTTTTTGACTAATGGTTATCCATCATTTTATTTATTGGTGTAAATTAAGAATTAATTTACCTTTTGCGAACTAAGAACAAAAAAAGAAAAATATTCTATTAAGTGTCCTTACAGGTTCTCTTGAAATAAAGCGGTACCTATGCAAAAAAACACAAATGATGCTAAAGTTTTTCGTAACGTCGCAAAAAAAATGTGTTTGTATAAATAAATACAGAAATAGGAAATAAGCAAGAGTCGTTACGAAGGCTAATGTAGAGTATTCGACGACAAAATTGGAAGCACATCGACCGTCCGTGTTATTTCCAACGAATTTTGTTCAATCACGTACTTTGCATACAGATGATCAACTGTGCCACTCCGACGCCCGTTCTTATCCGTCCAAGGAAAGCCGATAATACAACCATCACTTTTACTTATTTAAAAAAAAACGATTTAGACAGAGCTGATAAAAACATTCACTCATTTTGCTTGTCTCAGCGAATTTCAAAGTAATAAATATTATTTCAAATAGTTAATCGACTCTCTCTCAAAGTAACACATAATAATAATTTAGAAAATTAAAAAGTGAATTATTTCATATTGATCATGATATTTTTTAAATTTATTAAATTTTAAATGTTATAATAATTTCAGTCCTTTATTTTCTGCACGCAAAATTACATAAAATAATGATTTTTATCAATTAAGTAATTACGTATGTTGATTGTAGGTTTTTTTGACAACATACATGCTCTGAAATTCATTTTCTATAAGTTGTTCCTGTCTATCCATTGTATTATGATGATTAATGACTCCACTTATCTTATTTATATTTTCATCTTTCTGATTTTAATAAAAATGCCCTTTCATAGAGATTATTCAGCAGAAATTACATCGTGCCACCACAAGCATCTTACTACATCCATTCTTCGTGGTGCACGGATTATCTCGTGTGTCTGGAACATTAAGGTTATGGCATTTTTTTTCTGTAATGTTTTCCGTATTATAGGTACATTTTCGAACTTGCCCATACTTGTCTGTAGATGGAAGATTAAAAACCTCCGAAACTGGTAGCATTTAAATAAAAATATCGTAGGGGGCAAGAAGAAAGGAATAAAATACCTTTTCGTGTTTTCCTGTTTTGGATAAAAAATCATCTGTGGTTTGTGCAAACTTAGGAATTATTTATTGAAATTTTATTAGACAAATCAATACTAACAGTAAAACCTTGTCGGTAGTTGCCTGGCAAGTGGCTCGCCGAAGCCCTAAAGAACGACAACTGAACGACAAATTTATGTTTTTGAAAAATACTGAAACATTTGCACCACTTTCCCACAGTTAGACGACTTTTATTTGGTAAATATACAATTTCTTTTAAGTTTAAATGAGTTTAAGAAACATACCTGTAATAAAACGAAATTCTCCGTTGAGAATATTCGAGGCGCGCATCCGTCCATTTTGCAATTCCTGTTGGTTGTGAACGTAGTTTTGTTCACTTCATGTTATGGCGTTGCTTAACGCTTGTTGAATTCGAAAATCACACGTCCAATACGACCATTCAGACAAAAGGCGCACGATAAAGGGATTGCTGAATATTACATTCACCACCACACGGCAAGTGATGGGGAAAACGAATTTAAAGAAAAGCCAACTTGACACATTTTCTTCCATTATTCTTTATTGTTAATTTTCGAAAGAAAGGGGAAATATTTCATCGTTTCGACAAAAGAAATCAATAAGTGCTAAACGCAATTGTTGAAAAGTGTTATTTTGAATTACGAATTGTTGCCAGAAATAGACAAGCTTTAATGCGTTAGAATATACCATACCGTTATGAATTATTTAGTAACTTACTAGGAATAAGACATTTTACTGCAGATGTTTTAATAACAATTTAGAATTAAAAACAGGACGTTTATTTCACAATAAACAGCCGATTCTTGTAGTAATTTACAATATTTTGAGTTCTAATTAAATTTAGATTTAATTACATAATGTATTGGAATAGTGAATTTAATTTTAATAAGATAACACCACAGGTAATAGAACCCGCTGAATCCTTGAACGTACCTCAAGGTTCTTGCGGGAGAGGGCTACACATTTAGTGTGGAGATACACGAAGCCTCAAATAAATCATTATTTTATTATAGACAATATATTGGGGATTTTGCTTCTTATGTTTAAAACAGTAGATTAGTCAGTTTTTTAACAAATAAATGAATAGAATATATTGGTGTTCTGATTCGAAAACTAATATTTCTAATTTCGTAGTGAATCTCACTATTTAGGTATTCCGAGAAGCATTACGGGGCAACATTCTATGAAAATGTTACCCCTTTCATGCATTCGCTGTCATTTGTTACATCTTATGTGTTCAGTATGATAAATCATTTATATGTAATGTTTGATTTTGCTCTATTCCAGTAAATCTGTTTTAAAAACATTATACACTAGTCACAAAAATTAAGGGATATTAAAAAAAAACAATTTTTTCTGAAATTTTTTTTATTTTTTCGAACGAGTCATGTTTTTGAGCAAAAAAATAAGGATTTTTGCCAAAAAACCATATTGAAGTCGAAAATATGCATAAAAATCAAAAAATTGCTTGCTAAGATGATTTTTGGCCGAAACGATCAATTTAAACCTTCGGGGCACTAAGAAAAAAAAATCGCAGCACTTTGCAACTTTGAGGGTATTTTAGGGACACTTTGAGGTTAAAAAGTTACCGGCGATATCCTTCGTTAATTCACTATATCCAAAGTTATACCAAATTGTCCAAATATCGTTAAATTCGCAAATTTTCAACTTTTTTCAGCCAACATCAAAATTTTTTATCAATCACCACTAATTGTGTCTTATAGAGAATATTTTGCAGTTTCCAAAACCCTACCTCCATTTTCTGTACGATTATTAGTTCCCGAGTAATCGATTGTCAAAGTTGAAATGGACTTTTTGCTTTGATCAACGATAACTCCGCGGCAAATCATCGCACAGAGCTCTTTCAGAGATCAAATTAAAGCTAATTAAATTGTCTAGAAGAGCTTTATGGTCGCATGATGAAAAAAAATTTGTTGAAGTCCACAGACCATTTTAAAGACGAGAAAAAATTTGGAAAAATTTTTTTTTGTTGATTTTCGGATAATTATGTGAAAACCGCCCACGCAAAAAAAATTTACAGTCCAGGTCTGAAAACTAGACACTTAAAGCTACAATTTCCTATTTTTTTATTTTCTGTACGACCATTTTTCGCCGAGTTATCTCTTGTTGAAAATCACCCTAAAATTTGGAACTTTTTTAATATCCCTTAATTTTTGTGACTAGGTAACGGAGTTAAATTTTAAATAAATAGTAACAGTAAAATATATCAGAAGAAAAATATACAGATATACTTTACTAAACGTATCCTCACCACAAAATATAGATGCGCCCATAAGAAAACAAACCAAATGTTCATGTTTCTGAACACAGTTAACTAAAAATTTCGTAATTATATATAAAACACTTCTTAAATGTCTTTTGCCTGAAAATTACCTTCTTTCTAATAAGGAGAAATGATAAAACACTGCAGAATCAAAGCAGGGTCTCCTTTATTATTACGCTTTGTAACGGTCCACTGTTTGATCGCGCCGTATTTGTCGTAAAAGAGAATTTAAATTTATTTATGGCTCTGTTAGTTGGGCAATTTCTAACCTGCACAATTAAATTGTGTATTATCTGTCGCTCTATAATTTTAATAAATATCATTATAGCCCGGAGGACGTGAAAAAGGCCGGGGAAGTAAGCAAGATTATGGGAGTTAAGTGAGGAAAATCCGACCGGACGCGGTTGGGGTAAGTTATCTGGACTTAAGCACGAGTGTGCTCTTTTACCTTGCATCTGATATCTGATTAATGTATTTGGGAATATTGTTTAACTTTATAGTGTGTGACTTGGTAAGCTCATTGAAGTCTTGCACAAATCCTTAGTCTTTTGTGCTACGCATGTAAAATTTGTCTCCTGTGGAGAGGTCTAAGATGCATAACCCCGTAAGTACAGCCATTGGTATGTAAACTTCAGGAATTCCAATTAAGGAGTTTTCAGCAGCGAATTACGTTTAATTTCACATTTGACAATAGGTGTGAGTTACTATTATTATTACAAATTATTACTGTTATTAGCAGTGCTTTTACCGAGATGATAATAGTGCATCCTTGAGATGACAATAGTGCATCCCTGAGATGACAATAGTGAATTTTGTGCGTTTTCTTATCTTATATATTGAAAGTTATGTGTAAATTAGTGATGGATGCATTTATTTTGTTTTTCAAATCAGTATGTGGTGAACACAAAAATTTATGTGACATTCAAAATAAGCATCAATAATTATTATGTAGCCTACTCATAGTTTATATTCAAAGTTATGTAGAATGCTACAAATAAGATGTCTTTTCAGGTTAAAACCCCATCGCTTTACTTTATCGTTGTTGTAAATAATCTTAAGTTATTATTATAATTATTAGAAATAAACAAATAAAACTAGTGGAGCTCAACAGAAATCAAGAAAAAAAATAAATTTAATTCTGATTCCATTTGCCCGCACCTTTAGAGATTTTGTGTTTTCCGCGAGAGTTCGTTGGGCATTCTTTTGAATAACTATCAAATGTCTACAAAATAAATAACTTGAATTTTTTAGAAAAACCCGACAGTTATAGCTTGTGATTATCTTAGTAGATTTGAGAACGGGTTTGAAGTCGTTAGATCGTAGAAAGTTCGTTGATTACCTACGGCACAAATTGAAAATGTTCGCGCTATTTATTTTAAATATTTTTTCCTCACAAATTAATAATTATTTTAAAGTGTCTGTTTATATTTTTTCTTTAATACAAAGCAGAAAAAAATTTGGAAAATGCTCCATTTAGTAATCGATATGGAACTTTTTATATATAAAATAGTAGGGTTTGGAAAATAATATTCTACGTTGTCCCAATTTCAAAATAATCACAAAATGAGAATACTCTTTATGTAAGTACTATTTCATATGACGTATCAAGCAAAAATTATTAGACAAATAAGTATGTATTCGTAGGCGGCAGCGTTCGAGCGCAACATTTACTAGTTTAGCAAAAATAAATAAATATAGCAATTCGACTGCTCGAGTAAAATTGACTCTGTAATACCACAAGATAGTAATAAACATATATTGTAATTCTAAACAGAATTTCGTCTTAATTAAACTGCTTCATTATTCTTAACTCTTAATTTGACTGAATTTGATTAAGTTCTTGTTATTGTCTCTGAACCATTTTTTTTATGTTTTATATAGATGGCTGTAAGAGAGTCGACATTTTAATTCCGCGTCAATTTGTTACGTCTATTTGGAGAATTTTATGAAGTTTCTCTCTTATAAAGAATAAAAAAATGTCATTTTGTGTTCTATAAATTAATGTCCTTCACTGATCCCTCGAAGAACGAGTGATCATAAAATGTATTGAGAAATGCTGGAGGGATTCAGTATCTGGATATAAAAATCAGTGGCGTTTCTTACTTGACATAACGTTTATGCTTAAGATTTTATTAAATTCTTTGGTTGGCACTCATATTCGGCGTATAATTTATCCGATCCAATATAATTTGTGGAAGTAACATTCATCGTAAACCAAGATAAATGTACTTTTTATTTAAAGCACAAAGGCATATTAATTTATGGATGTGTGACTTCGTGGCCGAGGCGCCTTGCCTCTCACCCTGGAGTCCCGAGTTCGATCCCCGGTCGAAGAGTTAGGATTTTTTTCTAAACCAGAAATTAATCCTAGCAAACTCAGACATTGGGTGTGTGTCCTTTATGTCTAAATGTGTATAGCCCTCTCCTGCACAAGGTACCTTAAAGTACCCTCAGAGATACAGGGGGGTTGTATTACCTGTAGCATTTAATTTTTGCATACGTTTAATACTTATTAAAAAACTTCAAAACAATTAAATTCTCATATTTTTATCGGATTTTGACGTTATATATTGTTCACTTATAAAGTTTTTAACCATTCATTTTTTAATTTTTGATGATAATGATAACTTACCTATGCTAGTTTTTTTATTATCTATTTGGTTTAAATACAGTAATTATTGAAAGGTATAAATTTTATGAATTTTTGCGTGAAAAACTATTTCAAAAGAGTCATAAATTAGAAAAACGTCGATTAAAGAGAACGAATAGACTTGACATGTTATAGCTGTTGATGAAAAAAGGACCAGTGGTCAAAACCTTTGTGTTACAGTTCAACACATCCAATCATAAACA
This sequence comes from Rhamnusium bicolor, assembly GCA_029963845.1. Classification (NCBI taxonomy): domain Eukaryota; kingdom Metazoa; phylum Arthropoda; class Insecta; order Coleoptera; family Cerambycidae; genus Rhamnusium; species Rhamnusium bicolor. The sequence continues at coordinate 6,560,534 of JANEYF010001344.1, forward strand.
CGAGAATCCCTTGGCATTAGAGTTACTCAATATACTGTATTGAGTTCTTATTTTATCAATAAGAAACAATATTATTATTTACTTGTATGAAAATATTCGGCCTTGTAAATATTTTTAATTAAAAAATATTTAACACACAGACCAATATACAAAATTCAAGCAATGGGGGTGTTTTGACCATTGAAAACTATTCAATATTAAAAAGTTTGCAATAATTGAAAAGTTTTTTCGTATACCTGACATTTCAAATCCTTTAAAGAGACTTACATGATAAATTATTATTATTATTAATTTAATATTATCAAATCGACAATATTTCAAGATGACCTAATAAAAAAATACACCTTTTGAAATTTTAAGGGTTGTCGGTATATAATAAATTAATTTATGTTCCAACTGAACGTTTAGACGTGTCACTCGGTCCTTGAATATTATGTCGTATGTTATGTTACATTTTAAAATCAAAATGTTGCAGTTTTGCTCTCGTTTAACAACAATAATTTATTTGGCAATAACCAGTCTTGAATGGCATACGTGTATCAGATTTTTGAAACATTAAAAAGCAAATTTTCTTCATATATTTAATTATGTTTAACAAGGAGCCAACCGCAGAATCAGTTCAATGTATCTAATATTTGTAAATCTGGATATACTGTTTTTAGTATTCTAACGACTGTTTTCTTTTGTTGACCACCCAAGATTTTCATTCTATGTTTACTAATATTTTAGTTGATTAAACCAGTAAATAGTTAGTTGTCAAACCTGACTCTTCATTTAATATTTTTGTAGCCATGCTCCTCATTTTCCGATTACTGTTAGGACCTAATACTACCCTTATTTGCATTAATTATTTCTAAATATATGATCACATCAAAGCATTTGCCTAATATATTATATTTACTTGTATATTATATATGTGATAGGTATAATAAAATGTTTCTTTTTATTTCTTTGAAGTAACACGTATTTTTGTCCAGTAAATTTAATGGCAGTCACAGACTTGATTGAATGATATCCTTCGTCTCTACATAATATTATCTTTCCTTTGCTACACCTAATCTCCCTGAAAAATCCACGTCAATGATCAATGACATAAAATAAGGGATAGACAACGTCTACAAAGTAAAAGATTACGTACGAAGAGCTTCTTACGATCACTCCTTCTGAAGAGGTCACACGCTAGACCTCACTTCTAAGCTGGCTTTATATCTAACAAGTCCCCCAAATGATGGATGATCGGCAACCATACAATTTATACCCACCAAACAAAAGATATTGATACTTATTTTGAACAAGTACTTGTTTTATCTTGAGAGGCGTCTGGTTTTGTTTTTGACTTTATTAGAAAGAATTTTAAAATTTAAAAGATATGTTTTGTTCCAAAGTAAAAAAATTAGTACAAGTTATTTCGTACCTTCTTTACATACCATACTTTATACAGGGTAGTTCTGAAAGACGGAGCATCATATTTACAGGATCGTTAGCCCAAATTATGTAATTATATTTCGTATACGGAATAGCAACCACTCAAATAGTGTAAAAGATTGTTTTATTAATATATTAAAACTGCTTTGTAGCAGAGCATTCCTACTTGATTCGATTTGACCTATGATAAGACAATTATTTTGTATCAGTTTTCTCTAATTTCAATGATTTACAATAGGTATTACAATTCTCTGCTAACAATTACTGTGTAATATTTGTGGTGAAAATTCTTGAGCAGTTGGGTAGACCAGTTCAAAGTACACTTTTACTTGACCTTACATATGTTATTCATAAATTCAGAGCAACCGTGATTAGTGATGTGGAGAAGAGAACGTTTCAATTATGCTCGAGAATGTTCGCGCAGGAAAAATCATTCGTGCGCGAACGTTCTTCTCAGCATACATTGAGAACGATTCGAGAATATTTAGCACATTCTCGGGCACGATCTTGACCAATGAAAGCGTCCCACATCATCTCCTGTCTCTGAGAACGTCGCGCGCACGCAAATGCGATCTCCATGCCATCATACTTCTCTCCGCTGGTTCTGTTGTTCACAGTGCTCTGTGTGCAGTTTAACTAGTTTAAGCCAGTTTCTAGTTGTCTTATTTAAAAAAAATTTATTCCTTTATGATGTTGTAAGCTAAAAATATATAACCTTGAAAATTTTTCTTTTTTTTAAGCCTTGCACCAAATATCTGATAGTTAGTCCTAGTAGTCCTAAAGAATATTTTATTTGCATTGAGGTATATTATGATTTTAAAAACAGAACTTAGTGTAAACTGTCAAACTTATAGATATATTTCTTTCACGATATCACTGATTTATACCTTGACCCTTCTTCACCCTTACGTAATAAAAAATATTTTCAGAACTAGACTATCACAAATAACTCGATGCATATGAAAGCTTAAAAATCACAAATTAGAAAAAATAGTTTGAATATTAAAAAAAGGACCTATATCCCACATAGTCCAATTTACTGGGTAGTTGGCCACGGTTCATAGAAAAGATAATATTTGGAAGACCCGAAATTATTTCAATGTTAGATCAAGAAGCAAACCAAACTACAAAATAAATGAAAAATATTCCCATAATTGTGTGTATAAAGCAAGATATCACATATAATTATTCAATTTTGCACTGTTCAGTCTCGATTATAACTAAATTAAAAAATGTACGATATCAGTGACATTACGAGTAGTAACCAGTCTATTCCTATGATTACAGTACTATTTTGAAAGGAAAAATGCTCACTCCAATATGTGTATAACTTTGTCTTAGGCGACGGTACGCGCTCCATAAGTTTACATTACAGCATCTGCCGAGGCGGTGGCTGAGTCGCCGAACACCGCATCTTATTTTTTTGAACTTGCAGTAGTAAACTAGTAAAATATGAAATAATAGATGCAAACAAAAATCTGAACAATTCTTTTTTGATGTTCTGTATATTTTAGAAACTATTTTTCTTTTAATAAGTGATGTAACTATTTGACTTCGTCCCGTAGTTTTAATAATACTCTTCTGAAATTGTTTAAATTTATATGGCGAAAACACCCTCTTCAAACAGGAATTTATATTAAATATATTTCGCATGACTGAATCAACACCATAAATTTCATGTTAAATGTATAATAAAGAAAAAGTGAGAAATAGCAAATTTCGTCTTCCTGAAATGTTTATCTCCGGAATAATAAATATGATATTGGCGAGGCACCCATCAGCTAGTCATTTTGTAGTAATGTGGCATGTTTGTTACAGACGGGGAGCCCATCAAACTACCCGAAAACCTGGAGAGTTTACCCCGAGCTGACCACTTTCCCACGCAGAGACATCGTTGGAATACAAATGAGGTGAGTGTACGATTTAATGCTACAAAAACAACAATATTATGAAATATTTAACTGTCGGCTTCATAAAATATATATTAAATGGTCAGTCTATAAAATTTGCACAAATAAGCTGTACGGAAATGCTTGATCTGGCCTCTGGACGGTATTTACTCGGCGGAAGAGGAAGTACTTTTGACAAGATTTGAAAGCCTTCATATGATTTGTTGTTCTCTGTATTTCTTTTCCCATAGCTTTTTAAGTAAATCGCCAAGTTAGCTATGGAACTTAAAGAAGTATATTGCAAAATTTATATTGTTCTCGTTAGCAAAAATTATTTATTTATTTATTTATTTATTTATTTATTTATTTATTTTCACCATTCAACGGGAAACCATTTACATAATGGGAATTACAAAAATATAATATAATATTTTAAAAAGACAGAAGCAAAAAAAAAGCAATTTTACACAGAGCATTATGAATATAACTTTAAACTTAATTTTAAAATGTATATACACATATATGCATGTATACATATATACATATATTCATACATACCCACATACACACATATATACTTATCTATAATTAACATATGCAAATTTATTATACATTACGTATCTATAACTAACACTTGCAAATTTTTTAAGAAAAAAAATTTCCTTTACGATTTTTTAACTGTGGGTACATTGCAGAAGAAAATATCAAGTGTATGTTGGTGTTCATTATAATTATTGCACATTTGATACGAAGGCGAAAATTTACCATATTTGTACGAGGTATACCCAAAGTAAAGGTCATATGTTGCCTTGCGGGTACCCTGGGAACACGAAATTTTAACATCTGTAATATATCGGGACAGTCAATGTCATTAGTTATTATTTTGTTCAAGAAGGTTAACAGAGATTTCACCCGTCTGTTTTCTAGGCTATCTAAAGAAAATCTTTCCAGCATATATGCATTTGGATTTCCAATAGCTGGGTATACTCCCTCCTCTCTGAAACAAGCATGTTTTAAAAACTTCCGCTGTACCTTTTCAATACTGTTAACATGTATGTTATAATAAGGACACCAAATAATAGCTGCATATTCAAGCTTAGATCGCACAAAAGTGTTATAAAGCAATTTTATTAGCGTATCTGCATTATTAAACTCACGGGAGTTTCTTATAATAAAGCCTAACATTTTAAAATTCTCTGATGTTATGCTATTAACATGATTTATGAAAGAGAGTTTGCTATCAAATATTATACCTAAGTCTCAAAAGACAGTAGGCCTTACAATTCCGATATTATTAAGAGTATAGTCAAAATTTAGTGCTTGTACTTTATTAGAAAATTTCAGAACATTGCACTTTGTGATGTTTAAGGGTAATTTATTTTTAATGCACCAAATATTAAGGTTTTCCAAATCTTTCTGCAGAGTAAAATAATTTTCAGTAATTTTAATAATAGAACAAATCTTTAAATCATCCGCATATAATAAATATTTAAAATTTAAATTAGATGCAATGTCATTTATAAAGATATTAAAACGTAAAGGTCTTAAATTCGAGCCTTGAGGAACTCCAGAACTGGCATGTATTTCAACAGACTGGACTCCACAGCATTGCACAAATTGTTTCCTGTCTGATAAATACGATGTAATAAAGTTTAACATATTTTGCGAGAATCCATAACTCTGCAATTTTATTAATAAGATACTGTGAGCCAATCTGTCGATTGCTTTTGAGAAATCTGTATAAATGACAATCGTCTGAAGCCTGGCATCTAAAAAATTTGCTAAATACTGCGTGATGCAAAACAGATTGGCAACAGTTGATCTCCCTTTCATAAATCCATGCTAATAAGGCGTAATGCGATGTTTCATGTAAAAGAAAATAAATTCATACACCAGAATTTCATAAACTTTAGAGAAATTATTAACTATAGTAATAGGTCTGTAATTTTGTATTTTGGCCCGATCTCTCATTTTGAAAACAGGGACAACTCTAAAGGTTTTCCAAGTTTCTGGAAAAACAGCAGTTTTAATAGATAAATTAAAGATGATTGTTAGATGATATGCAAATACACAGGCACAGTCTCTAATGAAAAAGGTCTAATCCAGTGGTAAATTTCGGTTTTAATTTTTTTAAACTTGCATACACATCAGTTTCCGAAAAACCGCTTATATGAAAGTTATCAGAAGTTAAATCAGTTATTTAGTTTTCATAATCTTTGTCGAGTTGTGTATACGAATCCTGGAACTGTTTGACAAATTTATTAACAATATTCTTATAGACCAGTACATCTTCAGTATTATCAATCATGGTATCAAGTATGGTGAATGTATTTTTTTTTGTTATTTAAAAATTGCCAAAATTTGTTTGGATTACTGTTAATATTGCCTCGATATTGCTGCAATAATTTTTATATGATATATCAATGTTTTCTTTGATTAACGTTCTCAGATTTTCGATTTCAGTCGGTGCATTTTCATCTTTATGCTTTTTATACCGTTTTCAGGCCCTATGCTTTAGTTTAATATTATGTATTATTTCACTTGTAAATCAGGATGGGTAACTTCTGTTACGTTGTCTAGTTTTGGGTACATATACATCCAGTACCTGATAAATTTTGCTAAATGCATTTATCACGAGAGAAAAGAGGAACCTGTTTCTTTAAATTAATCGTGAAAATTTGTTTTTTTTTCCACAACTGATCTAGAAACTTAACTGTTTTTGGTCAATTTTTTCAGTTGAAAATACATATCTACTGGTCTAGCCCAGTAAAGTGACATAGGGGTTGGGTAGAGTCTTTACCGATCCCCTTATGTCACGTTTGGTTGACAACAGTATCTGAAAATAAAAAATGATTGATCCAGTCTTCTTTAAAAGTAAGCGTCTGGCACCTGTCAGTTGAATTTCATGTTGTGTTTGCAAGGATTTCAAGTTAAAAAGTTTTTTCCGCAACAGTTTACAAAGTTGAATGTTTTTGGTCAATTTTCTTTAGTGGAAAATACATATTTACATGCGGGATCGGTATAAGTTTCTCCGATGTCACTTTCGGTTGACAACAGTAATATAGGCACATAATTAAGCACTCTAAACAACAGCGTCTGACATTTGTCAATTAAATTTTATGAAATTTGTGTGCAAAAGATTTCAAATTAAAAAGTTTTTGGGACTAGCAAGAATGGTTGCAGAAAAAATATTGTACGAAATACACTTCACTTTCCCGTCATGTTACTTAAGTCACTATTAATTCTGTCATTTTCGAGTACTTTCGGTTTTCCGATCCAGTTGCAATAGGATCTATGTCCCAATAAATAGTTTAAGCTTTAAAAATGTCATTGAAATTGTTAAACGACGTGACAGACTCAGAATATTCAAACACCAGACTGCTTTCCACAAACTTCAAAATACATTATATGAGATCGACATGCCAACAAAGATTGCTGCCTGGCAAATCCGTATGCTATCTTAATATTATACAAATTTTTTAATCAAGTTTTCCGTAGCTAGGTATATAACTGTCTATCAAATGATAAACATTATTCAGTAAATAATAAGCCGCTGTAAATGATAGCCAGTTTTTGACCTAGCATAGATTGAAACTCCAGACTAACGACACCCACACTATACATGTTGTTTTAGCTGGATTGCAAAAGGTTTTTACGTCTAATAAAAGTGAAACTCCAAGTAGTATTTTGTGGCAGAATATTCTTCCCTTAAGAGTTAAAATAAGGATCTACGTTTTCACTTGTTACGGGTGGAATATTTCAGCTTTGTTTACTCCAAATAAATGCCCCTAAAAGCATAGATAAAGCTGCCAGAGCGAATATTGAGAAAGGAGGTTGAGTACCTAATACAAATAGTGTACATTTCAGTGGGTTTTACATTGCATCTAAAAATTAATGCACGTCGCAAACAATACAGTGTTAGTCAGAAGTATGCCGTTTTCACCGCATTGGGTGGGATTTTTTAATTTTATTTGTCTTTCAATGCGTGGCTCCAAAAAAAAAAAACAGCGTGTCATATCCGGAGATCCGGGTGGTCATTCTTACAATCCATTTTTGTGGAAATCTTTGAATCAAATGTTCCCGAACATTGTGTCCAAAATATGATAGGCTCCGCCTTGTTGCAGTCGGATGTTGCCATTGAAAAGTCGATTATTATCTGAATAAAAAAATAATTAATCGTTTTAACTTATAGGGGTGAAGAAATAAACATCAGTGGCAGGTACAGGGTTATTCATTATAAATTATCCAACCCTTATCATCGTTATTATTGCCCATGGAAAAGGAAGTTTTAAATAAAAGTTGTGGTTATGACTGAATTTTGAAATGCAAAATAGATAACAGAGATTTATTTAGTAAATTGAAATTTAAATAAATGATCTCATAAAAGAAGTTCGATGTGTCCACCATTATTGTCAATGTATAATTGATGACGTCTTCTTATATTTATAATTGCACCGGAAATGGCTTCATTATTTACATTCAGATTGTTTATTTCAAGTCGAATCCTATCTTTAATGACTTGAATACTATTATTAATATTATTATTATTGACAATGTCTTTTAGAAATCCCCAAAAAACTGAATCCATAGGGGTCAAATCCAGACAGTTAGGTGGCCATTTAATAGGTCCATTATTCCCTATTCATATTGGGAATAGATTATTCAAAGGATCTCGAACGGGTATGACACAATGCGGAGTTGCCCCATCCTGCATCCAAATCATATCATCAAGTTCGGCTTCCAGAAAATTTTGCCAAAGAATATGTTCTACTTCTGGGATAATTATTTCCAGATAGTTAACTCCAGTTAAAGTATAATCATAAAATATAGGCCCAACAATTTTGTTTCTAAAAATTCCACACCAAGCGCTAACAGATTTTCTTCCTGATTTTTTATTTGTTTTACCAATCCTTTTCTGTTGTGCTTATTTTCCCACGACCTTCGATTTCTCCTATTAAAAACTCCTATCGTAGAAAAGGATAATGCATCAGTCCATAATATTTTAATTAAACACTCGGGATCTTCATCCAACTTTTGAATCATCTGGCGGCAAAAGTCCAGCCTTTTCCTCTTATGAGCCTCTGTTAAAACTTGTACGGGTAAAATTTTATATGGTCTGTAGCTGTTATTTTTTAACGTACGTTGGATTTTTGAATAACTTTTACCTAATTGATCGACTGCATTATTTATACTACATTCAGAATTTTCTAAAAAATAATACAATGTTTCAAAGAAGTCTATTCGCGAATAAATATGGATGGGCTTACCTTCAAAATGAAGCAGTGTATCTAGCTGTTCTCTCTGGTTTTCTTGAACTACACGCTTCTTTCTACTAAAACTGGAGGTATTATTCACCTTTCGGTAAATATTTTTGAACGTATTTTCTGATGGTGTTGGACGATTTGGATACAACACCCTATATGCTCTTTTTGCTGCACGTTTATTTTTGTTATTTTGTATATAACAAGTAAATATTTGGACTTTTTCTTCCTCACTGAAAACCATTTTGATTATTTCATTAAAAAAATGTTACTTCAAAATATAATAGTTGTCATTTTCATAGCTCACTTTAATAATGTTAACTTTTCCATATTTACAATAACTAGTTTAACTAAGATATTCCACGTTTAATTACTGAAAAACGGTATATGGTAGTGGTAACATATGATTTTGAAATCAGGAACAAAGGATCATTCCAAAAATTTAATAATATACAGAGTATCCCATTTAAAGAATATATTATTTGTTTGTATGCCCTGAAATCTGCACGCTACTGTACTTCTGATAGCATTTTAACAAAATTCAATCATAACCACACAACTTTTGTTTAAAACCTTTTTTTTCCTATAGGCAATAATAACGATGATAAGGGGTGGGTAATTTATAATGAATAACCCTGTACAATGTCATTCTAAAAAAGGCGTAAATATTTTGCAGCTGTCAAATAAAAAGTGCTAACCAGTATTTCCAATCCATACTACGTGGAAACTGGATATGGATTTCTCTTAGGCTAGACTCACAGTGGAGGCGTGTAGGCGCGAACTGTGATTCGCATGATTACGCACGTCTACGCCCGATCATTCCCAACTGCTGGCTTTAGATATATCCTCGCACAGTAGCTGCATACTGATCCGGTCTGCGACTAAATAGGTAAAATAGATGGAAATTAATTACTGTAGGTACCTGATATATTTGACATATAAAATATACTGGAGCAGACAGACGGTGTTAACTGCAATTACAACTCTATGATATTCTGAAGAACAGTAATTGTAGCTTTAACCGTGTATGTAAAGAGTACGGGAAATATTCATTAATAATTTAGGCGTAAACGTTTTATCAAAGAAATACATTATAAATGCCAATCGTATAAGATCTTTTGGTCCGATAAATATCTAGGTTAGCCCTTTCTCAGCAAGGGAAAACAAAGTTGTGTAACTAGTATTAGATAATTCCATTGGTTAATGGAAATTTGTAAGAACGCCTTACTAATAAAATTCGACAATCGAAACCTCTGGCCCACAGAGAAATCCTAGTACGTTCTTATAATGGCAACAATAGAATAGCAAATAACTATTACAGCTTTCAAAAGGAAAAGAACGAACGTCGAACCATTGTGTCTACAGAATGTCATAAAGTGTTCCACGCAAAACATTAATTCTCAATTTAGCAGCGTCTGTTTTCGTACTTTGGTCTTACTTCCATATAATTTAACTTTCAGAAAACTATGCCAACCAGCGAGCTTTCTGTCTACGACGTCGTCCGTTGGCGACCCTATTTTGCCATTTAGGAATTTAGTTTATTATGCTGTGTTTTGATGGTCTCAAAGTAGTGTGTATTGTGTACCAGGATAATTAATTATATTTGTTTAATTTATATTCCTATGAAAAAAAAAATAATACGGCATTTTCTGCAATCAACGATTATTCTTTTTTCAAAACATAATTTATATAAAAATGTGAGGGTAAATGTGGTAGAGGATAAAAAATTATGTTTTGGTATAGGCCATTTAATATCGAGGAAATTGCGATAATGTTTTCTGCCACATTTTACAAGATGTATAAATAGTAACATAAAGCAAACACAATAAATTTTCTTAATAAATATTTGTCAATAATATATGTACCCATTTATTATATCATTAAATTTTATTATAGTATTATATCATTAAATTTTATATAGCAATATTGCTTAGACTCGTGAATTTTGGTAACATCATCTCGAGAATGCGATATATTTATTTTTATCAACTGATTTTACAGATATATAGAAAGCACCCATCGGCAAATCAGATCGTTTCAAATAGAGCGAATTTTATATATTCACCTCGAAATGTTCTACTCACCGTTTTCTTTGTGAATCGAAATACCCTTATACAAATATAAATGTAACTTTGCTGGTTTCTATTGAGGTTGTTTGTTACGTCTAAATTTCAAGTTTATAATGCAGCAAAGCTTGTTAAATGTTTTTTATTTATTTTTTAAATACCAGATAATAAAAATGTCCATACGTTTACATACATATATACATCAGACAGACAGGGAACACGTTTGGAAAAAGGGTTTTATAACATAAACAAATATTAATAAAAAAACTAGAAGCAACATAAGAATATAAATATATTTTTTAATATTTTGGAAGTGCTGCATGTGGAAAATGAAGGATTAAAACGAAAACAATATTTTCTATAATCAGTACATAACCTGGTTTTAGAGCTCAGTATAGTACTACTACTGCTCTTTTAAAAGTAACTGATGATGTATCTAAAAGAACCGATCTTAATAATAATATTTTCTTGATTCTTTTAGCATGCTACACTGTGTACGAAACTGAATATACTTTGGATTTAATAATGCAGCGATTTTTTACAAATTTTCTTGTTGCTCGGCGTCAAAAAGTTATTCTTGACTAATGAAATTTCTGCTTCTAATACTATTACTCGTGGTGTACCATAAGGTAGCATTCTAGGGCCCTTGTTGTTTTCTATTTATACTGCAGACTTTAATACATATCTTTAACATTATCACTCTCACCAATATGCTGATGATACCCAGGTACCTATTATATTTCATTTAATTTTAATGATCTTTCAACAGAAGTGTTTAAAATTAATGCAGATTTAGACACAATTTCTGAGGTATCGTCAACACATAGTCTTATTTTAAATGAGTCAAAGACTGAAATGCCAGTATTTGGAAGTAAAGAGGAGGATGTCACAATTGATCCTGAATTTAAAATTAAACTTAATGGCCAACTTTTACTACCTAGTAATTTTTGTAAAAATCTATGTCTATGGCTTGACACAAATCTTAGATTTTCTAAACATATAAACCATCTAGTTCAAAAATCATTTGCTAAACTTAAATTGATGTACACTCATAAAGAAATTCTTAGCTCGGACGTTAAGTTAAAATTATGTGAATCTCTCATCTTGTCATCTTTGCCTTACTGTGATATTGTGTATTAGCTTGCTTTGCTTTTCAGATACAAGGAGAGTTTGCAAGAAGTTCAAGACATGTTCTTGAGGTTTAGTTATGGTCTGCGTAAATTTGACTACATTTCGGCTAGCCTATTGGCATCAAAATGGCTTAATCTTGACGAAAAATTTCAGCTCCATATGTCGTGTGCAATATTTAAGAAATTAGAATCTCAAAAACCTGAATATTTAACAGCTAAATTAGTTAAAAATAGCGATCTACACATGCGTTCTACTCGTCATCGTGACCTACTTTGTATCCCTAAGCATAGATCAGCCCACTTTCAGCGATCATTTAGTTACAATGCTGCAAAGGTTTTTATTGCCTTACCTGATAATGTTAAGTCACTTTCATCTATTAATTCTTTCAAGAATTTTCTAAAAAACCATATATTTGCCAATAGAAAATGTTAAATGTAGTATGTATATGCTTTAATTTTAATACTAAGTACAAATTTTTGGGTTATTAGGTCCAATGTAATTAAAACACTACTGTATTAACTTGCCGACGTTTCGGTATAATTTATTACCATCCTCAGGGCACTGTAAGATTAAATACATTAATTGTAAGTTATTCTATAACTATATGGGTGATAAATTCTAATCCTGGTCTGGAAATTATTATTTAATTTTAATATTTACTATATTGCTGATTGCAGATGCATATACATTTTTTTCAATAAATTGTAACGTTTAAATCTCCTACTAAGTCTATTTAGGAGGGCACAGCTTTTAAATGACCTAAAATAGTGTGTATATGTCGTTGGTTTTGATTCCTGGGACATGATTTCTACTTGTAGCCTGGACCTGGAACAGAATTTGTTGTTTAAACTAGATTTGTAGAAGTTGTAGATATAAAATTTATTTATGTGTAGTTTAAGGTACCTTTGAAGGGGGCTATTAATTTATTAAGTTTCCGATCTGAACATTCGTGTGACAAAATCCCTCGAAAATTGGTTTCTCTATTTTTCATTTTTACATAACAGACATATTTAGTGGCTATAACTGCATGTAGTGGTTCTAATTAAAACCTAAAATAATTATGGATTACATTCCTTTAAAATAATGTTTAAATTCATATATTTTACCATTTCATAGTTGAACTTAATTCTGAATTTTCGTAAATAAAATCTTTCTATTTTTCTGTATTACTCAAATTCCAGTGTTTTGTAGAATATTTGCATCTATTGAAATTCATTTTACTATCCACTGAAGATAAAACTTTGGCATACCTAAAAGAATAAATAAATTGTTTAGTAGCTGTATATTTCTAGTAAATTATTTTGATGAAAGTCTATATTTTACTTACCTTTAGCCATAAAACCAACCTCTGAGAACAAATAAAAGTCATTCCTTTTTAGTTTCTACAATTATTTATAACAAATTTATATAACTTCATACTTTTTACTTTTTATGCAATTTGACAGACGTCAAATATTTCTCAGGTTGACCAACACTATTTCCACTATTTAGGTAAAAGGTAAATCAATAAATAATCAATTAATGAACAATTATTTTTATACAAACACTTTATTTAATCCTATAGGTAATAATAGATCACATTTTTATATTTTGTAAAGTAAATATTTAGAGAAATGATTTTACGTGTGGAGCCATCTTTTGAGAGTAGCTGAAACATTAGCTTGATTTATATAGATTTTTAGGCTATTGGGTTTTTATCAATGCTAGGGCGGTTTTTCAATATAGGATTTTAAATTTCAAGGGTGTTCTGGTAGAATTTTGACACTCTCTTTTCTAACGTGCTCGTGGCAATATCTATTCAAAGTTTTTGATATTTTAAATCATCCGTTTCGGGAGCAATCTTTGTGTAGATTTTACTTGTGATTTTATTGTAAAAGGAATCAAGGTATTTGGGTTGATTCATAGTTTATTAAAATCACACTCGTTAAGAGGATTATTTTGCCACTTGGCACCATCAACGTGTGAACACGTTTTCAGAAATTTTATTTGTTAAATACGTTTTGTATTTTGAGGAAAACCCTTTGGAAAAGGGTTTTTTTTTTGGGAGTCATTTTCCATCCGCTGTTTGAAAGTGATAGCTGTTTTGTTTATCTGCTGCTTTGGGACCTGTCATGGTGTGGCATTGAGCCGTTTCTCGATTGTTGCTGTCGACGAGCGATCTAGACCACCATATCGACAGCTCTCTTTTGGTGATCCAGGGATAAGGGACCAGGAGTTACGCAAGTTTTTTATTAATTTAGTTTTATTTCCATTATTATTTTATCTAAAATTATTGGGACATACAACTATTAGAAAATAACAATAAAAAAAATAGGGGTAGTTATAAGTTACTTTTTTGTGTTACCATACTTTGGCACTGGTACTGGTATATAATTTGGTCATAATATATACATATTTTTTTTATTATTTATATACAGGGGGAACTTAAGCTTAAGCGACGCCATATAAATTTGATTTTCTGCTTTATGGTATATTTACTACTAGTACTGCGTGCCTTGTTTTCTTATTTATTTACTATTATTTTTTTATATATATATTGTCAATCTACTACTCAGTGGAATAAATTTGTGATATTTAGCTTGTCGTTTCTTTGGTAATTTGTTTGGTAGGTTTGATAGTTACCTTACTTATTTTTTTTGGGTATTGCTAATAATCTAAAATTTACCTGGCGCCCAGATATATCTGCAACGAGTGCAGATATATATATGTATATATATAGTTGAAGTATTAAGCGAATAAGGAACTCCGCCCGTCTCCACTGTTGCCTGGCCGGAGCATACCCAATTGTCATCAGGACAGCTGGTTTCATGTAACGCTTCTCACAGGGAGTTGAACGTTGCAATATATGTGTGTGTAGTATGTAGTTTTGATTTTTTGTTTGAATTTCTTCATTTACTCATACATTTATATGTGATCTTTATCTACTTATTTTCTTGTCTTTTGTATACATTATTATATTGTAATTACTGTTTTATTTGGTTATCAATATTTTCCTATTCGGATGGTTGTATGGAAGAACATATTATATATGAATACCGCCGTCCCTTTTTAAAATTATTTGCAATAAATTTGTAATGTTAATAAAGACTTCCTTTTTTCGGAATATCCGATGCCGGACAGTCGACCCGTGGCCTCCGACGCCTTACTGGAGTCGCGCTGGCGCATTAACTACAGCCACTTCCCACATCCCGCAGGGTTAGTGACTGTAGATACCAGAATCGTGTGCCCTAAGCAGACGGAGAGAACCCAAAATGACCGCCTTCTGAATTTGGCAGGCCAGCCACTCGGCTGACGTCTGGCAGGCCGGTATGGTCCTCAGATCCGAGAGCAGCGTAGGCTTTATCCCTCCGAGTACACCGATTATTAGAACGACCATTTTGACCCAATAGCCCGGGTACAGCACATGGAGCTCGTACCGGAGAGCGCGATATTTGGTCCGTTTCTCCTCCTCTTTCAAGGTGATGTTTTTCTCCACAGGTGCGGAGAACTCGATGACATACATCACCTTGAGTTGATGGTCGAGGAGGACTATGTCAGGCTTGTTGGCTTGTATTAGCCTGACCGTCGGGAACAAGTAGTTCCAGTAAATCCGGCATTTCTCGTTCTTGACAACGGACTCAATATCCTATTATTATAATGTCTAAATCTTGTTATTTTAAACAATCTTGTCACTATCTTTAATAATAATTCAGCCTGAACATAAAGTCACACGTTGTTTTTTGTATAAATAACTTGAGAGTTAAGACATTGGGAATATTTTTGTTTTGTATATATCTTTATAGCTTTATTGTCCCGTTATTTAATTTTGTGTGCAACTGAGTTGTTTTATGGACAATTAATTGACGATAACAGTTCAACGTGCATCGATTACTTAAGCGTTTTGATATGTTATATATAAAATTACAGCGTAATAAAATAAATAGCAGGACGTTATCTCTAAATGGCCACAACTGTACAATTTCAACATTTTCCTTAAACGAACTACTTTATTTTATTGTTATAACATCGTTTCATATGACATTTGCTTCGTTGTGAGCAGTACATGTTTTGAGAAAATTTTATCACGCGATTTGTATGTTTTTTTAACTGTTATTCCTTAACAGATATCAAAATAACTAAATAACTGAATAGATGATGGAAAACTTAATGTGTAACTAGGACATAGAAAATGTAATAATATTTTATAATTTTCATAAACCTCTAATGGTATGTCAGGCCGCATCTTTACATTTACGTTGTAGTTTTATTTGAAAAAGTAACTATAACACAAATATTAAACCCGGTGCATTGTAACAAGTTGTGGCAATACTATTGTTATGTGTTTGTTGTTCTCACAAACATCTCGTTGATTGAAACTCCCTGGCAACACTTTTTCACTACTTTATTAACTAATAATAATTAACAATAATGAGTTAATGAATAACTTAACTATGACCACAATTAAACACTTAGAAATAACTACTTTAGTCGCTAACTTATTTCTTCTTTACTAGGACAATTCATAATCAATCCTGAGTTCCCTAACCCATTCTGTGTCTTATAACCCGTCTCGAACAATTCTAGATCCTTCTGTATAAGTCGAAACTATAAGATTATAAATATATTAAAAGAAAACATGACTTACATACACTTACATTACATTTACGAAGTAGTTTTTTTTTATTTTACTGATTTATTTTATACTCTTAAACCGTTGGTACATTTGCAAGGAATAGGGAACTTGCACATTTTTTTTTACTTCATAAAAATGTTCTACAATACTAAAAAATAAGATATGCAAAATATGACGCCTTAATTCCCAATAATAAATTTGTTATAAATTATTAAAGTGTCGCGCGCGAGCGAACCGTTTCAAACAGGTTCAAAAGCGCGGGAGTAGTCGTGACATCACACCATACAATTTACAAACGACGACGGAGATCCCAGCACTCGACCGCTTGATTTCAGATAAATTTTAAGTGTATACTTAAAATGGAAACAAAAACTCCTTATTTTAAATATTGCATTGTACCGTTGTGTAAGAATACTACAATGAAAGTGCCAGATAAAGTATTTATAATATTGCCAGAAGATAAGATTCGTCGATCAAAATGGCAAAAAGCGTGTAGAAGAAATGAAAAAGACATTTCACAGAGCAGTAGGTCTCTACATGTGTGTGATCATTTTAATGTAAGTACATTATTAAATACTATATGTCTATCTACTAGTTTTTCGCAGGCGGGCAATAAAATATTCCGAATTCCGAATTATTGAATTTTAATTAGGGTAGGATTAAAGAAAGAATGTGTATACAATGTTAGAAAATAAGATTAGTAGATAGAATGTAATTTAGTGATACTAAGTAAAGGTAATTTCCTGGTGCGAAAGTAAACAGCTATTTATTATTATACTCTTCGCAAATATGATTACGAAGAGTATATTGCATTTGATCGGGACATTTCTAAAATCGTTAATATCGCTCGCAGAGAAAAAATCATTTCGTTCGTCATCGAACAACTTTCAAAATGTCCGTCTGTTCATCTGTCCGTCCGTCTGTCCGTCCGTCACGTTTCTTGTAAGCACGATAACTAAAGAAAGACAAGTCCGATCGAATTGAAATTTGGGCTATAAGTTAGTGTTAGCTAGAGGAAGAAATCCATTGTTTTTGAAAAAAAATCAAATAGTAAATAAAAAAGTTATAGGACATTTTATTTAAAAATATGAATCTACAGAGGGTTGCAATTTTCAATGTGCTACTAAAATTGAAGTAATTTTCTATAGACACCAAAATGCTGTAAAATACTGCCACAAATTTCGCCTACGCAGTCGGCATCATCGGGAGATGAAAAAAGTTGCAAATTAAATATGTGATCAATATATTAGGTATTGTAAGAATGAATCTTAGTTTATACTATAAAATATACTGCCACGCATTTCGCCAATACAGTCGGCACCATCGGGAGAGAAAATTAAATATGTAGTCAATACATTATGTATTGTAAGAATGAAGTTTATAAGACAAACACAAGATTCTTTTCAAAAAACTGCGAAGAGTATCCTACAGAATGTGCAACAATTATATAAAAGTTCAATAACACTACTGTCTGCGAAGAGTAAAATGTTTACCTCTAGTATATATAGTATATTGCAAATACCTCTCCCTTGCCCTTTAATTTATTCTATTCAAATCTTACATTTATCTATTATGTGAATGATAACACGACACAATCACTTATTTCCCTTGCCCCAAAACATAGTACGAAAATACCTACGATAGATAATTATACATTTGCGCAACATTTCCCTTGCAGCAAATGCCTTCTATAGAGACACTTTACACGTGTGTACAAAAAAAACACGAAAAATATAGAAGTGGCTGTTGTAAAGAATTACCCTAAATTCTTTCAAACATAAGACTAAGTCTGCTAAAAATGCTTAGTTGCGACTAAGCATTTTGTAGTTATTTCATTTTATTCCGTGATCAAGTCATAACTATTTTATGTTTATAAATTATTACAAAAAGCTAAAAAAATACATACTTCTCTGCCTTGACCCCGCGGACCTCTCCAAGGGAAAAACTTTCACTATTTTGTATAAAAGATGCCACCATAAACATATCCACTTTAGACAAATTATCAGATTTGCCTTTTGAAAAACCTTGATCAATCATTTTAAAATATCTGTACAACTACAATAAGCGGTACTATAAAACACAATTATATATTTATATCAGAACAGTCACTAACAAATCAACCACAGTCTAATAACACCATATTGTACATATGTTTATATAGAATGTCATACTTTGTTAATTTGTTTGTATTATTATTTTTAAGTATTTTATGAATGAATTGATTTTTTAGTTTTCTTTTTTTCTGTATGTAATATATGTATATATTAATATAAATCTTACTCTGTACCCCATACAAGTTGTAAATAATCTACTTAATTGTGAATAAAGATTTTAAATGGGAATTGGAATTGGTAAACATCTGATTGTGTTGCTTCCCGGCGCGACGACTGCCGAATATTGTATGGTGTGACGTCACAGTCAATAGTAGCTCGTTTCAGGCCACTTCAATTTTATCGCTGTTTAGATCCTCATACTGATCGCGTGGAATTAGAAATCTTATTTTTTTGTGAAGTACACGTTTTATTACAACGTTACGCTATGTTTTTTAGTATTATTTTTATTTTTAAAATTATAGGCAAGTTCCCTATTATTTGTTGTCTAAGTTGACAGTAAAGCGAAAAAAATAAATAACGCGATTTAAAATTATCGATAGCCTCAATGAGCTCTTTACTTCCGGCGCCTTCGGCACAACATTTTTTCGAACACCCAATTTATGCCGAGATCATCATAGACATTTTTTATTTATTTATCCCGTTTTCTCGTCAAACCCGTTTTTTTTTTTGTTAAAATATCCGACATCAATTCGAGACGGCTGCGATATTTTTCTATCAAAATGGAATCCTTTTAAGTAACTTATTTCTGCTGACATTCTTGTTTCTTTTATGTTTGAATTTCTCCAAGATGCTTTAGAATTCGGTCGGCGCTAAACCTCGGGGTGTGTATTGGTGGTTGAAATGACTCGAGACCCTTCAGTTGACAGTTATTTAACCTCGTGATAGATATTCAACGGGGAAGTGGCCACAATCGATACGTTTTATACGTTTACAAAACACGGTAAAAGTGTACACAAAGGAAGGTGCTTTTCAACGTCCGACTTTAAATCTATTTCACTTCAGCCACTTAAGTTCTTGTAATTTGTCATCTATTTTTATCTTGTGCGGTTATAAAGAATAAGTGTTTACTGAGCGATATGAACTCGATTTCGATTGGTAAATACTTTTTTCAATAATTTGTACAACACGTTTTATCGGAAAATTTTCAATATTGTTTTTAAATGCAACAGTAGTACCCCATAACATTTTCTTCACAGATGTTAGAGTTTTATTTGAATTTTAACCTGTTAGTTTTAGTTCATCGTTTGATCAGTTTTTGTAAGTCCGCGTCCGGTATGGAATAAAGGATCAATGGTACCCCTCACATTCATTAGGACAACAATCTGATATCGTGTTTTTGTAGACAACAATTTATTCATGGAGGTGTATTGATTTACGCAAAAAGTGATTTAGAATTTACGGAAATTACAAATTTAATTACAAAATTAATGGAAATAGAAATTGAATATGTATGTCCTGTAAATAAAAAAATCAAAACAATAATAGTCTGTGTACATAGATCATCTGCTGAGGGTAATGTGATAACTTTTTAAATTTATTCTGGGAACTTTTGTATGAACTTCATGATAAATACCCAAATTATAATTATATAATTTGTGGAGACTTAAGAGGGCTAATCGAACCAGTGTTTGTAAGGTAATTTTTCAAAATTTATTTCTTCCATATGGTTTGGTCAAATTACACCAAATTTGGAGGATCAGTAGTTGAAAGTGTACTAGAGGGTACATGTATATCTATTTTAATTAATTTTCACTTTATGTAGGGAAAATTTATACTGTAAATATAAGTGAAATTTGAACGTGATTAACTCCTGAATTATGATATCAATCGGTAAAATTCGAGGTAAAATTCATACATGTCTTCTAGAATGAATCTTCATAATTATCCTCAGCAAGTTTCAAACTTTTATTCCGTACTATTTGGTTAAAATGAATTTTCTAAATAAGTATCTTTATCACTACAAATGGAGCAAGGAAGTGTTACCTCTATCGGGAATCGCACCTCAATGAAGTCGGTGAATAAAACGTCCAGTGAAAGTATAGTCAAGAGCAAAATTATTCAGCGGCGCATGTATAAAAACTTTCTAGAGAGTGACACAGCTATCCGAAGCTTTTTCCCGACTAGGCCCCTTAAACATAGATTTTCAAAAAAACGATAATGATAAAACTAGTTTAGGAAATATATGTAAAATATTTGATTTAACTTCAACAATGGGCCTTTTCACTACTTCTTAAATCTCAAAACAAATTATGTTTATTTGAAAGCTAACTGATAGATATTCACCTTGTGCAACTCTGTTTGAAATATAAGTCTCCCATTGTTTAATAAAAAAATAAACATTTATTATGGCAATTTGAACACTCATTTGACCTTGAAGCCGAGTGACGTCACACAAACCGGAATCATGTTGGTAGCATTTGTCAGAAGGCCTAATACTACTATCATCACACCACAACTGAGACATTTTACATTGTTTACGGTTAGTTTTGTGGTTATGTTCTGTGTGTTCATTTACGAATCGTGTTTTGCTTTGTTTCTGCACATTATTGGAAGAAAATGGAGCCAGGATTTTCTAAAGGAAATGCAGAAAATCTGACGAAAGTTGACCTTATTATGGTTGACGAGTTTTACATGTCAAATTTGGATTATTTATCAGCATAAGTCAGGAATATTAAAACAAAACGGTAAGTCATTAGTAATCTTATTTTCGTGTAATTTATTTATAAATATAATGGTACTACCATTATTTTAACATGCAATTGTTGTTACAATATTTTTCCAGTTTTATTATTCTTCTTTTAACGGTAAAATTTCAATAATTTAGCATCAATTTCTAAATACAACTACTTTTCTTACATCAAAATATAACAGTAAATGTTTCTGGTTTTCGTCAACTGCTTCTCAACTTTGGCTATTTTAAACCATGCTTTTCGTCTATTTTCATCTAGTGGAACGTAAACGAAAATTTTGATTGGACAATTCATG
Organism: Rhamnusium bicolor; assembly: GCA_029963845.1. Taxonomy (NCBI): domain Eukaryota; kingdom Metazoa; phylum Arthropoda; class Insecta; order Coleoptera; family Cerambycidae; genus Rhamnusium; species Rhamnusium bicolor. Next base: position 6,582,017 of record JANEYF010001344.1, read on the forward strand.
TTGTTATTTGTACATGTTAGTACAAAGCACTTTTTAAACATGTTCCACACACAACAATCCAAACTAAAAAGAAGATACTGTCAAAGTCAATTTCGACGTCAACTGTGAAAAAGCAGAGAACCAACTTTGCAACACACCGATGTGTCATGTTCAAGGTCGTAGTTCCTTTGACGTCACTAAGGTGAGTTGCGTGACGTCACGTAAAAGCGCGCGCTTTATTTCCGCACTTTTGTTATTTTTTTTTTCGATAGAAATCGTGCTCAAAAAAAAAAAATAAAAAATTCGGCAAGTTTTTTTTATAAAACACTATCACATAAAGCAATAAAAAAATCTGTGAAAAGGCCCATTGTATAAATAAAAATATTAATAAGGAACATAAGCAAAAAACTGAAATAATCGTACTAAAAACAAATGACAACGTTACAGTCGAGGACGCCAATATGGTGGCACATAATTTCCAACAATATTTCATAGATGAACCAATAAATCTTACTAATAATTTGACTTCTATTAATTTTCCAATGAATATGTAAAAAATTGTGTCTTTTCTACACATAACTAATTTCACTTTCATCCAGTAGTAGAATAAGATATTGTAAGAATAGTTAAAAAATTAAAAACAAACGAAACTGCAGGATATGACGAACTACCTATTACTCTTATTAAAGAAAATATTAATTTTTTAAAAAACCACTAACATTTATAACTAACCTCTCATTAACGACTGGAACATTTCCGGACAACCTTAAAATTGTAAAAATTATACCAATATACAAAAAGGGTGAAAAAACAATAATGTCAAATTATAGGCAAATTTCAGTATTGCCCTCAGCCTCAAAAATCATTGATTTGGCAATAAAAGAGCAGATTGTCAGCTATATAGATATCAAGAAACTATTGACAGCTCCACAGTTCGGATTTTGGGAAGGTCGCAACACAACTGATGCAATATATTCTTTAATTAACAACTGTCTAGAATCAAAATGTCATCCACTTTGTATATTCTGTGACCGTACCAAAGCATTCTACTGTGTAGATCATCAATATTTGCTAGAAAAATCATATTTTTATGGTTTTAGAGGTGTATCTTATGGTTGGTTCCAGTCTTATCTACATAATCGAAAAATGTATGTGGAGTTAAAAGATATTGTCGATAATGAGTTAGTGCCAGTTAGAACTGATCGGAAAATGATGAAATGTGAGGTTCCTCAAGGCCTAATCTTGGCCCTGTGCTCTTTTTAATTTATATTAATGACCCTGTTGATCACTTTCCAATGGTTCAGTTTTCCTTATTTGCTGATGATACCAGTCTTCTTTTCAAAAATCCGTTACCAGAATGCACCGATATATTAAATAAATTAAACGACTGGTTCTCTGAAAATAAGTTAATACTGAACCTGTTAAAAACCCGTGGCATCATATTTCATCCCGGTTACAGCAAGGAGTGGGTAATGTTTTTTTCCAACATGTGCCGAGGTCACCAGAAAATTTTACTCAGGACGCGGAATCGAAATCTGAAGAAATATGTTCATAAACAGGTACAAGTCATTTGGAACGCCAAGTTTTCAGTCCTACAGAGTCACATCAGATAATTCAGGGCGAGTTAAACGACCCTGTTTGGGACTTGTATCTCAAAACCAAGGCTCTTCTGCTTGGATCACTTCTTCAGAAAAAGGTGTGAAAGTGTCATTTTTCTGGAAGAGGAGGCACAAACCTTTCGATGGATATTGCAACAATGTTCAATTCAAATACATAATTTTCAATAAGTTTTTTCCATAAAATTATTCGTAGTTCTTTGTTTCCTAAAATGTGGGAGAAATATCTAATTTTACGTTTACGTGCAGCTATTCTACAGTCTATATATTACTTGGATTCCATTATCATCGCAAACACAGTGTCTAGTACTCGTAATATTGATATAAGGATTGGTCTAGGAATTGTTTAATGTTTCACTTTAATCAAGATTATTGTTGGCAAATACCACACTCCAGTATTATTTAGTTCCCCCGTATTTTAACTATCCCTAATGCTAGAACATATTATATCGTCCTCGCGAGGATATGACTTGTCGTAAATTTACTTTAGAGAAAAAACACTGTTGTTACAAGTCATAAAAAATATTGATACGATCCAATGTTGTTGTAACATAAAAAATAATTGCTTTACTGTGTCATTTAAAACCTATTCTAGTAAATACTGTTATATCAGAATGTACTGTTGGGGCACACAAGCTTCAGTGGTGCTCAAATTATCTCGCTAAAAATTGGGTTAACCCTGATTAAAAGCAATATAAGTAACTCTAAACATGCAATTTCATCCACAAAAAAAAAAATCTGCGCTCTGGACTCTGCATAAATTGTGGTTTTATTATATTTTAAAAATTTCTCTGATAACAAAATTAGTAATAAAGGTGTCGATAAAACAAGAGAATTTTTATATTATGTATAATTGCGTAATTTGTAGCTTAGAAGCCGGAAGTTGTAGCCTGAAACGCGAGCAGACATCGTTAAATTGTTACTTTTCCATTTCCCCCGCAGAAAAATAATATACTTTCGGTATTATTTTCAACTTGTTAATTATTTTAGATTTATTGGTGTGCATGGACCGAAATTTTTAGTTACTTTTTACTCATGTAATCATAAAATATTCAAGCTAAATTATAATTTAATCGAAAAATACAATTTACTACGACTAATATATAATGGTTTATAACGATTTATACAATATCAGCACGTTATGCACATTGAGGGTATGAAATGCTAAATTTATAATAGTCTGGAGATTAATATATTAACAGAAATAATTATTTATACAAGGTATCCCAGTTTATAATAGCTTCGCCAATCGATAGAGGGCCTCATTTTAAGGTAACAAATTCGATTTACTATGTGTCGAAAAGGTTTCGTTTTCGAGATATGGGGTGCTGAAATTTAAAAAAAAATTTCGATAGTTACTAAGGAACTACAGAAGCTATCGATTTGAAATTTGGCACGTTTTTTTATTTCAATAATGCTATCTTTTTGTCAATATGACATATTTGTCTCAATATCCAATGAGGAACTGGGGTCTGAAACCCCTTTTTTGTCTAGAATCAATGCATCAATGGATTTTTCGCAAAACTGTATAATTTTTTTAATTGCTTGTACAGATTAGAAGAAAAAAAGTAGTGTTCCACATTTTCTGTACGACGACAGGACGCACGGTCTTCGAGAAAAATCATCAAATATGTTCAAGAAAAATCATCAAATATGACAAGTGATGTATTTTATTCAGTATTAAGATGGTGAAGGAGAAACTGAAGCTGCTAATTTTGCTGTGAAACATTATCTCATCTGAAATTTCGGAAACAGCTATTACTTTGATTTCAATTCAACGACCATTGTTCATATTGTGATATTAAGTGAAATTTTCGACATGTTCAATCGAACTTTTTACCTTAAAATGAGGTCCTCCATCGTTTGGCGAGTCCTACTACTATAAACTGGGACACCCTATCCTGTATTCGATAAATATTATACGAATGAGATATAACACAATTTCCCAAAACAGCCACTGTCTCAGCTTGTACTCAGCCGGGCGTCGAATTGCAGAGATATTAAATGTTGCTTTTTGTAATTTTATCTATAGCCTTTTCTATAATATGTAATCTAAGGGCACATTTTATTTATCAAAAAATATAATATTATAGTATTTGATATTCGTAAATGTACTACTGATAGACTATATATAGGAAAATTAGAGCTAAAGTTCATCTACTTTTCTCGGTAGACCCTGGAACGACAAAAAACCAACAACAGTACAATGCGTAAATAAAATAAAGTAGGTGGGAAACAATAAATTTAATTTATTTAAACCAGCGCCAAATCGATAAGGCGACGCTTACCTGAATGCGAAAACTTTTTGAAAAATCCGAAGCGAACCAGAGCAATAAAAAACTTTAAATTTAAACAAGTAAATTGTGTAATGAAACATAAAATAAAAAATAAAGTGTTGAATTAGAGTTCCATTTTCTGAATGTAAAACACAAAAGTTAAAACATCTTGAATAAAAACAACTGGCACAAAGTTTGCCAAATTAGAGAAATCTGTGAACGTTACTCAAATCACCGGAACTTGTAAAGTTCTGAATGACTTTCTCGCATTTTAGTCGGGTTATTATAGTCCTGAGTTTCTATGCCACCTCTTACTTAGACCCCAACTAAGGATTTAAAAGATAACTTCATAATAGAAATCTCAACGATCAAGAAATTGCGCCCAAACGCTCTAACACAAAATTACGACCTATTCCAGTGTTAATTTCGGTTCCTTAAACATAATATTACGTTCCAAGGATTTCATTGTATCTTTCCGAACTATTCTAGTTTGTTATCTAACTGTATCACGGTTTCATTTCAATTATTTATTTAATCTTTTACTCACTGTTTACGTAAACCGTTTACGTTTGTTTTTCTAAATGTTAATAACGTCTGCAAATATTTTTCATGTTTATTTATTTAGTATTTTCAACTCACAATTTGATTTTTACAATTTTGATGGAATATACATTCTCCTAAATTATCCTTGTTACATTTTTATTTAACAAAGTTAGATTACAATCTATGAAATACACTGTGCACAGAAAGTTAAGGATATTTCATATTTTCATGAATTTATTGGTAAAAAAAATTCGTTTTGGGGAGAATTATCAGCTTCTTCTTTCTGCATAATTTGGCTATGAAATAACGAGGAAAAACAATTTTATTTTCAGAAGCGTTTAGCCACGGGGAACCAAATCTATCATCAATGTCCCCTCACACTAATTACATCAAATAAACGTCTGGGTACGCTTCTGATGATGTGGTCGATCATATCTTGTGGGATTTGTGTCCATAAAATGGGAAGAATATCTGACAGTTGCCTAATGTTCTCTAGAGCCGATTGATGGTTTTAAAGTGATCTCCATAATAAATCGTGTTCACAATTCAGGAGAACGCGATGGAAGAGGATCGTAATCATTTTCGTGAGTTTCTAAGACACTCTATGAATACTTGCTTAGTACGATGAAGGCGAGCGTTATGATCAATGAAAATAAAGTTTTTGCTAATAGCAGCTTGAAAAATCGTCACAATGGTACTGACAATATCATTGGCATACTTTTCTTCAGTCATGGTCACTTGCAGGTGTACGGACTGCATGGTTAGCTGGACTTAATCAAGGGGCTCGATATGATGGATGACTTGACAGGTCAAACTCCCTGGATCTATTGGATACCGATTGGACATTTACTGTAACCCCATGTGTTGCACGTAAGATGTTTCTTACTTGAGAAGCGTAAAAAAGTAGAATTCCTTTTTATTGTAAGTCGAAGATAACAATCTTGTCGCTGTGTATCGCTGGGTGTATCTCATGCATGGAGTGAAGTTTAATAATGTAGTATATCCATCCAGCTTCTTTTACACTTAATGTGTAAAGTGATTTTCAATAAATCAAATTCAAAAAAAAAAAACTCTCATATATTTTTAATCATATGTTTTTGATCTAGGAGGAGTCTTGTATTTTATCAAGAGATAAACCTGATAACCCTACTTACAGTTTACAGTGCTGAATGCGCTACTAATATATTAATTACAACAAAGAATACGTGCCGACTCAAAAAATTCTCAACGACAGGCGGTATTTCTTTCATTCTCGTCAAATTGTGAAAAGCACCAATTTATGTGTACCCTGTATTATATAAAACAGATTTGACCGTTTGCTTTCGGTGGCCACAACATAAAACACATAAAATCAAATTATGTTATCAGTAACATTCATAGCGTGTAAAGTAAACCGAGGAAGTTAACGTAATTTCGTATGGAATTCGATACAGCCTCTATGGCTCGTACAAATGCATAATGCATGTGTCGTCCTAGTTTCAAGAGTCCTAATTGAATTCACCATTTAGTCCGACTTGTCTATTAGCAGGCTCTCTTCGTGTTCTCCACTTTTTCAGCCGTCTTCGTTGAAACGCTGTCTAAGTAGGTAAAGTAGCAAGGGCCTTAACAACCCTACTCGGTAAACTTACCAACTACCATTCTAATTATAAAAGGTGTTTGTAAGCCGCCGCGCCGCCGAGAAACTTTCATATTCGAGTGTATAATAACTACCTATTAGATCATATCCGCCGCATTATAATCATTTACTCTGGGTGACATATTAATTTAGAAAAGTTGTTGATGGAATTCTTTTGTATGTAGCTGATAAGCTCATATAGTTCAGGATTTTAATTAAAACTTTCATTTATTTATTAATGCTAAATAGCGCCGCAAATAGGTTATGTTCGAATGTAATTGAAATTGTATTTTAGTATGTATAGAGACAGGGTGACTACGAGAGACCACAATTTTTGAGTATAGAAATCTGAAATTATGACCATTTAATCCTGAAGTGGGTTGGAACCTTTGAGGTGAAGATAACACTGACATAGTTTTCCACAAAAATATAAAAACTTTCTAGAAATCCACAAAAATATAAAAAACTTTCTAGAAATCCATTACCAAAAATGATTACTGAAGTAAGAAATGAACTTATATCCTGCAACAACCTTATTACATCGACTTCAAATAGGAGGTTACATGTATCTAACCCAAGCGTACCTAGATTGCCCTGCTTGCCGAAGATACATAAAGCAGGAAGTCGGTGCGTCCTATTGTTTCAGCAATCGGATCGCTGACTTACCATCTATCAAGCTGGCAGTGTTCAGGCAGAGCTGAAGGTCACGCAGCAATTGCTGGACTGACGGAGAGGGAAATTCCTCTCTCTGTCCTGAAGGCGAGAGAAGCGAAAGATCAGCTAAGGTTGGAAAGGAATTACACTCTCACTCTTCCTAGTAGGGAGGAGTGGAGTGAAGGAAGAATTGACTTCCGCGCGGACTCTCTGGTGTGTTATACGGACGGATCTCGGCTGGCCACTAGATCGTCATCCGGGGCGGGAATATATCTGGAAGGCAAAGAAGTACAGGAGAGCTTTGCTCTAGGCTCGTACACCACGGTCTTCCAGGCAGAGGTTTACGCCATCCTAGCGGTGGCAGGTAGGGCTGAGGTTAGGAATGGGGTGAAACAGATAATATATATCTGCTCCGACAGCCAGGCTGCTCTAAAGGCGGTGTGCTCCCCCAGGACGAGATCAGCTCTCGTCCAGGAGTGTGGGGATGCCCTAGAAGAGCTGTCCAGGCATAAACAAGTGAGACTGGTATGGGTCCCGGGACATATGGGAGTTCCAGGCAACGAGAAGGCTGATGAATTGGCTAGACTCGGAGCCGAGGAACCCTGTCACGGGCCTGAGCCTATGTTAGGTATTTCAAGAAGGCAGGTCACAACGGCCCTCGATGAGTGGGCCCACGAGACACTGAGGACGCACTGGAGGACCAACAGGGCCTGCAGGCAAACCCGAGATTTTGTGACGGGGCCAAACAAATCGAAATCGGCCTGGTTGCTGGGACGGAGTCGTAAAACTCTGAATCTCTTAATCGATGTTCTGACAGGCCACTGCAGACTAAAGAGGCATCTATCATTGATAGGTATTGAGGAAGACCCTACATGTCCAAGATGCAGGAGTGATGAAGAGACATCTTACCACTTCCTGGGACAATGTGAAGTGTTTGGGCGCCTGAGACACAGTATCTTCGGTTCTGAGGCGCTTCTAAGGGAGGAGATGAGCTCCCTCGCAATGAGTGACATCCTGACCTTCATCAGAAGGTCGGAAAGATTCGATGAGGGAGCAAGAGAAGCACATGGCTGAGGGGACAGCTGGGGGTTGGTAAAAAGGGCTCGTCTGTGGCCTACTTGCCAGGCGTCAGCCTCCCCCACCATTACCATTACCATTACCACCTATCAAAATGGTTAACAAAGAAGTTCGAGAAAGTTTACCCATTGCACCATATAGTTTCTCTGTGATTAATTACAATGATTTCATTAATAAGGAAAAAATATCCAAGAAGGTGAAATTTTAATCCTCTGACGATTATTCATTGTTTCCAAGTGTTTCGATACCACATAATTTGGACTACCTTAAGGATCTACTCGAATTAGACAATCTGAGTCAAGATATAGTAAAAGAATATCTTAAACTCAATAAACTTTGCATGAAACAAAATTTTCGATTCATCGATAATATCTTCGAACAACATGAAGAAACAGCAATGGGTAACTCTTTGTCACCATTCATTGCCAGTCTCTTCATGAGCAGATTCGAAACAGAAGCAAAAGAAGAATTCGAGTATTTCCCCGGGATAATTTGTAAAATATTCGCAAAACTTTCATTTCCAGAATCAGGTGGAAAGTATGTCGCGAGATTTAAAATTTCATCAGAAAATATTGCTTTTTTATAAAGTTTTGACATTTGCACAGTGAAAAATGAATCTAAAATAAAATTTCAAAACGGTGTAACGTTATAAATCAGCAATATTTCTTGATGAAAGTTTAAATCTAACAACATACCAACTGATTCGGAAAAAAATTTTTTTGCAAATATTTTACAAATTATAATATATTTAAAAAAATACCATTCTTTTTCCGATAATTCCTAGAAAATTCAAAATGTGGTTTACCTCCACAACTCTTTTTTTCATACAGTTCTGCATTTTTTTTATTTCATGGCCCACTTGCCCATGTAAGTTTTACTTTGTGGTGAATTATTTATTTCTGGCGTAATATAGCTTTCTAAGTGCCATGTTTAAATAAGTTCTGTCGAGCGATGGACCATCAGAAAATGAATTGTGGACATACTTAATATGTGTTATTTACCTATTACTTACGATATCCTGAATCCATCATCAGCTTCATTTTTTAAATAGAGACTTTCCTTTGTTCTTTTCATCTGAGAGTATTTTTATTAACACGATTTTATTATCTTCACTTGTATGTTTGTTTGTTTGTAACCGACTCTTTGGACTCGATTTTGACCCACTTTAAACGGACAGATTTAATTGAAACTTTGTACACTTACGAAGAACCGGTAACAATACAATAATTTGATAAGTTTATATCATTATCCTGATCAGGATCGCCAGTCCTTTCCTCACGTATCCTCTGCGTGAGAGCAAAGGCTTAATATGTAAGTACATTCCGTGATTGTCAGATAGGTCGGTGGTCGAGCGGGCTAAGGCAGTCGACGCGAAACGACAGACTCCTCGGGCGTGAGTTCAAATCCCATGGCTGAAATAAAAAAATATTTTATTTTTTTTCAGAAATATCTGTTGGATCGTAATATGTTATAATATCAGCATCAATAGGCAATATAAATATAGTTTAAAAAAAACTACAAAACACGCTTTCATAGCACGTCAAACTAAAAAGTGAAAAATAAATATAGTTTAAAAAACTAAAGAACACGCTTTTAAAGCACATCAAACTAAAAAAGTGAAAAATAGTTATTAATATAAACTGAAAACAATAATGAACGAAAAATACTAATATTATTGTGAAAAAAGCGTGGAGCGCTTTGTGCCATATTTTTCGTATATCGAGCAACCCACGCATTTTTCACAATAATACTAGTATTTTTCGTTCATTATTGTTTTCAGTTTATATTAATAATTATTTTTCACTTTTTAGTTTGATGTGCTTTAAAAGCGTGTTTTTTTTAGTTTTTTTAAACTATATTTATTGTAATTTCAACCACGTATCACACATACAAACATCGTACTAATTTAAACTAGCCGTCCATATCTTCAAATATTAAATTCTAGAAACTACGACTAGCGTTTATAAAGAAACAAATGACGTCGCCATCTTTATCAAAAATAAGGCTTTTATTTATTTATTTTTTTTGGAATTAAGTATAATATAAAATAGATAAAAAGATATATAGTGCCCATACTCGAAATAAATTAAAGATAATTCTATGTTATGAAACTCTTCCTCGTGCCCCAGTTTCACTGAAATTTTATTTCATAAGATAACCGAAATACCAATAGTGGACCTTCAATTTTAAACACCCCAGCAAAATAGAAGTATCAGTGTCAAATAATATAACTTGTCTTTCCATCAAGGATTTACTCAGAACGATTTATTTGTTGCATTGTTAGTATGCAAAGGATAATCTCACAAATCAAACATGTTGGGTTGTAGTAAATAGAGTCAAATATTTAAAATATAAACTAATAAACTTGGCTAAACTACCAAGCTTCCAAAATCCAGGTTGCCATACATTAAATTTTAATTAATTTCAAACACACACATAACACACATTAGAGGTGAAATGACCGTCGAGGGTCATAAGTCGTGTGTGTTTCGACGTGGAACCTTGTTGTTTTTGGTGTTTAAGGGGGGTGGTTAAGGTGAAATACAGTGTAAACATTGTCCAACCTGTGACAACATAGCCCTTGGCGAGATTGGATAACACGCAAAACTGTTATTACACACAACGTGTGGTCTCTTTGACCAGGACCGGCCCGGGTTTTATGTAAACACCGATTACATAAATTTAATATGAGAATGCCAATTACTAAAGTTACCGAATAACTGCGATTGTTTGGTAACTAAATATCGCTAGGCTACTAGATTAGTTTAGGGTATGAAAAAGGTTTCATTATATAACTTTTTTTGCCATTTTTAAGTATATTCAGGACATGATACACTATATAAATTTAATTACATGGAATCGTAATACCTCGAGAACTGTGACGTACTAACCACCAAAATGCGTCCTGTCACTTTGGCACCCTTCAGTACAGTAGCGGTACTTTACACTTTTTATTGCGGTAACGGTCTCAAGCGCCAGTTGCTGTTTTAAAGTGTAGGAACACCACTTTATGCTATCAGCGGTATGATAGAAGCTACGGCAACTCAGTGTAGAACCAGAATACCAGGCGATCTGTGTGTGTGGTTGTTGTTTACGTAGCAATGAACAACGTCATCTTACCTGCCGAAAATGATTCTCGGTGTACAAGCAGATTTACTGACATATCTTTACTTCAAATAAAAGGCAGAAATTCAACTTCACTTACTCTATTTATTTAAAACTGCTTCACAAAAGAATAAAGAAATAAATATATACACAACAGTTATGTTATAATGCAAGGGATATATGATTGTCTAATTGCGAGCGTACTATATATTTAGATTAGCTATTGATGTCCCTTGTTAGGGCTTCCTGACTACATGTTGCGAACGGAACGGTTTATATTTTTTTTCAGAGATCGAGGTATAAAAACTTCACTGGTGTCACTTCGCGTGCATCCAATGAAATCTTTTTCAGTGATCGAGGTATAAAGATTTCACCGGCGCTTTAATGCAACTACGACTGAGATAGGACACTTTTCAGAGATCGAGGTATAATTGTCCTATATTTATGTCAATACCAAATAGATGTGACCACCGAATCCCAATGTTTGTTTAACTATATAGCACAGCAGTTCAGTTTTACTAACTTGAGCATGAATTGCAAGACTGTCCCTTAAACTTACTAAACCGGAGATATGCGGAACGACTGGAGATATTCGAGGTTAACTTTCGGTAGCTAGTGATACTTAGAGGAATTGGTTATCAAATCAAGTTCAAGCTTATTTCCTGTACAAATTAGTTTTAATGATCAGGAATATCGGACGGAACGGTTTTTGCATTACCTCCTGGGGCACCTAGTGAGATTCTTTTCAGAGATCGAGGCAGAAAACCTCACTGGTATCACTGCGCATGCACCTAACGAAATCCTTTTCAGAAATCGAGGTATAAAGATTTCACCGGCACTTTAACGCAACTACGACTGAGATGGGACTCTTTTCAGAGATCGAGGTATAAAAGTCCTATCTTTACGTCAATATTAACACAAGTTATCGTATATAGGGTGAACGAAAAACCCGTTTCGGTCTGGTTACAATAGAAAACTATTAGCGGAAAAAAAATCACTTCGTTACAGAACACTCTCGATAAAACTAAAAAAAAATATTTTCATTAATCTCACAGCGTAGTTTGGATTATGCCATCCAAAAATTGTTAAAAAAAGAAGTATTATTTTATCGTCATAAAAAGTGCTAGCGATACATATAATTCGAAAAATGACCGTTAAATACAATGAAACAACTGCAAATAAACAACGAATATATTCACTTAATTATTTTATTTGCAAGTTGCCGATTTAGTTCGGTGCATGTTTTATAAAGGTCAAGTTCTTTTTTGTGCTCAAATATTGCTTATTTCTATCAACGAAAATCAGATCGAAACTCCAGTAAGTGGTAACGTGTACCTGCCGTCCATAAAATTGTCTAACTTAAATAAATAATGTTTTTGCTATTTTTTGTCATTTATACAATGTCGGCTTACTTCTGTAAACACTAAGCTAAAAATTTTTCCGAATCCTCATTTTATTATGCGGTACAGATCTTTAACGTGCACACATCGCAGACAATTTAATATTCATTTCAAATGATGATGACGTGAACCATTATACTTCATCGATTTAGTCAGGTCCAGATTTCAACCCGGACTATATAAAAACACGCGCCTCTGTCGCCAATTCCAATTCCAATTTAATTCATTTATTTCATATTCTACCGAGCTGATGTCATTGCCAGCTGTTTGTTGCCAAATTAAATTTGAAATTCTGTGAATGAGCGAAGTGTGACACTTTCCAAATCACACTATTAAAATGTGTCTCTTACTTTAATGAAAGAAAGTCCAAATGGGCTCTGAATTTACATTGACTTAACATTTGTCAAATAGCATGGAAGATTTTTACCAAAATTAAATCGAAAATAAACAAATAGCGAATAGTAGCCCTCGAGTTTCGCACATGCTGTATAATAATTTAAATTTTCACCAAACTTAATGGCCCATGAAGATGTTTTATATCCTCTACATTTACATTTCGTCAGTGAAACTTGCGCCCCTCAGTACATCGTTTCCATGTGACAATTGCTTTTAGATTCGGCTCTGTCTGCTCTTTGCCAGCCTGCTGCGTGGAATAGGCTCGGCCCAGGACCTCTCATTATACTAAAAGGCCCATTCCGCTCTGGTACAACGTTCCTCTAATAACATTTATTAAAGAAAATTAGATTCGCCTCTATACAAAAAAAAATTAACGAGTATGTTTTAACCATGTGATACAAAAACCACAATATTTTTATATTTGTTCTACCTCATAAACTAGATTATGTGCACAAAGTATACTGCTTGTGGTTTTTTTTTTTTAATCCAGGAAAGTTACTGTCACTTCGGCTGACTTTATTTCCTCTTACATTCAAATACACGTTGGAGAATCAATCAAGACAACTAGCACCTTTCAATATTGGATTACTTGTTAAAATTCGTAACATATTAAATACTCCAGTCAAATACGAACAAATTTCGACGTTTGACGGAAATAACTGATAAAGTTTGGAACCTTAGCATAGATGTTCATTTATGCGTACTATTAAAACATACTAAAAGTCCTGAATCTGTTTCGTTCGAGCCGCCATCTTGGAAAATGGTGTTCCGATCAATCTTTTGCTTATATGAGAATACGTCGTCAGATGTTACGCCAAACGGAATTATAAACGGAAGAGTAACCAAACTTGCATAATTTGAATAATAGAACTTTTTTTCTTATCCTGTATATGACAGGTGATTATAAAGTAAGGGATATATTTCAACTTATTATATATTCTTAACAAATCAAATTAATAACAAAAAGTAAATGGAATCTAGTTGCTTACATTATGGAATTTCTGATGTCAAACACTAGTTACCGCAAATGCTCGATATGACCTCCATTTTGTTGTTGTAAAATTACCAACCGTTCCTCCAAATTGTATACAGAACTACTCAACATTTTTGGTTGAATTGCACGAATTTGCTCTCTAATACTGTCCTTTAATTCCTCCAGCGTTGTTGGCCGTGTTCTAAACACCAAATTTTTTAAATAGCCCCACAGCCAGTAATACGCTGGGTTAGTATCAGGCGATCTTGGTGGCCATGAATTTGCAAAATATCTGCTTATAACACGATCTTGAAAAACTGCAGTTAACAATTCTTTAACTGGTCGGTAAATGTGTGGAGGTGCTCCATCCTGCATAAAAATCATGTTTTCAATTCCTTCGTGCTCGTTTTGCAACTGTGGAATTGCATCATCCCTTAACATTTGCAGGTATCGTTCTCCAGTAACAATTACAGATACGGCCTCCCCATTCTATATTTCCTCGAAAAAGTATGGACCAATGATAAAATTAGCTGTGAAACCGCACCAATCGGTGACTTTTTTTGTCATAAAGGCCTTGCTGAACGATTTCTTGTGAATTTTCTGTTGACCATATTCGACAGTTTTCAGTATTAATTCCACCATTAAGAGAGAAATGGGCCTCATCTGTCCATAAAATACGGGATAACCATTCGGGTTCAATTTCCATCTGAGCCAATACGTGTAATGAAAAATCGTACCTGAGAGCAAAATCTGCTTCCTTTAATTCAAACAGCAGTTGCAGTTTATAGGGATACATTTTTAGGATTTTCCGTAAAATTTTCCAAACCGTGGTGTATGGCATTTGTAATTGTTTTGATATCGCATTCACACTACTGATTGCTAGCGGATTAGTATTGGCTACGATTTGATTTTCCTGAAGAACTTCTGCAACTTGGACATCACTATTCCTAGGTCTTCCTGCTCAGAAGGTCTTTTACAGACCCTGTTCTTTCAGATTTGCTAATCAAATTACGATACGCCTTCATTTTGCGCAGCTCTGCTCTCAAACCCATTTTCGTACGAAATCTTCGTAATCCAGTAGTGTAATTTTACCGCCTTCATAATAACATTGCACTAAACCAATTCTTGTTTGCAGATCCATATTGAAATTGTTACAATTTACGTTACGCGAGTTTTATTTTGGGAACAATTCTCTAAATTACGATTATTTCGTTTGACACTTGTATCAATAGTTGATCATAGATACACTAAAATCCAATTATTGAGGCAACTAGATTCTGTTAACTTTCTGCTACTAGCATAATTTCTTAAAACTATGTAAGAATTTAAAATAGACCCCTTACTTTATGATAATCCCATATTTTAATTTATTTATGGTTTTCAGAAATTTACTGAGCAACAAATGAACTATTAAGAGAAACAACCGTAGAAACATTTTCCATCCGACTTCTCGGTCTTGCCTAGTACAGTGCGAGACAAACACCTGAGACAATTTGAGCTCATGTGGAAAGCTGGGCATATCTCTATTTTTATCCATTTTTATTCTGTATGTATTTTTGAATTGTTTGTACTGTTTTAATAATGATAATAGATACAGAAAAAATGTATATAACTTTTTTTTACAGTAAATTGCATAGGCTTTATTTTTTACATAAAACAAAATTCTGATGTCGCTAATGGTTAGTGAGTTATAAACAATAAACTTAATTGGAGCAGCATTTTTTCAAGATGGCAGCTTGAGCGCAACAGATTGAGCTCAGGACTTTTAGTATGTTTAATAGTACGCCTGAATGAATCTTTGCCAAGTTTCAAAACCTGGTTATTTCCTTCAAACTTTCCCTATTTGACTGGACTAAAAATAAGAAGAATAATAATAAAATAAAAAAGATTAAAAAATACTTCTTAACGTAATTTTTCCAGTATCAAATCAATTCAACCACGAAGTTTTTTTATTCACTTATTTAACTTTGGCCTATTTCAGCTACCAGGTCCAATTTCTGACGTCAAGGGCACAATCTCATCAGTATTGAGCCCACTTTATTGTTGGGTAGGGATCCTTTACATGCTCAATCGTAGAGACACGGAACCCATTGTTTTACATCCTTTCGAAAGATCCGGGCAAGTTCACTCATCGAACTGGTCCTGTTCTGATTTGGGTGGAGGCACAGCCACTGTCTTTCACACCATCTAGCCGATCCTAAAAAAGATATACATATTATTTCTTCTCGTCAGGATGTTATAGATGTTATTTGATTCAAACACTTAAAAAAATTCAATCTAAAAGAAGCATTGACTGCATGGAAGTTGAGGTAGACTAACTAATTTTTTAGTGTACCATACTTCGTAATTTTCTATGTATTAATTATTTACCACTTCGTCTACAAGGATTTAATGTCATAAATGTGTCTTTATAACGTATCATTTTTCTGATAAAGTAACGCATAAATGTATGATTTATGCACATTAAATGTCTTTTTTTTTGTGAAAACGTTCCCTCATCCACCTTTCATGTGGTATTATTGCAGCTGCTGCCTTCCCACACCTAACCGAATGACTTCAAACTAGACTCTACCCCACGTTTGTGTTTGGGAAACCTGCGTGAATATGTTTCAGTTCTGAATTTCAGATTTGAATGTTGGCTGTAGGCAAATTTGAACGTAAGCATTATAAAATCACAGAATAATAAAATGTAATTTCCCCTTCCGTTATTATTGTTAGTTAATTACTTATATATCCTACGTATGTTTAGAAATTACAACAGAATTTAACCTTATATTTTGCAAAATGCATTTGTGTATAGATAACGTTTAAAATAAATTGTTATTTAATTGATTTCAGTTTAATTTAAAAAAATTCTCACTCCTTGACATCAACAGTAGTTAAAATGAAAATTTGGCTTTATTGTCTGTTCATATACTGAAATTTCACTTTTGTAAAATTGTCTGTAATTTTCATTTATTGTAAAATTTGGTATATGGTCAAGTAAGAATATACAGGGTAAGTTTTAAATGCGTAGTTATATTTTAACCCTCAATATATTTCCTGGTGTACAATTGATTGGCTTTGTAAAAAAATTTTTTTGAACAAAAGAGAAATGTTTAATTTTTGATAATTTTATCGTCCTCCAGCAACTGACATTTTGATAGTCACTGGATAACTTTGTAAACGCCCGTTCACAGAAATGACGTAACTGAAGGCAGTGTTGCCAGTTGCCATTGCATGAATTGCAAATATTGAATTTTTTTAAAAATTATTACCTTTTTGTCACGGACATTTTGTAAGACGATATTAGACTTATTTAATATCAGTGTAGACGCCGCACCAAAACAAATGTAACAGTTTATAAAACAAAATATTGAGCTCTTTTTAAGAAAGCATGATATCTGTACGCACTGGCAGAAAATAAAAAATAAACCTCAAGGCGGCCAAGGCGCGATTGATTAGTCCCTTGTGGAGAGCGACACATCACTCTTAGCTTGCTCTTAAAATAAAAAGTGTTAATAGTATCTGTTTATCTATTTTTCCTTGTAAAATTAGGTAATCCTGACACTTTTTTTATAAATAAACAGGACTCGTCACGTAAGCACCAAATATTAAAAATATGCAATACTTTTTCTGTGTATTTTAAATTATTATTATTGTCTCTAATTTATAGTTTAAGTTTAATATGGTTCATTTCTAAAAATGAATCAAAGTTGAAAATAACCATTTTAAAAAGACGCATTTACTTTAAAAGAACGAAAAAGCATATTTGTTTACTTACCTAATACAACAGTTACTACATGAATATATCATATGGACTTGAGGTTTGGATAGCAATCCATAGCCGTTTTGCTTGTCTAGCCTTTTCATCTACTTAAAAATATGCCTTTAACATATCCAGCATTAGAATAATAAAATTAGTCGCTATGGTTAATAATTAATTACTTTTCACAAAATGAACTACCAAAGGAACAAATTATAAATAATAAATTTCGGTAACATAGTAACTCAAAACTTCGAATAACTATAAATAACGATATTAAACACATTTTTGTAAATGCCAATGCCGACATCTACGCGACACTCGCGAACTATCAATATCACTGATTTTTACATGGGGTGTAGTGTTGCCAGATATGTGAGATTTTCACATAGGTTATAAATTTCATTATAAATAAATCATGATGCTTTTCAAAAAATTTCTATTGACCTAACTGACGGTTAAATTAGCTCACTGAGCATTGAAAAAACGGGTCTTACCATTGCAACAGAAACAACAGAAAACAACAGAAGACTACTATTTATTTGGGCTTGCACAACTAGCGCTGTTTACGCGAGGTTCCGATTTATAAAGATCTACGTACACGGTATAAAATTTAATTCAGGTTACTCTTTTTTTAATGAAAGAACTGATCGAGGTCGGGGCTGACAACCTAAATTTAACTTTTTTTATTAACTTTTGCTAATATTGGTGTAAAATGGTAGACATTTATAAATAATAGTTTTATTACTAAAAAAAAGTGCAGGTCCACAAGGGAAATTAATGGTACAAATACCATGAAAATGGTATGTCTCGCAACACTGATTAGGTGCGTGGTTAGATGTGTAAAGATCATAGTTATATACACCACGATAATACCGCAGTTCACATTATGGAGTGGTTGAATTTTTATCATGTAATGGCCTGTCCCGAATAAAGTGGTGTTTTCTCAAGAAAAAATTGAACTATTTTATGAAAAATGACTACACTATCCTCCTAACCGTCAGAGTATTATGGAGGGAAAAAAATGCAAACTGTTAGGTATGACCAGTGTAAAAAGAGACAGAAGTGTGTGAAAATACTGCAAACTATTTTCCATCACCTGATTGTTATTGTGTTGTACCTTCAGTGTTTTACTATTAGAGGCCAATTAAAATAGTAGAGAGCTGGTTTATTCCTTGAACCCCTACACATCTCAAATTATTGTAATAGCAGAGGGTAAGTGCCTACTTCTTAAAAATAATAATCCTTTTATAAACTTTGAAAAAATGAGATGGAAACATTAAATTCCTCTCGAGATTCCCTAAAAAGTTTACTATTTATCGGAAAATTTAGTTTTAATTGTACATTCCATATGAAACGCTTAAAAAGAAATGTTGATTGGTGCAAGAAAAAGTCAAAATTGTACATTTCTCACATTGAAAGGTATTTCAAGATGTTTAAAAATTATTTCAAATGAAGCAATTAATCGTTTAAGTAGGTAATTATTTCATCCAATGTTATTATAAATTCGGGAAAGAACTTAATGCTAGAGCTCGGTTTTCAATCGTGGGTTAGCTAAACTCACACTTTTAGAAATCAAATTTTTTCAATTTTACATTTGTTTTGGAAGTAGTTTTAGCAACAAATATTTTATGTTAAAGCAACTTTTAGTTGAAGTGGTTTGTATTAGAATCTCATCGAATTTTGTGAAAATATAATGCTAGGTAACCTCCAACTTGTGTTAACTCACGATTGTAAAATCGCGCCTAGGTGAGAGAATTGTATAACATATGCGGCAACGTTGCTTCAGTCCATTACATCATTTCAGCTAAGATATAGAATGTTTCCAGTAACCAGCAGTTCCAAAACAGTTTCATCATATTTTCTTGAAAGTCGATAACTCAGTTACACGTGGAAATTAAAAAAAAAAGTGTCAGATGGTTTCTACAGATGTCAAGAATCGGTGGTTTAAATATAACTACACATTTAAGACTCACCCTGTATTACACATTTATTTTTTGAAAAATGTTTTACTGTCTCATTTTTCGGGCTCTTAATGGTCAAACTCGGTGTCATTTTTTTTAAATTCCTATATAGGATGTCATAATGTATGCCAATAAATCTTCGCAGTTAACTCTGACAGTTTTTTACAGGTAGACCCTGTAATGAAAGTAACGAAAAGATAAGAAAGCCTGAAAATCTGACAGTTATTAAAACAAAAACCTTAAACCAAGATAAATTGATTCCGAGGTGTAAACAAGAATAAAGTCCTGAAAAACTTTAGTGTAAGCGTGATCCAAAAGTAAGCTAAATCTTAATAGCGAGCGTTGTATTATGAATACGCCGAAATATAACCCATTTTCGTTTTAGGCTCCGCACAGTAAATATTTTTAGCACCCTTATTCGCCTAAAGGCGTCTCCAATATTATTTAACTAAAAAGTCAATAGAGCTGCGTTGGGAAACCTAAGAAGAATGCTTTATACTCTTTTACGCAGTTGATGAAATTTACAGGTTGTGAGAGCTAAGACAGAACATCTAAATATCTCCGTTGAAGCCAAATTAACAAAACGTCGGTGATTTATAAACGACTATATATTATGGGCCACGCATGTACCACAATACCAACGCGTTCTAGACATTTACAACCTGTCCCATTTATCTCAGGTCCATTCTAATTTGAATTATCTGTGGTGGTGATGTAAATTAAACAGAATTAGTGCTAAGAAAATTAGCAGCTATTCACAGACATGCTAAAGAGTGATTAAAACACTTATTTCATTTAAGAATTTATTTGTGCGCAACAGAAATTTTTACAGGACAAAAATTCAGCCCACGAAATATCGACTTTATAGACATATGCATTGAGAGTCAAATTCCAGTGTGATGTATAGGCAACCGGTGTGTCATGACAGTAATACGTAGGTTGCATAATTTTTAGACGTCATACTGAAAAAAATATGATACTAATACATTTAAAAATGATAGTTATGTCTTTTTATTGATTTTGTTGAAGTAAAACATATGATTTTGCTGAAGTAGAACGATATAATTTTTATACAACGTTGACATCAGCAACCATTGTTTCAAACAAGAAAAAAATTATATATAAATGAATCATCCTAAATATCTACATATTGTTAAAATTAGGTGTGGCATAATGCCTCTTTTGAACATACTTTTTATAAAAAAATATATATATTTTTTATCGTATTCTGCAGGCGGTAGTTATATTTATTGTTTTTTTATTTAAAATGGCACGGCCAGCAGAAAAGCTCGTATTTTACAGTTGTGTGGGAGCCCCAGTCGTCTACGTTATACGCTGCTGCAATCGAATTAGCCGACGTGAATGGAATCGCAGTAACAACATAGAACTTGCAGCCAATCCACATACCAAGTTTTGTTTTCCAATTCAATCACAGATTTTTTTTATTTTTTATACTCCAAATTCCTTTTAACATCGTGTAATTATTGATTGCAAACTAGTAAATTTTTGTTTCAAACTTGTATATATCGTTATAACATTTCTCAGGAGTTCAATGAGATTAAATTATTCTATCTATGCATGTAGAACTACCCAATATCTCGACCCAGATCCAAGGTACAGATTTGTAAATTATGGATGGGCAGTTCTTAAAGTACCTGAATAAATTACCAAGAGAACAGAATTAAATAAAGTTCAATCGTGAAACAGAAACAATTTCATAACAAATTAAATTATCACGAAGTGTCCGCCGAGTCCAGTCTCCATATGGACAGTGTTTATCTTGACTTGAAGTACGCAAACCTTTCTAAAAATATTTAGAAAATCGTGCCATTGGAGCATTGAATGACGATATCTCCAAACGAATAGAAGATGCGTTCAAACTGTACCTAGATAATTTTGACATTTACTAAAATGTTAAAATAAATATAATAAGAAATATAAACGAAAATCTGGCCAGAGAGCGCCGATCGTTTCAAAATCGATTTTTGAAATTATGGCGGAGGCGCCGGATTAACTAATGTTCCTCCCTTTTCATGTTAGGGTTTTAAAAGGAAAAATACGCCTAACTAGACGTCGTCAAGAAGTCTTTCTCATGTTTTAAGTAACGCGGAGTGTTTTTTTTTTTTGCAGAATTTGTTTTTGACTTTTTCGTTCTTTAATTCCTGCTAGTAATTTGATAAACGTCATTTTTACTTTATAGACAATGTATAATCGTAGTCTTCTATAAAGTTATTGTCTTCCTTTGAAGGCGGCCGTTTTCTATAAGTATGTGATTAACCCTCATCATTACTGCAGTGTTATTAAATTTGTTACGTGGCTCCAGATCATTTAAATAATCTACCTTTACGCATTTTTAAAGTTTTGAAACAAAGACTAGTTACCCATACTCATCAAAACTGGAAGCTACTCGGCACCATACATTGATTTTATTGCGGGTTATCGTCGTTACCCAATTTAAATTAATATAAAACTATAAAAGTAACTGTATGTTTTAAAGAAATACATGATATATTAAAAGATGTATTGAACTGATTTAATATAACATGACGACAAATATTAACAGTCCTGTGCTCTAACATTTTAGCATCTCCCTGTAGATTACATCAGAGCCAACCGACGCGACGTGCTTCAAAGCAGTCAAAGCCTCCCTAGAGGTATCTCTTTGTGACATATATTTGTCACACACGCATATTTCCGATTTTCTACGTCTCGTACACAAATTCATGCTACTTTGTCACCCCGCCGTCTGCCGGCATTGCTTTTGAAACGTGAAATTATTGTTTAAAGTAAAAGAATGGCATTATTTCCTTTGAGATTTTTTAGATGTGATCCGTTCAATATCGTTTTATAAAAGAGGTGATAAATGTATTGATGGTGGTGGTGTCAGTGTATTTGTTTTTTTTTTTATTTATTTATTTCCTTTGGTGACATTTATGTCTTTAAAATAGATGAAAAGAAATAAATTGATTTCGCCAAATATATAGATCCGTTTTATATACATATGTTCTCTTGCCTAGTAATTTATTTGAAGTTTCTACAGAAAAGTTACCTACCTCTATTTACGAAATAGCAATAAATACTAGAAACAATACTTAAATAGGTACCAAAGTAGAAATCCTCTCAATTTATTTAATTCAAGATTAAATAAATTGTCCATACACACTTCTTAAACTAATATAGATGATTTACACTTATAACAATGCCACTTGTAATAACAACAAATAAATCATGCGGCGAAAATAAGACAGTAGCCAATTTGATTAATAAATTTATGAAATATTAGATGTGAATCAGTTTTCGCTGAAAAGATCTGACTTTTTGAAAAAGTGATCCTTCAAATGTTTTGGGTAGGTTATAAAAGCAAGACAACGTCAGAGTTTTTTTGTGTAAATTTTAATCATTTTTTTAGTATATTTTCTGTAAAAATTTCAAATGAATTGCTTAACTATTACTAGGCGTTATGGTTTTTATTCAAATCAATACATGTACGAGTATAATTTGTAATAGAAATAATAAAATTAAACATAACCGGAAAACTGTGAAGGAAAATTAAGTTAGGAACATTTTAAGACGATGCTTCAAATTTCCTCCATAGCCTCATACGAACGGACAATAACGCTACTAACTTCCAGTTGAATTAACTTGAGTGAATTAATACGGTTGTTATTCCTAAATAATAATGTACCTTCATCGCAAAATTTATATTCGACTGAGCATTTTATACCCTGCGGGTACGAGATATAACGCATGTTTCGTATATTTTTAATATACCTCTGCAAAGTATACTATAACTTCCATCAACAAACATATTTATTTTGCATTACTACTATGATGTTTTAACGTCATCATGTAAACTGTAGTTTACAATGTACAAAGAAGAGTTAGTCCAGGAGGCATGTTTCTTATATAAACAGCTCGATACAAGGAAATGGAGCACTACTCCCCTGCGGACTCCGGCAGGCTTAATCGTAATTAACTGTGAATAATTACATTTTTTTTTCAAATAAAAGTAATTTATTTTTCTGGCTTTAGTAATTAATTAAATTTAATTGCCTATTCAATACGTAAGAAATTAGTCTGGCAATTTCTCGTTATAATTTATTGTTTTCATAATAACGTTTTTCTCCGTAAGCAGTTATTATTACATATTTTTCAACTGTAGATGCTTTCTGTTAATATATTTTGTTATTATATAGAAAAGGAATGTTGCTTAAAATTACCGATATCGTGTATTCATTAAGATCAGATCTTTTAACGAAGGTTAAAATTCCAAAAATTGCGGTATTCACATTCCGTCCGTTTCGTTATACGAGACCTCTGGGAGTAAGATTAATTCGACACAAGAACAACGTTAAAAATAATCATATTGATAGGTCCACGTTTGTACAAAGCACATGCGCTATAATATCTTTCTTTAAGAAAGAGATAATAAGCAGCCATAGAAAATAAAAAGAGAATTATTGTCATGTAAGCGTTAACTAGGAACTTGATTACAACTATCAAGTTAATATTATTTTTAATATAAATTACAACTTGTCACGTGAAGTAACATCAAATAAAACATAATTACTTATCTTAGCTAACAAACGTTACTAATTTTCATACAGCCCATTCATGAACATTATAAGTTTTGTCTTTAAGTAAACAAGATTAGAATATTCAGTTGGAGACGCATACTATCTGATTTGCAGCACTTTAAAGGGTTTTATCTCATTTGTCAGCCCGTGTTTATGTAATTTATCATTTCCATATGACCTCAATTCCTTAATATTTATCCATCGAAACGACGTTACCCTCTCACACCATTGAAGTGTTTGATATTTTGAATGAAATGTGTTCCTTAAAATGCCGTATCTTTCACTGGTATTGTCACAAATATTGATCAGCAACAGTTACTTTACTCATAGCACCACGAACATCAAAGTTATGGAATCCATTCCAGAAGTTTGTTCTCATATTTTTAATTTCACGGTGAATAGACAGAATGGGATATTTTATGTTACACCAAGATTGAGGTACTTCCCTTAAAAACCGAAAAGCTGCATATTGATAACGTAACTTATTTATACTTAAATTATTGCCACAGTTCAATGATCCATGACCAGCCAACCGATAATATTTCGGCATCTCGTAATATCGCATTTGAATCATTAAAATCCATCTAGTCGTCCATTGTTTCTAATTAACAATTAATTTGTTAATATGTGTTCTATTGGTGTTGAAACCCATGCTGGACAACACTAGACCTACATTTCCTCCATATTTGAGGCCGTGTGCTTCTTAAAACTAGTTTGAATCGATCGTCTGATTTGTCCAACATATTTTTCGTAATTTTATAAATTCCTAGTGTTTTCAATTGTGTCCTTTGCATTACCTAATTGTTGTTATAGTTATTATGATTCTGACCACATACCTCTTTAAAAATCCTACTAAGATCATGTTTAAACTGGGGGATTCGTAAAGAATTGAAAAATTTTAAATTTTGTTTCTCACTTTGCATCTTCAGATAATTTCAATGTAGTCATTTTATCAAATAAATAAAGTACATCAATATGTGCTACTTTGTGAATTTACTAAAATATAATACATAGATTCTCTCAACCATCATTTACAGCTGCTGCAATTTTTTTCTACTTTGAATTTATTTATAAGTTCATTCAAGACGCCAAGTAATAATAAACAATCCGACGTGATAATTTCGGTTGTGTCTAAGAATTAGCAGCCTGGTGTTTCAACAGCATTCCTTCCTCTTGTATTCCGGATATAGTATGTTTCTTAAATAGCCCCTTATATCATCAAGCTGAAACGGAATATTATGTTTTTTCCAAGTAACATTTTATTATTGCTGTCTTATTTAGTTGGAAAATAGCACGTGGAAATATAGGGTTGAGTAACATTGTAATAGAGCTCGAGGGTCAAAGAGCAACTGACCCTGATACAAATAGCGAGGGGTCAGGACCATAGACCGATCGATATCACATTGTTATCTTTCTGTCTGGAGCCTGGGTTTGAAGACTGCTTAATACAGTGTTTAATTTTTAAGAACTCGCTAATATTTAAAAGTGTGTACGCAGTACAAACTCTCTGAAATGCGTAGTAAGTCAAAATTATACCAGTAGATAATTTGAATAAATTAAATATCTACACAGGATGTCTCATTGGTGGGGACGGGTATTTCACCCATTTGCGCATTAGATAAAATAAATAAAATAAGAATATGATCCAAAATTTAATTTTTCAGTTTCTCGGAAATATCTATTTCTTATTTTTTTATAAATACCTACACCATTTGTAACCGAAAACTGCGACAAAAGTAGTTTACTTTTCTCGTATATTTATAAACAAATGATATACAGAACTCGAAAAGATGGAAAACTAAATTTTTTCCTACTTTTCAAAGAATCCAAACCAGGTACCGACGATAGATAAGTTCATCTTTGTTTGTGTTAACACGGTCTGTTTATTTAGCGTCCATATATTTAAAATCTACCGATTAATTAGCTAGAGAGACTATCATATCTATGTCTTCGGTAATAACTGGAAAATCCAGTTGAATTTGGTTGATATTGGTCTACAGGTGGCACTTTTTATATTTGCTTTTTTTAGATTGTTGCAAATGTTTTGAAAATTATGAGATTTGAAGAAAATATAAAGAGAAGAAATTGTTTTAAATAAACCAGTCAGTTCTTATCACTTTTTCGAATTTCTAACCAATTGTTCTTTGGTTTGATCAGATATTGGACAATCTCTTAACATTATTAAAAATATCTAATCTCCAAAGAATACAATATTCCCAAAAATACAGGAGGAAAAAGGCTACACGTAAATATTGTCACTTTTTCTACGTTATTTCCGTTCAAGTCTGAATATTGTTTTCTTATGATCCAACTGATTACTAGAGCTGTCCGAGGTCACCTGGCCGACAGAGCCGTCATATGACTCATATGTTTACATCATATCATAATACTTGAATAAGTACAATAAATGGAAATAAATTTTAACAATAATGTTACATTTTATAAAAAGTTGTATAAAACTCACCCTTTTAAGCAGATTTATGAAGTAGTTTGGTTGTCGTCATCACAAAGTGGGGAAGATCTATAGTATAATAGCATCAGGTATGTTTCTATAGCTGTCTCCGTCAGCGATGTTCGCTTTGGTGAAAAAATATGTTTTGCATTTTGAAAATGACCATTCGACATCTACGGATGTAATACAGGCATAAGTAAAACAATCTGTGAACTCACTTAACGAAGTTGTAGATGCACCATCACAAATTTGTCTTAATTTGCTAAAATCAGGATCTTTCTGTAATACACTCTCGAATTTTTCACTAACGCGATTATTTTTTGCGTCATTTATAGCCTGTAGCTGTGTATTTACGTCGTCCACTATTTGCAGCGATTCCACTAACGACAACGAAGTATTTTGCAATTTTTCTATTGCGTCGTGTAGTCCTCTATAATTGTTATTAATAGTTTCTAAATCTGTTTCAAGGGAAACGTCTTGAAAGCTTGTCTGGTTTTCCCTAATAGCTGCAGCCTCGTTAGGGTTGAACTGTAATATCATAGCTTTTATTTGTTGAAAATATTCAGCATAATAAAAAGCCGCTTTCAACCACGTTCTTCAACGTGTAAGAATCGGCTCTGGTGGTTCAGGGATACCAGGACACTGTCTGTGAAATGCTCGAAGCCGTTTAGGAGATTTAAAAAAACTTTTTTTGTATTTGCTATTAATGCATCTACCTCTGGAAAACATTTTCGAATCGTTTCTGCCACAATATGTAACGCATGCACTTTACACGTAACATGTAAAAACCTACAATTGTCTCTTTGAAAAGAACGGCCTACCATGCGCATTGTCGCAGCACCATCAGTCACAAACATCAATACTTGACTTGTTGAAAGTTCAAATTTTTCGAATGTCTCCAACACCCCGTAATTATTTCGCCAGTACACGCAGTTAGTCTTTTACTAGCTAGTAAAAGTGGAAATGTTAGTTTAAGAGGGCCCAGTACATGTACTATAATATTTAAAATAGAATTTTTTTTACAATCTGTCGTCTCGTCAATACATAACCAGAGCCGTGCATTTTTTAATCCACATTTAATCCTATTTACAATGTCTTCACGAACAGCTGGAATATATCTACGTAACGATGTACGACTTGGTAAGTTCACCTGGGGATTGTATTTATTCCAAAACTTCCGAAATGGTTGATTATCCAGTATGTGTAGCGGAATATTACAGGCTATTAACATTAACAATAAATCAAACATAAACTGAGTTGTCAAAGGCATGCCATTTTTTTTTATTTTGATGTTGCACGGTGTTGATATGACGACAACAATCTGTTTTGTGCCAGCACATTAAGTCTTGATTACAAACTTTACAAATTATTTTGCATCCGTCATAGAATAAATAATCCGGAAATTCACCGATAAATTTATTCACTGTGTCCGCGTACGGTCGTTTTTTACCCTTTGGCGCGTTTGACATTATGTATAATTTATAGGTACAACCTCACGCATTAACCTTTCAAATAAGACTGCAGCGTAAATCACTTCTAAATCGGCACGTGTGACGCCATCGCAAGACCGTGGCTGTACTCCAGCCACCTCGGACAGCACTACTGATTACTATCCTTTATAAGGATAGTGTGCAAAAGCCACGTGCCATCGTTTCGCTGATGAAAATGAATCGGTCCCGTTACGTCATTTCGAGGGAGCAGCTTTTTATAGTAAATTTTGTGGCCGCCTCCAAAATTAATGTTTAGGTCTGTAAGATGGAACAGAAGCAAGGAATGGAACAAGTTTAATTGTTTATTTCAATTTAGCTTGTGTCTCTTAATAGTTGTAGGGTTGTTTGTTGTTTCGGAGCTGGTACGAAACATTTACTCCCTTACGAGAATACTTCGGCAAACTTATTACAGACTTTAATTTAAATTATAACGTTCCAAGTTGCTTCGAATGTTACTTCTCCTTTAAAAGATTCCTTTTACTTGGACTGCCGAGAGATTTAACGTGTTTTTCTTCCAGATACTGGAAGCTGCCTTTCTTCCTTTACTTCCGCGCTATAGAATTATTATTTAGTTTTTATTTTGTCTTTTAATAGAATTTCTTGAGAGTCCACAGGCATTCAGTATTTCATTATTAATTCTTTCTAATATTAAAAGCTTTATATAATGTAAGGCGAAACATTACTTAAAAGTTTGCTACTGCTCTGTTGATTTTTAATGTTTCAAGGTAATCTTCTTATACTTTTGCAAGTTTTTTTATTACTTTTTCATTGAAATATTTTACAAAAGGCTGAACTCCACGTTTTTTATAAGACGTTTCGTCTTTTCGCGATCATCATCAAGTACGTTATTTTAAATAAAGACCTGTATCTATTCTTTTGTAGCATTGGAACCTCTGACTTCATTGATGTATTAAACTTTTATGTAGCTAAACGTTTCGTAGCTCTAAATCATCATCGAGGAAAAGAACACTTTTTTTCAAATTAACGTTATTATTTTTCATAGTTAATAATAATTATTAACAATGAAACAAAAAATTAAATTGAAGTTATAACGAATTCATCTCTTTCTTCACTACTTTGACTTACTTTAATTATTCAAATAAAACGACAACAAAAAAATACATACATATATTTAGAATAGAAAACACAAGATGGTCAGGGCGTGGTTAACAAGTAATAAACTAGGTACATACATGAGTTCAAACTTCAGAAAATATTAACATTATTTTCATCTAACAAGTTTGTTTTAGGGCGCCACCCGCCTTTCTTTTTTCGTTTTATATAAAAGTCTAGGAAAGTTACATATCTTAAACGTCTAAAAAACTACACGCACTAGTGTCGTTGAAAGGGGGAAAGAACGGTTACTTTTCATAAAATTGTCTCGCACAGTTCAAGAGCAAAATTAAAACTCTAGGGGACTTTCTCCACCTCTAGATAGATAGGCATATCAGACTGTTGATGCAAATTTTAGTCTTCAAATTTCCAGCTCGCATTCAGAGCGTAAGCTGTTTACTATTTAATAGGTACCTATGTGACAATAAGTAGAAGTAAGATAACCTTACCAGCTCATAGAATATCTTTCTTAGGCTACATACTTAGTACTTCAGAACCATAACTTTCAGCCAGACCAAATCTCGAACGTAATGCCAGCAACGCACACAACTAACTCACTCAAAGCCTGGCTCCAAACGTAAAGGTAAAGGTAACGTACATCAACACACCCACTCGGTGCCGAGGCCTCCGAGCTTCTGCCTTCAAAAACCTAACCGTCTTTGGTACAAGCAACTTTATTACACCGAAAGTCAGTTGTTTCAATCATTGGGGCAAATATTTATTTCGGACGTCCTCTATAATATTCCCCAAAACATTTTTATGCACACTTGGTAGATATGTTTTACGCAATGTATGGCTATTAGGTAAAGGAAAACCTGGTGCATACATTGCAATGAAACCTCTAAACTCAGCATTATCGACTACGTTCAAAGACAGACTACATGCACAGAACATGACACATAAATCATAAAAATATTCATCAATCACGGCGTGTATGAAATACGTAACATCGATTGCATGGAGTACACAGAATATGTGAATCATCTGTTGTAAAGCCATCGAAGTTTTCAATATTTTTTTTGTACTTTATGCACGAACAGTATTGAAAAGAGCGTTTTATGCGAGAACCACACCAAACACCACCACGAAAGTAACCATACGTTTTCACGTTGCTAAGTTAACTGGGGATAAAGTGCCAAGCTGCCTATAAAATTACATAGGAATATCCCGGTTATCCGCAGAGTCCTTCACCGATTTGCTGGTTATACTGGTTGCATATATTACAGGTATATAAATAAATACACTACATGAATTTTTATGTGTGTTTATTAATATTTATTTTTTTATAAGTGCCTGCTTTGAAAAGTGGAAAATATTCCGGCACCTGGTTATTACATATCAGTTAAACAACGGTCTGATTCTTGAACCAAATATTATAAAGCTTGTATGTTATCTGGAAGACTAATTGAATATTATGGTTACAATTTAATTAAAATAAAAAAAATGTGGTAAAAATAACAC
Organism: Rhamnusium bicolor; assembly: GCA_029963845.1. NCBI lineage: Eukaryota > Metazoa > Arthropoda > Insecta > Coleoptera > Cerambycidae > Rhamnusium > Rhamnusium bicolor. The sequence continues at coordinate 6,612,453 of JANEYF010001344.1, forward strand.
ATCCCCGTATGTACCCGATTAAGCGTTAGATTAATTTTACCAGCGCTCGCCGTAGATGTAACATTTGTTCATTCATTCATATTTGATATAGGCCATAAATTTCCTTTATTCGAATTGGGTTGTCGATATGTCTACCGCGCGCCTTTATCAAAAGGCAATTATGAAAACATTGGAAGTTAAATTTTCTTTAAATTGGATGTAGATATATTAAAGACCGCCGCCGACGCAGATGATGTTAACGCTTTTTAACTTACCATAACACTGGGTAATTCTGAAAATAGGAAATTTAGTATTTTAAATAATATTTGAGATTTTATAAAGATAAAATAAATATTTTAACAAAAATTTGGGATGTAGATTCTATTTATAAAGTAATCCGATATTTATTTATTCTGTGTGACATTGAAATTTAGAAGAAAATATATATGAAATCGATATATGTGACAAAAACTGATAAATGAGAATATTTTGATCTTTAACGATTGACGAATACATATTTGTTTTGCTAATAAAGGTACAATAAGAATAAAATACCAAAGTATTCCAATAGAGAGATGATATTTATCCACAAATAGTAAATAGTGAAAGCAATACCTAAAAACTACGAAGTCATAATTCTCTCACTTTATTTAATTAAAAATTAAATAAAATAGTCACACACATACAGCTATTACCTTCGTAATAGACTATATACTTCTTGATGATTTATAAACTTATCATACGTATCATACGAAGAAATGCCTTAAGCTTTAATTGCGATTGACCACTAGTGAATGATTCGTACTGACGAAGGCAACACCCACAAACCGGTCTGCGAATAGTGTGCGCCACGACCTTAAGAAGGATTTCCTTTTATTAGGTAAAAATCCTTTACAACAGGAATTTCTAAATAAATAGTGTATGTTAGTTTTGTTTGTATAATATAAACAATAATTTCTTGGGTATTACCTTATCGTGCTGCAGTCATTAGCTTCTGGGGGTTTCGGCCTTCTGGAACAGTTATGATCCAGTGTCAATACTGTCCACTGCACCTCACTCGTATGTTTTCCATTCAAAAACTGTTCAAAACCTAAAAAAAATCGATATTTTTAGTGTTGTGATCATTTTCTCAATCTCGACCTAGATCTCGCCTCAAAATTCGAGACGCTTCTCAATTCTAAAGTGGGAGAAGACGAGACTCTTGTGTCGAGATGTCTAAAATCGCTACTTGTGTCTTTATTCATTAAACAATCTTTTCCTTTTGAACATGATTTGTTATGTTAAATTAAATTTGTCCGATTTCTGCTTCGTTCGAAATAGGGAAAACAGACAATTTCACTGGAATTATTTACGTAAGAATTAATTAAGCTCAGGTTTGATAGCAATATCATCAAACTTTCAATATTTTTATGAATTATTGGGTAGTTAAAATTCAGATCTCTAACAGTTTATTTCGGTAACTATTCGTTTAGCATATTTTTCTAATTTCCCTTCAACTAATGTATATCCCATATTCGTTAAATTTGAGCAGTAAACATTTATAGTGAAAAGAGTCCCGCGAGCTGCCACCGAGATACAGAATTGCCCATATGCAAAGTTCCTTCCATATTACATTTAACCGTATATTCGTGTTGTACTACTCTGTTTTCGTTTAATTTCGAATGGCTTCATATGCTTTCGTTGTACGTTTATTTGAGAGTAAGGGAGAGAGTTATTGTTCGCCATTTAATTAAGGAAATAGAACACTAGAAAAGCGTTTCTTATTATGAGAGAGAAATGTTCTTTTGTTTTCTTCATGTTTATTTTCGACGTTATGGTTTTTATGCTTTAATTATTTACTAAATTACCTCTTCTGTTTTATTTACAGACAGTGTCACTTTTTGCCTCACATTTCTTGAATTTAATTTAATGTGGCTGTTGTTGCGGTAGGAAGTTTCTAATGCACCCTAATATACGCGTATTTTTTGTTGTACCCTCAAGGCATATCCCCTTGATGTCTTGTGAGGTGCTGTCGACATATATACAGTTTATTCATCGTTTAAAAGTACAAATTAAATTTATAATACTTTAAGACGTCACGTGCAGAATAAGATATAGTAGAAAAGAAACACAAAGGAAACCAATCATTTTTAAAGTTAACGTGTGGAAGTATAATTTGGCCATTTTTTGTACTTATTTAACGAAGTTTGTTCTATACGTACCTACTTTGTGACAGGTTTTACAAGTCACTTCTGTATTATAGTAATTTTGTGGAGAAACGTGGAGAAAATCAAGAAACAACAAATGGCTTTTTGTTCGCCAGTTGGTACGTATTGAGTGTTAAACGAAGCGAAACGTAGATTGCATTGTAAAAAAGTTGTGGTCTCACCGGTTCAGATACAATAAATAATATCAGATAATTACCTAATAAATTAAGGGTTATATTTTTATATCATTTAATATTACAGAAGCAAATTATGCAATTGATGTTATCGTTTTCGCATTGTAGGTGTTTCTTCTTCTAATTTTTTTTTTTTTTTGCTTTGTGTAGTGTGTGTAAATGTCGCATAATTTAGTCTGATTGATTTGACTTATTAATTTTTGAGGTTTGCTCATTGTTTCCAAGTGTTCTGACACTACGGACCTTGGACTACCTTAAGGATTTAATCGAATCAAAAATTTCAATCAAGGTGTTAGGTTAGGTTAGGTTTCATGTAAGTGGGCCCCTGTGGATCCTCCACTGTGGCCATTAGCAGGCCTATTGTGCCTCACACCTAGTTATATTTCACCCAATAAGTTCAGTCTCTTAATGAAACTGATAACTTTATTGGGTGAGAATGTGTCCAGATCCTCTGGCAGCAGTTGCCCTTTGCCAAATATTGAGAATCGGATCCTCTCCACAGCGGGACAGGTGCATAAGATGTAGTCTGCCTTCTCGTCATCCTCCACTCGGCGTTTTCCTCTAGGCTGAGTTTATGCAAATGATAGTTTAGTCGGCAGTGCACAGTATACATATAGGCTAGGTTTCCAAGAGTATTTTATAAATGCCTTCGAATGAACTAATCCTGGTAACTCTTTCCAATACTGGAGAGTTTTCCTTTCAGCCCAGGTTGAGGTAGCCATCTAAGCAGTACAGGGTCGACCAAATTAGACGGAATTTGGGGTTTTCTCTAAAACTATGGCAGATAGACAAAAACCAATATAGGTGTCCTCAGCTCGATTTTCGAGAAACACACAATGGTGCAAACCGCGATCGTCTATCTTTTTCGACTACCGAGCTACAGAGCGTTTTTGGAAAATTGGTATTTGTTTCTAAATTAAACAGTTGTTTCGCATCACTTAAATTCACATATGAATTTGAAAAAACTGTGAACAACTACCATTTTGAGATGTATCAATAATTATTGGAAATAACGAAAATGAGTTAGAATTTGACATATATAGAAAAGATACCAGTATTTTAACATGTCCAAAGGACTCCCATTATAGTGCCCAACACAAAATAGCGTTTTAATTTTCTAGTTCATTGTCTGATTAAACTTCCCCCGTCAATAACGAGAGCTTTGAAAAAGAAAAGACATTGATTAAGGATATACCTGTGAGTAATGGGTATTCTGTATCGATTCCATATGATCCTTGATTCACCCGTGGTATTGGTATTATTTTTAAAGATATACAGTGGTTCATTCATCAAACTACAACAAATTTAGGCAATCTAAAACACAAAATTGAAACAAACGAATAGTCAAGGATTTAAAAAATTAGCTGTGGGAACTGTAATCATAAGTATGTTGGATAAACTAGACGATCAATTCAAAATAGATTCAAGGAGCATATGGTTCATCACAAATACCGTAGAACAGATGTCTAGTGTTTCCCAACATGCGTTTAAGAACAACCATAAAATAAATAGCAGCAATTTAAGATTCATTAGGAATATAACAAATACTGGACCGCTGGATGAATTTGAAAACTTGGAAATTATAAAGTGTAAAAAAATATGAGTTGTGACAAAGGACCAAGCCCATATGTCCGCTTTATTGGTAAGTGAACCAAACCGTAACATAGTTTATGTACAAATAGGATACACTGTTAGCATAAGGTTAGTTTTAATCATATCCGCATGATGCCAACTTGCTTGGCGCAACGCGTGTCGAATGCAGCATATGTTGTTTTGGTGTTTTGTGGAAAACCACGTCAGTTCTATCAAATTTAAATCAACTAGGCTACTTTTGGTGCGAACACCTAAATGCTTTAAACTTTCAACCCTAAAAAAAAAAAATTTCGAATACTAAATATTCACCTCGACCCCGAACGAGAGGCCTATGGTTGAGATGCCATGGTATATTATGTGATGCAAAATTTTATTTGAATATGTTGAACAATTTGTATGATATTTGAATGAAAACATTTCGTTTTACATTCGAAAAAGTCATAGGACTTTTTTATATAGAATCAGTATGTAATTTTGATTTTGACGACTAGCACGGTCATGGATTTCGACCGGACTATATGGATATGTTCCATTTTTGAATAATTAATGCAATGTAATCCAGTAATTTATTATTTTTAAAACAAATGATAATTAGTAATAATTAATTACTCTAATCCGGAACCCATGGAAACAACCGTGTATATACTAAGAGCATTAAAGGAAGATCTTAGTTGATAAATTGTTTGCGTTAGTTGTTGACATAGTAATAGAAAATTAATGCTCTACGTGTGCCATCTTTGTTAGTTACGTATATGTGACATGTTTTAATCACATTAAATGGAATGTGTTAAAGCCAGTGTCGATCAATACAATTAGTAAAATTGAGCAAATATTCACCAAACTAGGTAATTTAGTTTATTGCCTACGCACTAGTCGAAGTATACAACGTTCATAATGTACCAAACACCTGAATAATGGCAATTAAAAATAGATTATTGACTGTAAAGCTTCTCGATTACCTAAGTACATAGAACATGATTCGCTGAAGAGTAATTTAATTTGGCTGCTCCGTAAATGAGCAAAACATTCACAGATTGTTTTCGTAAACATTAGTACCCTTACTTTGTCCAAATTTGTAACGTGCATCACATATCAAAACTCTTAAATATCATACGAAACTTTATATTTTAATGTTGCGGCATCGTGTTCTGTCCATATATGCCTTATCACAGCGTGGCAAATCGGACGGCTCTCAGTAGTGTCCCATGTGGATACATACATACTTTCCTGATAATTATGCCAGATGATAAATAAGTAACAATGCTTACCTTTTACGTGTTAACGACCGAGGACAATAGCTGAGACTGCGCATCAACGAACATTCGCATGAGTAAGACAATTTCTATGTTTTTTGATGAAAAAGATCACCTTTGTGGGGTAAACACATATATGTAAAGTGAAAAGATCTTTCGACATCTACCGATGTGATATTTGCAAAATTTTAATTTTTTAAATCACGTTCCCAAATCATGTTCCTCATTAGGATAACAATTAATATTACATAACGATGAAACATTAGTTGCATACAAGAACTTCGTAAGTATATAGCAAATTTAATATGTCTTTTCCAGTTAGAAGGGTCTGTTGATACCAGCATTACATTGCATACCCGACAAAAGATCGATGTGCCATTACACTTTAGATGTTGACATTTGTCTATATGCTTAAAAATGTAAGATGCAAATCTTAAACCGGCATGCCTTGGCATTGTTATTTTCATCAGTTTATACGATCGTGAAGAAATACATGCTTACTGCAAACTGGAATGTGGCTTGCAGAGATTTCAATTATTTCTGCTGCATACGTGCATACATATTGTGTTGCCTACGTACATACGTCTATGGCCAACGTTAAATTTGCCACGCTGTGTTCATCAGCACACTTCAAATAAACGGATGTCTAGTTATGAGCAAATATGTGGGGCTCCTCCAGGAGCCAATCTTTCCAATTGATTTCAATGTGGTAAATGAATCTCTTAGAGCTATATTTTAAATAGACAGTTCTCTCCCTCAATGGTGTGTAGGTGTTTCGTGAAAAACTAGTTTAAACAATATTATTTTCACATCCTTAGTTATAAATCAGAAATTATTGATTTCCTCAAAATTCCATTTTTATACGTCATCGAACTATCAGTTTTCCACTCACGTCTACTAAGTTTTCTAATTTGTTTTCATGCTCCCGAAATAAGTTCGGATGCAATATAATTGTTGCACTGTGAGTTTTCTTTAACTGCAGCCGTAAAAATTTTATAGATAATAAAAATGCCACGTGTCTACTTACGGTTGTCAATAAAAGTTCCAATACATACTGGAGTGAGTATATCTCAACTTGAGGGTGTAGTATAATAATGCTATTACTTGGTAAGCACTTCTTCAGATATGCATGTATGCAGTGTTGAACAAAGTTAAGCAGTTTTGAATTCAAATTTTATGGAGATAAGGTGACAGAGTGTTGTTTATCATACAATATATAGGCAAACAAAAAGTAATTTAATCTTGTAAATATGAGGTTCTTGTTTATTTTTTTCTTTTCGTCACCCAATCAGGACAACTATTACTAAGTTTAAACCTTTAAATAAAATACCGAACAAGTCACCCATACGCCATTTACTTTTCTGAAAATGTTTCTGCATAGTACAAAAGCGACTCTCTAGGTAAAATATATTAAACCACGTGGGAGATTATTGAAAAAAAATATATATTTTTTTAATTTTAATATCGCATATTTCGGAAACTAAACCGTTTCGGACCTATAATTCTATGAACATTCCTTCTTAATATACTCCAAAGAATCGCCCTGTAAAATATTCTGATGTACTTAAGTAATAGTAATAGTATATTTATACATCCTGTATAAATATGCTATTTTCAACGAGTACTATTAACACCCGCAAGAATGAAGTTGTAAAACGACCGGTATAACATTAATAAATAATTCAGTATTGATACTAGCAATTACGAATAAATTAAATCCTACCCTTTGCAGACCCATGACATAAAAATACACTTTTACTATTCTAAATCCACATTCGTGGCAGTTTTATTTTGAACACAAAATTTTCTAGGAAATTGGATAATTTATAAAGCGGAAGTAAACTCGCTGGACGCCATTTTAACGCTTTTCCATTATTTTGCATTCGATTAAGCTTTTAAATATATTGCATTTTATTCTTAGGCAAATTTTCCATGAAGGCAGCTTGCCTCGCTTCAATAGAGGATATTAATATTGTTCGAACAAATATTTATTTTGCCGAAATAATATCCAGAAAATTGGCGACATTGTTTGTTTCATTTTAGATCGGATCCATATTGTGATTCTTTATCTTTCTTACAAATACATTTGCTGTAGGTAACTAAAATTAGATGTTTGCCTTTAGATCAAGTTTAATTCAAAGGTATTCCAATTTGGCGCTCATGTTTGTGTTGTTATAACTCCATGTCCTCTACGTTGGGTTTCTCTTTTAAACTTGAGACTGTGAATAAGCGTTTCAAAAATAAATTATTTCCGCCTGAAGAGATTTTTTTTCATGGGCAAAACCTTAAAGCATAATGTGTTTCCTTCGGATACTTTTGGATTTTTGTCATTCAGTGCATTGGTTGCGGAGATATCAATTTTTTTAAGCAAGTTGCTTTTTGTGGATTTAATTCTCGTGAGCTATAAATTGTGACATTTTCTGCTGGTTGCTGCGATAGAAATTTTAGAATGAATATGGCTCGTTTTTTTTACTACACTCAATTTCCGAAAGCAATTATATTAACCAAAACTGAAGAATATGAAGAGAATTGGCTACAAAATTTTTTTCCATAATAATTTTATGCTATTCTGTTTTCGTTTGAATTAAATTTTTTGGTTTAAAGATTTGCCATAATCATTTTCTAAATGTTTTTCTTATGTGAGATACCACATTTACGTGTGATACATTTTTGGAATCACAAAAATACTCCCGTTCAGTAAATACCAAAAACTACTCCTATCGCCCTTAAAAAACAGGGCCCTTGACTCCATATCATTTGAGGTAACAGTTATACAAATATCAAAATGATATATGTACAAATGTACCTAATTTATACTCTACAAATTTGGTTTTTTTTTAACACGCTTTTATTAGCTTCACCTGTATGTTTGCTTGCTTACCTGATTGCTTGTTTGCTTGTTTGTTTGTTTGTTTGTTTGTAACCGACTCTTTGGACTCGATTTTGACCCACTTTAAACGGACAGATTTAATTGAAACTTTGTACACTAACGAAGAACCGGTAACAATACAATAATTTGATAAGTTTATATCATTATCCTGATCAGGATCGCCAGTCCTTTCCTCACGTAGCCTCTGCGTGAGAGCAAAGGCTTAATATGTAAGTACATTCGGTGATTGTCAGTTACGTCGGTGGTCGAGCGGGCTAAGGCAGTCGACGCGAAACGACAGACTCCTCGGGCGTGAGTTCAAGTCCCATGGCTGAAATAAAAAAATATTTTTTTTTTCAGAAATATCTGTTGGATCGTAATATGTTATAATATCAGCATCAATAAGCAATATAAATATAGTTTAAAAAAAAACTACAAAACACGCTTTCATAGCACATCAAACTAAAAAGTGAAAAATAAATATAGTTTAAAAAAACTAACTGCTTTTAAAGCACATCAAACTAAAAAGTGAAAAATAATTATTAATATAAACTGAAAACAATAATGAACGAAAAATACTAGTATTATTGTGAAAAAAGCGTGGGTTGCTCGATATACGAAAAATATGGCACAAAGCGCCCCACGCTTTTTTCACAATAATACTAGTATTTTTCGTTCATTATTGTTTTCAGTTTATATTAATAATTATTTTTCACTTTTTTAGTTTGATGTGCTTTAAAAGCGTGTTTTTTAGTTTTTTTAAACTATATTTATTTCTGATTTCATAAAACATACACGGTATAATAATATAATCAGAAAAACAATCAGTATTTTGTGAAATAACATATGATTGTCTAACTTTCATACATAACTTATTTTGTTTGTTAACTGACATATTAACTTGACCATGATTACTTTTCAATTGTCACCTATACAAGAAGTTTAAAAAAAAGTTACAAAAAATTTTCTAGATTATTATTTGCAGTATTATATTGTTACAAGTATTTAGCTAAGTTGTATACGCAATCCACAAAATCTCTGGATCAAATTTACTGAAACTTTCAATATATTTAATAAATAAAACAAACTTTAAGTGCTAAAAAGCCTAGAAATTTTCCAACAAATTATTTATAATTATATTATAACTTTAAAGTTCCGCCGGCACTGGAGTCGTATAAATAATTCTCGTGATGTTTATGAGGATTTATTTGAGAAGTGTATAATTTAGAGCTTGTTTCAAATTTTTAATGGTCATATTCGCTTATGTTCTGTCCAAAACCTTTTTTTATTAATATGGCTCTCAAAACCATGTAAATAAATATCAATTATGTGCCAAAAGACAACAGGAAAAATAACACGTAATTTAAATAAACGTATTTTGTACGACCTCCCACGCATCTATCTTCAAGTTATATTTTCCATACAAGCATATAAACGTGGATCCGCAAAACATTTTACATTTAACAAACACTATCTCTTTTGGTTTAAATAAACATACGATGACATTACCGCTTCGGTTATTAAATTATAGACAGTATTTACCTATTTTTCACACACCGAATTACGATTTTATCGTGTCTGTGAAAAAAGAATAAGTATAGATTTTTGTTTTTAGTTATATCATCAGCATCGTATATCAGTAGATACCCAATAAATATTGTTTATTCTTTAGAAAGAAATGTTTGTTTAATATCCAGTGGTACCCGATGCTGGTGACATCTAACAAGATAGAAACTGGTCCATATTCCATTACAAGCATAATCTGTTACAATCTTACATTCATAATCTCTGATATGAATCATTTGTGGTTCGGACTCCACAATAAACTGTAGGACCTCGTCTCTCTTTCTCAACACAAAATACTAGGGTTTTCTGGGAGTTACTTCGGTGACTTGTGAAGCGGTTAAGAAAACATTTTTTTAAGAAAACAATTGTAATAGACATTTGTACCTAATTTTAATAAAAGAATACGAATGTTTTTGATAAGTAGTTGGTGGGAGACGCTTGCCAAGTAGGTCGCAGACGGTCCCTTTTTCCTACCCCCAGCCGTCTTATATAAATACTTTAAGAAATATATTATAGTTTTATGAAATATCGTCTTGTTTTTGAATAAATTATTGTTTTTTTGAAAAATAAAAATGTTGTATTTGTTTAAAAAATATTCAAAGAAATAATATAGGAAGAAAACATTAAAAAAACTGTATTTATTCTTTGTCCTTATGGTGCTATTTTTGTTTCCCAAAAAAAACATAATATTCTATACCAGTAGAGCACTGACCATCGCAAAAGTAATTTTGGTTGTATACTGACTGTACTAGTCGAGGTGCTCTTAATCTGTATTATTTATAAGGTAAGTTATGTTCAGATCAATCAGATATTTTTTATTTTGCTAAATAGGATCTTGGAACATTTGCATTTGGCGACTAACTTGATATAAATTTTCTACTAATTTTTAAATAAACCGGGGCATTTATTCGATTTAAAAATTTCATTAAAATATCAAATGCACTTTCATTTGCTATATTTTATAGGCAAGCAACAGCCCAGGGCTTATTAAACTGTACATTTTTATCCAAATTTATGGATGAAATAGATTTAAATACTTGTTTTCATTAAATTTGCTTATATTTATTGTTATTTCGGTAATTTTATAATTTATGTGCAAAAATTTATTAATGTATAAATTTACTATTTCAACTTTATCAAAATAAATAATATATAGTACTTTATACATTATTATAATTATTCTGTCGATTTAATTAAAACATACATGTATTTTTCTATTTAAATTATCTGGTAATTTTGTGACACAAAATTTGAAGAAAAAATTTTGAAAATAAAAATAATTTGTTAATAAAAGAGCATTATTAACTGTTTAATTAGCCTAGATAAATATTGACGCGAATCGTTTGAAATCAAAGATCAGATCTACATAGCAGTTTATTTTTTAAATACCTTCAAATAATAAATTACAAACTTTTATATTGTACGTATAAAAAATATACCGAATTAGGCCAACAACGTTTCGAATATTTTTTGTACAGGCTCTGCAAATCACATAATTCGATGTGAAATTCTTAGAAAGTGAAAACATTTCATATTCGATTTGTAAGCTTTAATTTGAAAAGAAAAGTTTTCAGAGATGTGATTCTGACTTATCTGTTCGCTCTTTAATGTCTTTTGGCATGGAAGTTAAGAAACATCGGTGAGAAAGTTTTTAAATGGCACAATGTCGCCTTTAAACGTTTGTTCACTCTAACCTGAATAAACCCCAAACTGAAAGATGATATCGTGAAAATGTCACTACCTTGGGATAAAAAAGATTCTCGTAATATATTAAAGTGTTATTCTTATTCCTTTTAATCAAATATTTTGTTACCCAAATGTGATTGTTGATTTGATCTATATCGCGTTTATTACATTGAAGGTAGCAGGATGAAAACGTGATACCATCAAGATGTACAGGTAGATATGTAATTAATTACCTATCATAATTCATTGACATTATATTATTATCTTTACCTTGCAATATTACTTCAATGTTATAGTCAATTTTAAAAAATGTTTGTGAACCATCTTCCAAGATATCGAGGTAATCCTCTGAAATTTGAGAAATTTAGAATTGTGAGTTGTAAGGGGGCGGGGTTTATAGTGGGAGCCAAAACACGTTTTAGAAATATATATTTTTTATATATATAATGAAATATTATTTCAGTAAACAGCGCAGTTGGTAGCTGCTGACAGTGTTATATTTTGAAGTGTTACGTAAACGTTATATGACAACTTTAGTGTAACATTGCAGTTACGTTACACTGAAAAACTACTATAATGTTGCACCTAACATTTAAGTAATGTCACAAAGTAACATTACAGTTATATTAGAACTTACATATCAAAAGTTTTATTTGTGTAATTGTAATTATATTAATTGAATTAAAATTAGCTAGCAAATTGTAGATCAAAACTTTTTGTAACAAGACTTATCGTGTTTGTTGGATACGGTTGACGGATAGACATATACAGACAAACATGCACAATGCACATACATGCGTACAGATATTCTGGCTTTCGCTGTTGAAACTTGTTTCAGTACAACTAATAAATTTTTTTAACACCGTCTACTTATTTGAGTTGTATATTGTTAAATATAAGCAGTCATATATTATACTTAAGAATTTTACCGTTTCACTTGTGTATTAATGCTTTTTCTTTAATTGTTATAAATGGTCTGTTTACCCCAATGTAAATCATGTTTAAACTAAAAATTATGAAATTTGATGATAAAGTGTATATATTTTGTGGGTGCAATTCCCCAGATTATTGATAAATCTGATTTGGCCAGTAAGTTATCGTAAAAGCTACGGATTGACCCAAAGGAAACCAGTAGGTGACCAGAGAGCCTTAAGATGTAGGCCCAGCGTGTGAGCTTAACTGAGGCTTTACTGGATTAGATGATGCTCTCGGCGCCTAATTCTATACATAAAACACATAAATAGCAATTATTACTTACACACGTCTGGTGAAAATCAGTAAGTGGTTACCACTGGGAATATTTGGTGGAACGGATCTACTGTATTAAATAAATTTCAAGACAATATTAAGGAGCAATTACTTTATTTGTAAAAAAACTGGGAATCTCTCGCTAGATAAAATGTTCTGCTATAGAATAATTATTGATATGAAATTAAATGAAACATAATAACGTTAAAAATGTTTGCTAATTATTATTTTCTAACTTTTTCATAAATTTATCACAATAACATATTACTTTCGAGGCTTTCAAAAGGGCCTTCCTGACGACGCAAACATGCGGAAACACGTGTCAATGGAAGTTTTAAAGTTTTAAAGTGATTGTTCAACTGGTATTTTGTTTTATTTATTTTTGGTTTTACTGGACAGAGTAGTTAGAATTAAAAATAACATTATTGAATCAGTCGTACTGAACATAATGTGCATATTATCTTCTTTATAATCCAAATTTCAGCGTTTCGGCAAATAGCCGGGAAAATAATTGTTTAAAAAGATATGTTATACGTATCTGTCATAGTGAGTGATAAGTGTATCCCTCTGATGGTCAGTGCTACTACCCGTCAGACATCATTGATGTCTTAGTGACTAATAGCGACTTGCAAAGTAGGTACCAAGAGCTGTGACCTCTAACCCTGGTGGGCTAAACTATATACTGAATAAGACTTACAGGAAACAACTACTCAGCGGAGAGAAGCCCCGACCTGCATTGAATTAAACCTGCAAGTCTTGTTTGGTAGCCGAAATTATTTGTCAGTTCTTCACTAGACATAGACCGGTTTCGAATTTGTTATATTCTCGTCAGTATGCCATAAGTAATTGAAAAGACAAATAATAATAGCAAACCAGGCTAGCCTAAAACAGACTAAGCAAGTTAAAATCTCGTGATCGAAACAAATCATTTGGGTTTTTAGAAAGTAAAATGGACAGTTTTTATATTTTATCTTAACCTTATACAACTGTACCAAGTTTAGTTTGTTATTTCTTATAGCAGCTAAGATATAAACCTTGCAAGTATTGTGTGAAACATCAGATATAAAAGAAGTTGTACTGCAAATTAGACTGATAATGATTTTGGAAAGGTCGTGTTACAACCTCCCGGTGACGTTGCATTTGACAATAGAAGAACGCTCCTTACAAGATGTACGTAGCACCATATTTATAAACATTGTCTGAGTGTCGATTGGAATCAGACATTTTAAATGATAGCATAAAAATGAATTCCGTAGGTCTTGTTTCATACAAGCACTCTGATTAAACCAAATTTACTTATGTTCTGTTTTAAGTTATTTGAAAAAAATGTATAACAACTATAGTATACTCTTTTTTGTTCTAGGTAAGGAGCTTGGATGTGACAAAAATAAGGTAATATGAGATCAATTTGTTGTTTTAACATTGGACGAATCCTTTCGAGGAGCATCGAACGATAAATTGTAAAGGATGTTTGAATATTATACGACTCTTCTACCAACTATTGAAATATGATATATTCGATTTTCGATTTTTTTAATCACTGGTGCTGTAAATGCGGGTGGATTGGAAGAACTACGTATTAACCCTGACGGGAAAAGTGTGTGGACAGTAGGAAACATATTTGGGCAATGAATTCCATTACTTTGTTGCCCGTGTTATAAAGTTGTCTGGTAAAGTGATATGCGAAATATGTGGAGCTTCAAGATCTCCATGTAAATGATTACTGTCACATCCACGAACACAACAGTCGTAAGACTTTTGTATTGCCAAAGTAAAGAAACGAGCACGACAAACACAAATAAAAACCGAATATTGATTTATTTTATGACATCTAAAATTATATTCAACTTTAATAAAATACAATGTATTTATATCAAAACTGATAGTCATTGATAGCTTTAGTGAAACTGAATTGGCTAGACCGACGTCATCGATAAAACCCCCATTACGGCCGTCGAAAAAGTTTCTTGGCGCGACTGAGTTCTTGCAATTTGTCAGACATTCACGTGAGAAGGTGTAAATTAGTCATCTAAGGTTGGGAGAGATACATTATCGGTATAGATACAAGCAGCTAGTGAACGTAATAAATAGGAAATAAACGATATTCATTATTAAAGAGACCCCAGATTAGTTTACCGTATTTGCTAAGGGGAGACCGGCCGCCTTTCTCAGTGAAGTTAACCGCGCCGGTAAATACAGGAATTTATAGAAGTGTTTACTTTGAGTCCACTACCCCAACGTGACAAACAAGGTGGGCGTGAATAATTAAAATTTGGTAATTATTCCGGTGCCAATCTACTAATTAAATGATATTTTGAACAAGTTATCAGCAGTGTTAATAGATTTAATATTCTTGCATTCAATAAAATAACATGGAAATGTTCTTTGTATGCAAATTTTTTGTTAACGACGTCAAGTTTTATTTCATGTTAGTTTTTTGCAAAAATTATTAAAGATTGTTACAATATTGACAGTAAGTAAGTTAAAAACATAAAAGCGCAACATTTTTATTTTTCTCTGAATACATAAATATGTTTTGCATTTTAAAGCATCTTTGAATAGTAGGCAAAATTTAAAATAAACAGTTACTACAGGACAAAGGAGACGTTTAAAATTTCTTTAAATACCGTTCTCCTCGACTTGAGCTACCTACAATTATGTTACCCTGAAAAAGGCGTAAGTCGAAAGTGGTTGAGTCATTTCTTTGTAATGTCTTGTAATAAAGAAATTTTCTTTTCCTTTTCCTGTCTTATAAAGAAATTATTTAAATGGAGTTATCATAACGAAATTTTTACTATGGGCTTAAAAAATCTTAGAAGAGATATTAATATTAACTTTGAGGCACATATCAACAAAGGGAGCAACCCTTAGCGTTCAAAGACTGTAGTCCATAAGGAAATTTAAACCAAGAGATCTGGTTGAACATCTGACTATTCTTAATGAATTTCAGTTCGTCTTAATGACCAAACCCACTCACAGTGAGTTTCGAATTTGAAGTGATAACTGATCGCAAAATATTCAGCTCTAGAGGAACCAAATTTGAAAGCGAATATCTTAACTGGTATACGGATGGACAAAAAATGGAGGAAGGAGTAAGGGCAGGAGTATATGGGCCCAAATGTAGGCCACACAACAGACGAAGTCAGAAAATAAATTCTCCTACTGGAAGTTGACTCCAGGTCAAAGGCAAGCGAAGAAGTTTATAAACTACTCGTAAACAAGAGCCAAAGAGCTGCTTGATTGCAGACTTAAGGATAGTAACAGGCCTTCTCACAGGTCATTGCCCACTGAGATACCATACGAAAAAATTGACGGCTTTAACAAAACGAAATTAAATATTTTTATCATCACCGATTTTCCTTTACTGTGTACAGTGTGTGTGTGTGTGTGTGTGTGTGTGTGTGTGTGTGTGTATACGATTGTACAATTTTAATAATTTCCAGAGTGTGCCAACTTGATGAGCTAAATGCGCTTTTAGTATATTAATCGGTATTGAGGTGTTTGTGGAAGCTAGTTCAGTGTTATTGCGTATTACACAATGTTATTTATAATATTCATTATATCTGATAGAAACTGGCGTACCTAAGACTAAAATATTCAATTCTATATGCATTGTATTTGACCACAAATTTAATAGTGAAAGCTAGGTAAATTTTGGCACGGAGAGAGGCTCTCTTAATCATAAATCATATAATTTATTTTCATTCAATTTATTTCTTAAGGGCCGGGCAAACAAAATTACACGGTAAACTGAATTTATTAGGGTAGAAGCAGAACGGCCGGACCTTCGTCCCACGGGAAGGTCCAGCAAGGTTTAATATTTGTAATAATTCTACATCATAAGGGCCGATGAATATGACCCCACGTAAAGTTACTTATGCAAATGGAATGTAAAATATGTTCAATTAATGTTTTGTTTTCAAATTTATTACTCTCCGTTGTAGGTGCTTGTTGTTAGATTGAGGAAGTCGTAAATTATTTATTTTTGTTTTGGGAATGTGCTGAGAAATGTAGCGGGCAAAATCAAATTGTTGCTGTGTAAGAATAGAAAGAAATTTCCATACAAGTAGAAATTTTTCAAATTACTAATGAGTTCATATAAATCGTGTTAATCAGATTGATTTACGTCCAATTAAATATGGTGTAATACACAAAGTATGGACATTATTCTATACCTAAAAAATTTGTTTCTGTTTACTCCAGTGAAAGTGTGTTATTATTATTAATAGTTAACTACCCACGTTTTCTCAATTTAGACGGTACTAATCATATTTATTTTATTTTATTATGTTATTTTATTGTATTTTATTTTGTTTTGTTTTATTTTATTTTATTTTATTTTACATACACATGGCCACAGAATGTATATTCCATTTAAAGGGCTGGAAATAAATGTCTCTGCTATGCATCATAGAACTGAATGCGAAACGGTTTAGCAACGGTAGGTGATCATAACCCGCAGGGGGATATACACTGCTCAATAATTTTAGAAAAACGCTTCTTGGTACCTCAATAAAAGTCAGTCCGTAAATTTTCTGCAAATAGAACTAAAATTATCTAAAAGATACACCTTTTAATTACGTTAAATGACTAAAATAGAATTAACAGCATCAAACACTGTTAAGGTAAGCGTGATGATGTAAAACAACTATCAAAACTTAAGTGAAATTAAGCATCTCAAATTAGCCATAAAGAGATAGGAAGGCTTTAGTGACATCAAGGAACAGTTGAAAATGTTTGTAACTGACAGTTTGACTTAAGCTAACTGAAAATGAGGCATCTCAACGAGGTAGAAATCATTCGTCCTGTAACTTTAACTGAAAATGGTGAAAGCGTTCGACAAGTTTCGAGAAACTTTAATGGCAACTCCTCCATTAATCAACGTTTATGGAGTCGCTATCGTGAGACTGGTCAATACAAAAGACAAGTTGGAGTGGGTCCTAAATGAAAAACAACAAGTTAAAGGAATCAAACTTAAAGGTAAGACGACCCGTCCGAAAAGCCATACTAACACGACGCCACACAATAGCTGAATTTTGCTCGTCAGTATGTCGCATTCGACAATGAAAGTCTGTGCTGTTCGCGGACGAGTCAAGGTTCTGTATCACTCGTTGCAATTTTCGTGTACAGACTTTTAGTTTTACTTGCATAAAATGTATTGATGTACAAAGTAGCGTTCCTCTAAATTTTTTGAACAGTGTACATGGTCAAGTTTATACGACAGAAATTTTAAAAATTTTCTTTGCCTATTCAAGCCTAGGTTGTATCAGCGTGTTGTATAAAATCTTTATTGTAATCGTATTATGAAAACTGTGGAAATTGCTCATGAGAAAACCAAGCATTTTAAAGGATGAGATACAAAATATTTGTGTGATCTCTAAAAGAAAGTTGGGAGTCAAAAGTGACACCTAGATCTTTAAAACTGTCGCAACGTTTCAATGTAATACCGTTAATATCATAATCGAATAGTAACTTGTTTAACTTTGTGAAATCATATTGCATTTAGTGATATTAAGAGACAATCTATATTTGCTGCACCAGCTATCGAGTGTGTTTAAATCTGCCTGTAATTTATTACAGATATACTATCAATTTTATGGTAAATATTCAAGTCATAGCGTATAAGAGAGATGGACAAGTACGATATCATTTATGAATATAATAAACAGCAAGGGACCCAATACCGAACCCTGTGAAATGCCTGATTGAGATATAAATTCCATAGATCTGTGATCCTGATATTGTACAAATGGACTTCTATTACGTAGATAGGATTCAAAAAAATTAATTGATTGTAGGTTAAAGCCCAAGGAATAAATTTTTTAAATAAAATACCATGTTCTATTCTGTCGATTGCTTTAAAAAAATCCATATAAATGACATGGTCCTGTCCACCACCATCTATAATTTCCGCTAAGTACTGTGTAATGCAAAGTAGGTTGTGGAATATTGTAAGACAAACTCGTATTCATTAATACAAATGCAACGATGGACGGATAAAGCGTGTTATATAAGACAATTTCGAATACATTACCAAAATTATTTATAGTTGTTATAGCGCGTTAGTTTTATATATCAGATTTGTTGCCTTTTTTTGTAGTGATATTTTGATATTTGATACTAACGGTATGGTAACAAGGTAACTAATTTAGTATCATTATTGAATACATACATCACTGTTTTCTTATTCTATCTACATACAAGTACGTAGTGAAGAGGTGTCTCTTTTTATATATATCTAATATCATTTTAGGCCTGCATATAAAAGCAAATTTCCATGTAATTAATAGTTTCCTGTAACATCCGTGCTTTAATTAATTAAAACAAGTTTTTTTAAAAAGTTGCTAACCAGGATCGTTAATAATGGAATAATTTTAGACAAAAAAAAACCTTTTAGAATAATTCCCTGAAACTGTCTCTTAAGCGATTTTTAGTCCTGCCGCGATTGGATTTTCCTTACGTAGTAAATTAAGTTTCGTGATTTTATCTCTTGCTGGGATAATAGAGTTTCCAGTGAACAAAACAGTATCCTGGCAGACTTGTAAAATAAACAAGTTATCTCTCGGAGACAGTGACTTTAAACAGGCAACAGATTTGTGACAAAATAGTTTCCAATTGGTGTTGTTTGCTTTTGAAAATATTAGAAGCCTTCAATTTTCTGACAAATTTTATCTGATTTTTAATCTTAGGGAGTAACCACATGTCGATAATCTAAGACTTTCCCGATTTCAATGGACACCACCGATACCTTTTTTTATTGGCAAAATTTCGAGTGAATTATTTTAAGGTTGAAATTTTTTTTGCAATACAGTATCACAAAATAGAAGAATATTCAAACCAAATAGCCACATTTGTCAACGTTATCACGTCGCTGATAATTTTTTAAGTACTAATCTATATTTTAACTGTGTCATTTAATGGGGCATATTTTTTTCGTATAGTAGTGTAAAATATATAAGTGGTTACATAAGAAAAACATTGAGATAATTAAGATCATAATTAATGAAAATATTTGATTGTCAAAACGTGGTTAAGTAAAAGGGAACAGATATTGATAATATTGACGCGTGAAATTGGTGACAACCCGTACCCCAGCAGAGGTGTAGCGATAATTCAATGAAACTCACCCTAATCGACCTCCTATTTCGTAATCAGCGGTTAGCAGACATGAATGCAAATTTAGGAATTGTCAGAGATGTACCTCGTACTGGTCGTCCTTCGATCAGTACAATTTGAAGTATTACTCGTTGCTCAAGAAAATCGGCGTGGAAATGTCATAGGTTGTGATCTATTTAATTACTGTTTTATGAAAATTTTATAGAATGTAAGATCATCCCTATAAAGTGTCCAGTTGTTGGAAAATCATGTCAAAGCAAATTCAGAATTTGTTAAAAATACAAATTTTTCCAACGGGCATCTTTTTGTTTATATGGCACTGTTAACAAATAGAATTATGAGTATTCAGCGGCTGCACTGGATGCTGCTTTTTCTTCGATAAAGTACTTGCTGGAATTATTTCAGTTTTTAATTAGGCCTACTTTAGTTTTCTTATGACACAATCTAGAAGATCCAGATTTGTCACATAATAATCTTTGATATCGGTACTCCTAATTATACCGCCAACATTCGTCAATACTTGGACCGAACTTTCCCAAATAGATGGGTTGGTAAGAGAGGACTTATAGAATGGCCTGCAAAGTTATCAGATCAAACCCTATTCGATTTCTTCTTAAAGTCTACAAAGATAGCCTAACAATATAGCACGCTTAAAATAACTAATTGGGAAAGAAACCCGTCTTATTCCGCCAGATGTCTTTACAAACGTTTAGGAGGAGTGTAATTTTTGTGTTATACACTGCCAAACGGTTATTAGGGCACATTTCGCGCATTAGATTTGGTTTTACACTACTATACGTAAAAAACATGCCCTATTCAATGACGCAACGAAAAATATAGTCATTTAAAAAAATATATATGGTTGAGGTGAACTGATAACTTTGACAAACGGTCATGGTCTTAAAAAAAATTAACTCAAAAATAAACATTTAAAAAACACCAATCAACATAAAGAACGTTTTTTTGAAATTTCTTTAAGAATTTTATTGAATATATGCCTTACTTTAGGGGCGCGCTTTATATAAAAAATAGTACGTATATCATTTTTATCACTTAATCCATAGTCAATATACCTATTGAGAAAGTCGGGCTTTGAAAACAAATCAGAAGATCATAAAATGTCAGTTTTATTATTTTATGCCCGGGGAAGATATCACAACATTAAATTTAATATAGAATGTAAAGCATATATTCTACAAAAAGCGAATGAAAGTTACGACGCTCTTTTTTCTTTTTATTTTGTTCGTTTTATCGGATGTTAAAATAAACTTGAACAAACACTCTTACAGGCGAATTTAACATTAGGAACTAATAATAATTATTCTTACGGATGAAGAATACTGCTTTAAATTATCTCATAAAAAGTTTAACATTATGAATTTTATATTTTATTTAATAAAAAATAATGTAAAATTTTCATATCAAACTGTGAATAAAATTTCATTCGTTGAACTGAGTTTGAGACACTTCAGATATAATAGCTAGTTACTTTCAACAAATTGCTTGTAAAGTTTTACTAAGGTTTTCGATTTGAAGGCAGAAAATTGTACATTGCTAAATTTTGCTGTAAATTATTATCAATTTATCGAAATATATTATAACTGAACAAAGTAAGAAACACTAGTTTGCAGTATGTTGGGTGGATCCAAAATATGATGGTTTTTATTAATTCGAAATATCCGAGTAATAAGAATAAGCCTTCATTTAGTGCACTAGCAAAAATTGTTTAAAAAAGTCTTTAGTTTAACTCTAGAGCAATTACATTGGGGTCTGCAAAGGTTGATAAATTAATTAAAAATCACCTTTCGACCAAGAGAGAATATTTATAAAACGAGTATACCGTCTTCGTTGGCTGAAATTCTAACTTACATATAGTTGATTGATTCGACCTTTACTTGATGAAAATCCGTTTTACAAATAAACACAAAATATACTTATGTTTGATTTTCACAATTTAATTAACTCATGACAATTGTTTCGCCACACAGTGGCTTCATCAGATGGTGAGCCCTCACCATCTGATGAAGCCACTGTGTGGCGAAACAATTATCATGAGCTAATTAAATTGTGAAAATCAAACATAGGTTTATTTTGTGTTTATTTTTAACTTACATATTATTATCATAGATGGCCATTGTTATTGCAAAAGTCCATGTTCTTCATCTTTCTCATTATAATCCTCTTCGATATTAGGAGAAGAGAGAAGCTCTCATAGTCAAAAATCAAATATAAAGTCCAGCCTCTTAGGAATTTGCTCTATATTTGGTCACTTACAAAAACATGTGAGGTTGTCAAAGCCACAATCAATCAACTAGAAGGCAGTGATAGTTATATATTTTACCTCTCAAGCTGCAAAAATCTGTCTTTAAGTAGATGGATGGATCTTTTACGCCCTGTATGTCTTCTATAATCACACTATTTTCTCGACATCATTACCAAAATTGACCGAAAGCATTTTTTTAAGGTATTAAGGGCATTAGTATCGGCATTTAGGTTTAACATTCAACCGTAACTACATTTCGCGATCGAATTATTAACTCCTCTCTGATTTAACAGTCAATAAAATAATTCAGTAAGTGAAAGCATACATGACAAAATTGAATTACTTCTTGTGGTTCTTCGTATTGTGAACAGTTACAAATTTAAATATAATAATATAAAATCAAATCAACGGTCTCCGCACAGTCTAACAACCTTTTTTTTTTGTTGAATTTACTGTGTTCTCTTATTTTTGTTCGTTTCATATTTAGTATTGTTGGAGCATAACTATTTCATACCTTTGACATTTATTCATATCATGTGTACAAAAAATTATGTAAAATAATAAAATATTCGACCAACATATCCGATATCCTGTTTATGTTAACATTTTTCTCTCCGAAATTTGTAGAAAATAAAATCTAAATTACCTATCTGTCTACATTAATATTCCGTTTTGTGTTGTATATATTTTTACAACATTGGGCAATGTAAATAACATAACTGTAGATTTTCAAAAGATGACAATCAAAAATTATATTATGTGTAATTAAAAATACAAAAATTGCTTTAGTCGTTTAAGGATAACAGAGCAGAGTTAGAATCAGTTATGTTGATTTGTGAAATAATATAAAGTACGTAAAACAATATAGTCAAAATTCGTTTGTTATTTATTCTTTATTTAAGTTTTCTGCCATTCTATGCCCGTGGTCTAACCACTGATAAATATTCACTTTTATTTAGCATAGAGCGTTAAATTAATGACATTCTCTCCATTCTTGTCCTTGAGCAATATTTTCTTGACAAAAAATTATTGCAAACACTTTCCTTCGCCCTAATTTTCAGCATGCAATTAGCCCCCATGTTAATGCATAAATTAAAGAATAATTTAAATAACGCGTGATCCCTAAATTTGTGTCCGTAATATTGCATAAAATTTACAAAGAGAAACAATTGAGACAATTGTATAATTTTATTTAAAATAATTTAATATTGTAATAAGAAAACATTTTATAAAAATTTTGAATAATACGTCCTTTTAGGTGTAGCCTATATTTATGAAAATAACTCATAGTTTTGAAACTAATATCAGCAGCAAAATAAGTTGTATAAAACAGAATTTTCCGGTGGAATATTCAATCAGATACTGTCATGTCAAAGTTTGGTAGTGTTTGCTACCCCAGTCCGTGACGGCCCGGTCCCGGTGGGGTTTGAACGGCTATAATCAGCTCAACAAGAGCAAACACGAACCGGCGTGTTCGCGCGCCGATTTGCATTAGTAATGTGACCGATGGCCTTGTTTGATAAAGCGAATGTCTCGTTTATCTGTTACCCCATAACAGTTACAGTTACGACTGTGTCAACACGCTCAAATACAGCCGATATTCGTTTACACGCCCGTCCACCGCTGAAATGCTGACCATTTGTTCACTTTTACATACAATACACTAAATGATGATCGATCGGTGAATGCACAGAAACTGCCAGATATATGTAGGTTAAAGTAAATCTAGACTTGAATTATCTCCGGAAAGCTCAAAACTAATCTAGAGCTAACTAGAATGTTCATGAATTTATATATCGTTGTGAGTTTGAGCAACCGAAATATCCTTCCACGAAATCAGCATTGCTTTGCAAACTAATATTTTTTTTAATACTGATGTGGCTTTCCACATAACACCACAGCGACATATACTGCACTCGACGCGCGTTTCGCCAACCAAGTTCGCATCATCTGGAAACGATCTAATGCTAACAGTCTATCCTATTTATACCTATTGTTATGGTTCAGTGAACTAATAGAACGGACCATATGAGATTGGCCCGCTGTCAGTATTCATAGATGCCACTTTTGCACTTCGTAATTTCCAAGCTTTCAAGTGCATCCAGCTGTCTAGTATTTGATACATTCCTAATTAAAGGCACGTACATAAATGCAGAAGCCGGTCAATTTATATAAATAATTGTTCCGTTTTTTGTCCAATTACCCACAAATATTATTGAGTTAATATAGTGTGGACACAAAAAGAACTAATTTTGAAATTCCTAATTAATCTTAAATTGCTACTCTATATTTTATGGTTGTTTTCAAACGCGTGTTGGGCAACACTAGACTTATTTGTTCTACCATTTCTGAGATAAGTCATATGTACCTTGATTCTAATTTTGATTGAACGTCTAGTTTGTCCAACATACTTTTGATTACAATCCTTTCGTAGATAATTGCCTAAATCCCCGACTTTTCGTTTGTGTCAATTTTGTCTTTTGGATTGCCTAAAAGTTTATGTAGTTTATTTCCCGATGAATGAACCACTTCCGTACCTATATCTTTAAACATCTTACCAATACCACGGGTGAATCGAGGATCATATGAAATCGATACAAATTTCGAGTTCTCTTTCATTTTGAAAAGCCGAGAAATTTCGAAATGTCTGTAAATTTACGTTTTCCAATTATTTTATCAACTAAACTTGCAGAATATCAATTACTCGCTATAACTATATCGTTAATCAAGGCCTTTTCTTTTTCAAATCTGTCCTTATTAAGGGGAGGCTTAATGGGCGATGAACTAAAAAATTAAAATTAACTATTTTGTGTTTAGCACAATCCTTAGCGATATATCTTAATGTACTGGTATCTCTTCTGTATATGTCAAATTCTAACTTATTTTCACTATTTCTAGTTATTAATACATACAGTTTTCAGTTTCATATGTGAATTTAACTGACGCGAAGCAAATGTTTAATTTAAAAACAAAGTTGTCAATATCATTGACTTTTGTATCAGAAACTGCAAACATATCATCCACATACCTGAGCCAAACCCTGGGAAATACTCAATTTCTTCCTTTGCTTTTGTTTTGAATCTGGCCATGAAGAAACTGGCAAAGAGTGGTAGTGACAAAGAGTTGTCCATTGCTGTCCCTTCATGTTGGTCAAAGTAATTATTATTAAATCGAAAGCAATTGACTTCTATCTTATAGATAACTTTTTAATAAATCATATGATTTCCCTCTTATACCAATATTTTCTAATGTGTCTAATAAATCAGGGTGACTCACCGTGTCGAAGGCTTTGGCCAAGTCAACAAAGATACAAATAGCTGATTCAGAATTATCCACGGTTGCATATACTTTTGACATTACCTCAGCATTTACATCCTGTGTTGACTTGCCCTCTCGAAATCCATATTGTTTTCTATTTCATCTAGGTATGTCATCTATTTATAAAACTTAACAATCTTTTTTTAATAATTTTTTTCATATATTTTTGACAGACATGACATCAAGAAATAGGTCTATAATTATGGAGGTTTAATCGGTCACCAGATTTATGTGTTGGTTTAATAACTGCGGTTATATACGATCTGGGAAAAGTGCCATATTCGAGAGATTTATTAAAAATGTACAATAATGGTCCAAGTATATACTCGTCGCATTCTTTAATTGTTTATGCCCTCAGAGAATCCATACCAGGTGCTTTGTTGAGTTTTAATTCGTTGATAATTTGTATTATTTCTTGGTCATTAGTTTCTTCTAGATATATTGAGTTTACTATACGCTTTTTTGAGAATTGTCTTTTCACGGGTTTGATCTTTTTTTGCTAAGATACCGCCAATTTCATTAAAGAATATGTTACACGATTCTGAAATTATTTGCTTATCTGATGTAATGTCTCCACTTTCAAGTTTAATTTTATTGATATCATTGTTAATTCATTTATTTTCAATGTTTTTGACGCACATCCACATATTTTTTGGATAATTTTTATTTTTGTCTGTTAGGGACTTTTAATAATCTTCTTTAACTTTTTTTATTAGATCATTTATCTTGTTTCTATAATTCTTATATTCCAGCAGCATAATCATATTATCGTTTTTTTTTGTTTCTGTATGTAAGGAGTTTTTTGTGGTTTATAGAATTTATTTGACCATTCGTTATCCACGGATTTCTTTTGACCTTATTTCTTTTGATTTTAATTGTTTTTGTACAATGCGCGATGTTACTATTTAATTTATTTATCAATAAATCAGTAGCTTCGTCTACTGTATCCGTACAGTAAACATCTAACCAATTTTCTGTTTTTAACTTATTTTTTAACTCATTGTAATTTATATATGTTTTTGTATATTTACTTTTATTAGCAACTTTTTCCATTTCAGGTAAAATGTATTGTAGAATTACAGGATAATGGTCTGTTATTTGGTACTGTAGTATTATTGGCATAAAATGTTCTTTTTGGATCTTTGCTCTGAGGAATATATGATCTAAGCATGATTTACTCAAAGATTGAACCCTAGTGTAATTATTTATGTATGATTCGTAGCCATGTTCGGTTAATATGTTTAGATATTCTTGAGAAAAGTAGTGGTTACCGTCAAGGATGTCAATATTTATATCTCCTATAATTATATCTATATCATGTTGTGAATTATTTGTTTGTAAAAAATTATGCAGATTATAATTAAAATTATCTGTACATTGAGAAGGAGTTCTATATTTGCCTAATATTTTTATAGTTTTTTGATTAAATAGTAAATCAATTTTAATTAGTCTGATGCTGCCTATGCTAATGTTAACAAAGCACTTTATTTATGTAAACACTATTTATTGTCTTAAACCATAAAAAAAACAAGTATTATTAATATATTTGTATATTGGTAAAAATAAACGTTCTGACTTGCGTGAATGTTAGATGATGAGTGTCCCTATCACGCCCTTCAGTAACATTACCGCCTAGCCATAACAATCCTTGGTCGGCACCAAACGAAAGACGCAGCATTTTTCCGCATTTGCTAACACGGCCAATCCTGACAAAAAGAAGCGTCCCCGCGATGAACAGGACTGATATTCCTCGGCATCTAGGCGGCCATCTCCCTAAATAAAAGACAATTTACAATCAATAATTGAATGATGAAGAAGTATACAGAACATTCTCCATACATCATCGAAGGCGTCCCCTCAACAATGCATAAAAATGTTGCATAGTTTTTTTTTTCTTTTTTTTTTTTTTTTTATCGAAACAATAGGTATAGATTGGGAAAAAAAATGCGCTTGGAAAATATGAAAGGAGAGGATTCCCTTGCTAGCATAGTCACCGTCACAGGCCAACTGGGCCACAGACTGACATACGCCACTGGGCTAGATAAGAGTCACAGACACAGTCAAGCACAGTCACAGACAACTATCTATATTTGGGATTGGGGTTAGATACGAGTCACAGACACAGCAAAGCACAGTCACAGACATCTATCTATTTTTGGGTTTGGGGTTAGATACGAGTCACAGACACAGCAAAGCACAGTCACAGACATCTATCTATATCTGACACAATCCCAAAATGGGTTACAGTCATGGATTTAAAAGGAACTTACCAGTACAAAATTGCAGACTTACTCAGTAGGTACGTTCTCGAACCGGACCCAGGGTTTAATATTATCGATACCAGCCACTCCCAAATACGGAACCTGAGAACGCTTCGATCCTTTTATTTCGGAAACCTCATATCTATCGTACGGCAAAACCTGTGACACACGAAACGGGCCTCTCCATTTGGGTAGTAGTTTACGACTTGAACCAGTAGCAGGCAAACTAGTAACTCGTATCAAAACCAGGTCTCCCACCGAAATGGGTCGTGGTTGGTATCTCGAGGCATCGAAACGTCGCTTGTCTTCTTGTTGTTGTTTTTGGATACGGCGAACAACATCTTGACGAATTCTTGTCACGTCAACAAGGTCTTCTACCACCGGTTCCTTGCCACCGTGAACAGATACTCGGGAACCCATTAACGCCTCACTAGGGGATACGCCCAAAGATTTATTGACAGTAGCATTAAGACCTAATTGTAGCTTGATCAATTGATCATCCCAGCGATCATCTTTGACACTCATCGCTCTCAATGATTCCAGAAGTGTCTTATTGTATCTTTCGACTTGCCCATTCCCTCTGGGCAAAGCCACAGCAGTGAGGTGGTGAGTCGTGCCCAATTTTTCTATATATTTTTGAAATTCTTGAGAAGTAAATGACGTACCAGGATCGGTAATCAAACGGTGGGGAATTCCGAAAACCTTGATAAACTCATTAAAAACTTTAATAGTTAATTTACTCTTCGTACTTTTTACTGCAGATATTAAGATAAATTTAGTAAAAGCATCAATTATGACAAGGATATATTTGTTACCTCCTTTAGATCGAACGAAAGGACCAACGTGGTCCATGTGTACAGTGTGAAACGGAATGGGTATTTTTGGGATCGGATGTAATAGACCAGGCTTCTTCCCACCAGACGTTTTAAAATACAAGCAGTTTAAACAATTCTTTATATATTTACGTACGAATCGTCGCATGTACGGGAACCAATACTTTGATGCGATAAGTTCAAATGTTTTGTCTAATGCAAAATGACCTACATCGTCATGATTTAATCGGCATATGTGAAAACGCGCAAATTTAGGAACAACCCAACGATGCCCAAATGGTGTCTTTCGATGAATTATTTCACCTTTAAGTGTATAGTCATTAAATGTAGATTTGTTTTTATTGAGGTCTCCTGATTTGAGAATTGAATATAAAGCTTTAAGTTTCGGATCTTGTTGTTGTACAACTAACATCCAATCTTGTTTTTTTATTACTGTAACATGAAGGGTATGTTCCGGCACTGGAGGATTGCGACTGAGAGCATCAACATGTTTCATTTGACTACCGGCCCTGTGTTTTATGTCAAATGAAAATTCATTTAGCATCATGACCCAGCGGGCTATTCGACTATTAATCTCATTCTTTTCAATCGCGTACCGTACAGCACAACAGTCAGTAACCAGAACAAAGTGTCTACCTAGTAAATAATTTCGGAAACGTTTCACACTTTCAAAAGCCGCCAATGTTTCTAATTCAAATGAATGATAACGCTGTTCAGCAAATCTAGTCTGACGACTGAAATACGCTATTGGCCATTCTTTGCCATTGTTAAATTGTGTCAAAATACCTGCTATGCCTCTACGGCTAGCATCCGTGTATAAAGTACACTTCAAGTCAGGATTAAAGATCCTTAAAATGGGATGAGATGTTAAACTACGTTTTAGAATTAAAAATGCATTATTTTCTTGATCACCCCAACACCAATCTTGCCCTTTCGATAGTAGCGCAGTTAGGGGTCGTGATTTTTCAGCATAATTTTGGACGAACTTTCGAAAATATCCCGTCAATCCAAGAAATTGACGAACTTGATGAATATCTTTTGGTACTGGGAAATTGTCAACAGCTTCTGTTTTACGACTACTCGGCATAATGCCTGACTCTGAGATGGTATATCCTAAATATTCAATTTGACTTTTTAGAAAATAGCATTTCGATAATTTGAGCGTTAACCCGTGCAGCCTCATTCTTTGCAATACTTCTCTTAGTACTATAAATGCCTCGTCTAATGTTTTGGAAGGAATTAATATATCATCCAGGTAAATCAAAATCTTATCAAACCTTAAGTCTGCAAATACCGTATTTATCATTCGTTGGAATACAGATGGACCATTGACAAGTCCAAATGGCATCCTTAAAAATTCATAGGTACCATCGGGAGTTACAAAAGCGGTATACGGAATCGACTCAGGACACATGGGTATTTGGAAGAATCCAGAAAATAAGTCAAGACTGATAAAATATTTATAGTCACATAGACGGTCAATTTGGTCTTCTATCAGAGGTAATGGGTACTTGTCTTTAATTGTGACTTTATTAAGTGCTCGATAATCCACGCATAATCGCCTGTCACCCGTCTTTTTCTTAACAAGAACTATAGGACTGGCGTAAGGCGAGAATGAGGGTCTAACTATATCGTTTTCAATCATCTCTTGAACCATTTCTCGGACTATTTTACGTTCAATATCGGGCAACCGTCGCGGTCTACTAACAATAGGTAGTTCAGTATTAAGCTGTATTTTCATGTCAATAATTGTTGTTTTCCCTAATTCACCTAAACTTAATGCAATACAGTCCCTAAACTCGTTTAGTAAGTCTAATAATCGGTCTATCGTCTTTTGTTCATTTGTTTCGATGTTTACTAATGCGGAATCGACTATCGAGCGATTTTTATTTTTGTTTTGTATTAATTCCTCAAGGCGTGAAAAAATGAATAAATTTCCTTTTTTTTGTATATTGAATATCTTCTAATTCAGTGAAGTTTTGACCGATAAGTATTTCAGTATTCATAATTTTATTTTCTATGATAAATAATTCTATGTTTTTACAAACACCGTCAACTGAAATTAATGCTTGTGTTGAAAAGAGTGGGTTAATAAACTGATTAGGTAATAATGTAACCAAGTTTATAGTTTCGGTCAATTCCTGTAAAGGCAATTGTAACTTCATAGCTAAATCTTTAGTAATCAGTGAACATTCACTGCCTAGGTCAATATAAGCTTTATGTAGCTCGGTTTGAATGTTTATTATTTTAAAGAATTTATCGTTTGTTTTTCTTCCGCTCACAAGGTTAACATTGTATTCAATTGGACGTAGTTTATTTTTGATATTATCCTTGTTGTTCTTATAAGTTATGGAATTTTTACGTGTATCGGTATTTTTGGGGCAAAAGTTACGCAAATGACCATATTGATTACATGAAAAACATTTCTTTTGTGTATTTTTCGGAAATGTTACATTCCCCTGGGAATAATTTTGTTTAGAGTCAGGTTGTAACTTTACTGTATTTGAAATAGATTTTAAATGATTTGCTAATAGTGATGGATCATTTATACCTGCAGTTTCTACCGAAAAACGAATTTGTTGATCTGCAATCGTTCCCATAATCAAATTTACCGTATCTTCATTGGAAAGAGACAATTCTAATTTATTGATGAGGGCAAGTTTATTAAAGCAATATTCGTACAAATTTTCTGCATTTACTGGTGTATAATTTAGCATTTTAACTAACAGTGAATGTAAATCACGCTTTGGTGGAAAGGCCTGTTTGAGTAAATTCTTCCATTCGTCCCAAGAATGTATACGAGTCTGTAGACTCCTATACCATACCTCTGCGGCCCCTCTTAATTTAGTTAATGCAAAATGAATTGTAGTCATTTCGTTCCAATTATAAATAATAACATATTCATCAACTGTGGTTAACCACGTATGTACATTATGAATTTGTGGGTTAAATTCAGGAATAATATTACTAACAGAGTTGAGATTTACGCCAAGGTTGTTTCGAGAATTCCCAGAGGTTCGCAACACAATTTCCTCAATTCCGCGAAGAAACATAGTACTTAACTGTGATTCAGTATTAGACAAAGTGGTAGACTCACCCCTCCTACTTGGTGGTGCAACGACGCTCTGTTGCCGTTCACGACTGCGGCGATGGCGTCTATGACTACTTCCGTGTTTTGGCATTTTGTTTATTATAGTTGGCACGTGGTGTATCCCGCCTTCTGATGTTAACAAAGCACTTTATTTATGTAAACACTATTTATTGTCTTAAACCATAAAAAAAACAAGTATTATTAATATATTTGTATATTGGTAAAAATAAACGTTCTGACTTGCGTGAATGTTAGATGATGAGTGTCCCTATCACGCCCTTCAGTAACATTACCGCCTAGCCATAACAATCCTTGGTCGGCACCAAACGAAAGACGCAGCATTTTTCCGCATTTGCTAACACTAATGATATCATACTTGTAATTAATTTTATTTTTTATATAAATAACGACGCCATCACATTTATTAATATCTCGTGAATTATAAAGCAAGTCAAAGCCGGTTATATTATACATATCCAAGTTAGACAGCTGCCTGGTTTCTGTTAGTATAACACAATCATAAGTGTAATCAAACTCATTCAGTAATAACTGTAACTCATCAAAATTTTTATGTAAACTTCTGATATCATTATGAAATAGATTAAATGTTGTAAATTTTATTTCATTTATTTTATTTTTACATTGTGGTATGGTACCCGTTATTACGGTATTAATTTTTGATGTGTCAAAATCTCTAATATAACAATCCATTTTCACCTATTTTTATTTCAATAATAATATAACTTTAGTCAATTTTATATACCAATTAATGTAAAACAAAATAAAATATACCTAATTGAGTGGGAAGGGAAGAGAACAAGGCTACTGCTTTCAACTTCCAACAAAAAATAGTATTCTTTGTTTAAATTAAATTCGTATAGTACTCTTAACGTTTTAAGTATTATGTTTAAACTTCTCTTTTGTCTTTTATATATGCTTTCAAATTTTGTACATTCAATAATGTTTTATTTTTGCATTTCATTTTACATGGGCTATCATTTCATTTCTTTTGCACAACTTACGTCCTTGAGTATATATGTAATATACGTATGTATGTATATATGTGTGTATATATACATTATTTAGCTTAACTTAAAATATCTATTTTTTTTTCTTATTGTTGTAATTTTTTTTTTTTTTTTTGGTTGAGTGGAAGAGCGGGCGAGACCCGAACTCCGCCATTTTGTATGGATAATTAATTATTTAAGCTATATTCTGTTATTCGTAAATCATGTGGTACCATACAAATAAAGGCATTATTATTATTATTATTATTATTATTATTATTAATAATAATTAAATAGATCAAAATTCGACTAACAATAATTATAAAGCTAAAATATTTAATAAAAGTATGTTAAAAGTATAAAAATGTACAGGTAAAGTGTATAGAATGAAAGTAAAAAAGGACAGTACGTAAAAACTAAACGACGTCTTAAGAAATGAGTATACACCAAGTTATTAACCCGTGTAAGATATTTAGATTGGGTTATTTTGGAAGAATTAGGTATATGGGTACACACATAATATTAAAATAATAACTAAAAAATAGTAGTGAGTTCAATTATTTCAGTTTCTATTATCATTATTCATCATTTTTTTTCCTTCTTTTTTATAACTGAATTTGAGTCTTTATAACACTTTCATATATTTTCTTGTCCTTGTTGATATTTTCTGATTTGGCTTTTTTTTTTGCTCGTTTTCGTCCTTTATTTCAAGTTCTTTGATTAGTCGCTTCGATGTTGTTTGAGAATTTGGCGTAGAAGGAGCACTTTCTGAGTATCGTTCATCTATCTTTACTATTTCTTCTTCGACTATATCCTCTTCTTCGTTATCTTCATGTACAGTGCCTTTCTCTAGTTGTGTAATAGTATAGGGTTCGTTTGACACAACTAGTTTACTTCCCTATATGTATGCTACTGCACATTTATTTCTTGCTTGTTTTAAGTGTTTTACTAATATTTTGTTTTTAGTGCGATCCTCTGAACACCGATCTTGGCTAATATATTTGTTCCCTTTAGTTTTTTAGCGTTTTTTAACACGGATAGTTTCTTTTGGTATGAAATGAATTCAACAATTACGGGCGCTTTGTTATTATTGACGTTATTTACTAAACATAGGCGTCATTTAGATCATCTTCTATAATGAGTAGCCCAAGATTATGTTGAAAAATATTACAAATATGTTTTATTAAATTTGTTTCATTCTCATTTATATCAAATATATATGTTGTTTTTACGAGCTCTTCTTTCAAGATTTAAAACAGAAAATTTTAGTTTCTCGTTTTCTTCTTCTAAATTATTTATTTTGTGCTCCAAATTATTAAAACTTGCTGTGACTTCTTTTTTTACTTCGTCAATTTTTTCTTTAATTTCTGTTCGTATTTGTATCTATTTTAGTAGTTAATTTTATAAATAATTCCTCCAAAAATTCTTTTTGATTGCAACTAAAATCTGTCATAGTTTGAATGTGTATGGTATTCTTTGTTTCCTTGTTGTTTAGCTATTTATTTATATATTAGGTTTTTTCCTCTCTTTTTTATCTTTGGTTTTTGCTGTAATGCGTTTATCAATTTATTGGCGTTTTTTTATACTACGTTTTTTTTTGTTTCAAAACTTCTATGCTGCTTATTATTTATTTATCAAAGTATTTTATTCTTATATATTACGAAGAATTTTTTCCAGAGAGAAAATTTTGTAAAGTGTTTACTTACAGTTACTACAGCTACAGTTGCAATTTTTGGTATTTGATTTACGAATATACTTGGCTTTTTCTCAGAAATTCCACGAAATATATTTAACAACTGTTTACAGATCTAAATCACAACACACCTAATATCCAAGTATAATTTCTGCTTCCGAAAAGACCCCAGCTCCACGACCAATAGCTGAACCTGGAATCCCTGCGTGAGAGACAAGTGTCCTTACCAACTACAGAATCATATAAAAAGTCTTCATGACATAATGTCAATCCCCTGTTCTGTTTAAAATGGGAAACAGATCTGCATTTTTGTTAATTGAATCGTATTTTCTCATAATAATGTTGAGCAGTATATCCCTGCAGCTTTATTATTTATTCTGAAGATCTGGAGAAAATAAAACACAAAAACAATTTACCCTTGGCATAATCTGAGATTAAACTCATGTAGCGTGAAATTCCAAACAAATTTGAGAGGCATGCGAATGAAGAGAGTGGTAGGAAGTATAAGTATAATGAATAACGAATAAACGTCTGCTCGTCCACCTAAGGGTGACACTAAAGTCCCAAACCGCGCATGGATTTTTTGAGATAATCACGCTTTGGTGATTATATTAATGATAATTTTGGGATTAAAGGTAAAAAGTTAGTAAAACACATTGCTATACATATTCATGATCCTACCGAACTTATCTAAGAAATCGTCCTCCTTTGTGACTAGCGCTCACGGAGATCCGGCAGTGCTATCTTTGATAATTAATGATAACCAGACTACTAGAAACTATAAAGCTTTAAAATGGGAATAAAATGTTAAAATACCACATTTGCATTACATGAGTAATCGCTCGGATACTTCGCATTAAATAAGTGGCTGCTGCCATGAACGCCCGGAGGTACGGGGTAAGTTTTTTGGCAATTAAAACCACGATAAAACTCGTCCATCAATATAAAACATAAGAAATATGAATCACGTAAAACTGTGTTCCATTTATTAGAGGATTCTCTCAACCAGTAACGTTTTATTTCCATTGTTTATATCGCGTTTTAGACTTTTGTTGCTTAGAATTCTATTGAATTATTACTCTTTGAAAATACAGGATAATCATAGACGGAAACTATGAACAAAATTTAAATCGTCTGATATCTGGTAAATATCTTGTCTATTGTCAGTAACAATAAATCAAAACCCCAGGTGCTCGATGAAAGCCTTTAGGTATGGTATTGTACTGTCTACTCAAGAAATAATAACCTGAAATGTCTATGCGTCCTATTGTTTCAGCAATTTGATCAACGACCGACCACCTAGAAAAAATGGTTGATGGACGAGTTGGAAAGTTTACCCAATGAAGAGCCTAATTAAAATTATGCGATTCTATTATAATCTACACTGGCCGACTTTTAGACACTAATTGTTAATATTAACAATATCCCATACCTTCGAACTACTTATTCAAAATAAGCAACAACCCTCCAGTGGAAATTAAAATACACGGAAACTAAATGTAAACAAACCGTGAAATCGACAAATATGGACGTCGCGTACTATGTGACCGTCCGAGTCAATGAAAAAGGTGACATACCTATGGCCACACTCTTTACTTGAGGGACTCTAGATAAGGCCGAACATGCACTTGACAATAATCATAGAATAGATATTAACAACTTAAGATAAATAACAAAAACCGCTGCCAATTACATGGGGATCATAACTTCCTCACCGTAGTAAAACTCGACATGTGGTGGAGTTTATAATAAAAGTAATTTTTGACGTTTCAAGAAAGTCACATTTTTTGACGTTTCAAAATAGTCACATTTTAACGTTTTAAAAAAGTCACTTTGCCGTTTCAACAAAGTCACATTTTGACGTTTCAAAAAAGTCGCATTGGTGGAAGGTACTAATATTTCTTTTAGACATTAGGACCGATTTTGCTCATCAGCGAATTCAATCTCTTCCATGACCTCTTGAATGTGTGTACCAAATTTGAAAGCTTTATCTCAAAAACTGTAGCTGCTATCGCGAACCAGACAGACACACAGATAAAAAAAAAATTTTGTCTGAAATTTTGTGTATCGTCATAATTCGTCGAGATTCATCCAGAAATGCAATAAAAATTTTCAAAATTTTTTTCACGAATACATAACTTCCTCACTTTGAGAGGTGAGGAAGTAATAATTGACAGCTGAATGCGTGTGAAATCATGGAAATCACAAAATGTAAATATAGTATGAATAGTGACTATCCCAACTAGTCCCCTTTAATGGTTAGTGTCACTCTGACTTCACCGTGACTAATTGGTCTCGGTTCGTCTAACCGAGACGGGAGTTTAGGTATAAATAGACAGCGTTGTTAACAGTTTAGTTTTAATCGTCTCCAGATTATGTCAACTTGGTTGGCAAAACACGCGTTGAGTGTGGTATCAATGTTTGAGGTTTGTGAAAATGAATTTAGTATTAGTGTCGTCACACTAAAGATTCGAATCCACTTCAGGATATCAAAATGAAGTGTCCTGTTAGGTTGTTGGTATGTTCATATAACAAATGTATTTAGGTCTTTTGAGAGTAGCTCTAATAATTTTTTCTCATCATCTGTATCTTAGTATAGTAATTTTGGCTTTGAAAAATAAAAATATGGTACAAAGGAGGTATTTCCTGCAAATTAACTTTAAAGCATATTTCAAACCCATCGAAAGTTTAGAAGGGACTGCCATGAGTGCCGCCGAAACGACTGACTGTCGCTTTTCAGACGGTCTAATTACACAGTAATACTAGAACAGTGGATTTCAAGTAGGTATTTCTATTACAGACTTATCCCCTTACTCCTTACATTGCGCTCGAGGGACGCGATAATGAGTCACGTTATTAAACAACAACTATCTATGGTATTAGAAGCTGAATGCAGAAAGTCAAAGCTGGCGCATCTTCGCTAAAATTATAACGAAACTATAGTGGAATGGCGGTACTTAAAATCTCATAGGGAACTTCGAGAGCCTGTTTGCATTTTTCTTTACACAGAGATGAATTTAATCTTAATTAGTGTTAACTCGTTAGAACTAGTACATATTTAAAACATGTGGTTCCTCAATGATAAGAATTATTATAATTATTACAATTTAATTTATTTTCAAGAAATATTCAATTATCGGTGTAACTTGTAACTATTTTTACTACATACCGGGTGACCCACTTAATGGTGGGCATTGGATTTTGACTTTATTATTAATATAAACGTAAATTTACTGAAAATAAATACTGAAATTATCCTCGATATTCTGTTTACTTTGCATCTACATGTACCTGTTACAGAATAAAGATTTGATGGGCAATATCTCGAAAACAAATAAAGATAATTACATAAAGTTACATATCGTTTAAAAGAGAATTAAATGAGCTACATGAATAAGTAGAAATGTGCCGTTTCCGGTTAAGCCGGAAGTTGAATCCGAAAGTTTTAAATATATGTAACAATGTTTTAATAAAACGTTCTTTTTTAAAATACAAGTCAATATTTAGCTTAAATACTCTGGGTTTCCAAGGGAATTACTTACATCACCTAAAGTCACTTTTTCAACAAATAGTGACAGAGTCAGTTTTTTTTTTCAGAATTTACTATTTACAGTGACATCAAAATCTCATCACTTTGTTCATATTTTTTTTCTGTTGTATGTTTTACGTAGATATTAAGTGAAATCATTGTAATATTGAAAAATAAACCTTGAAATTAAATTTCGCGGGGATTCTATTGGTTATGGGTTGGTATTGCTCAGTGTCCAATCAAATCGCATTGTCACAGGCGCATCGTCGTAAAATAAGCATGGAAAGTTATGAAACTTATTTGAAGAAAGATAAATCGGACGCAGATAAAAGACAAAAAGAAACTGAGAAGCAACTAAGATTACAGAAAATGAAAATTTGGAACAGGTCAGGAAAAATCACAAACAGATACAACATTTAGAGAAGAAAGTTAAAGAAATTAAAGATTCTATCAAAATAAAGGAAAGGCAGTTGGTAGCCTTCTGTGAAGCGAATACAAAATTGAAAGATGCTAAAGAAAGGGCTAAAATGGCCAAATTACTAATCGATAGCTACAGAGAGATCAAAGACAAGGAACGTAACCAAAGAAAAAGAAACTGATGATATTCAATCAAAAGTTAAGAAAAGAAATACTACTATTATCGAAAATTGTACTATGCTAAAAATAGCAAAAATTAAAGTCTGATGTAAGATTTATACGCATAACCACAGTGCATATTTATATTTGTTTTGTTAACATGATAATTTAATAGGTAGTTTTATTTTTGTACTTGAGAATTTTTTTGTTTTTTTTTTCTCTTATTTATTAGGATAAATTTTTGATATCAAGCGAATTATTTATTACGGGGTCACGCTGTGCACTTTTTTGTAGTAACTTTAGTCATTTATAGTCACTTTTTTGTAATATTGAAGTCACTCTAATCACTATTTATAAATTTCCTTGGAAGCCCTGAAAGACTATACAGTCTCATAGGTCATTCAAGAATTAATTGTTCTCTCTAAGAAATCAATTAAAAATGTAACAGCACATGTCACTATACAATTCTAACAACAAAAACATTTACATAGACACGAATGAGGGGTTGCTCCCAGGTATCGTAGACCGTTTTAGTTTTTACATTTATCCGAACCATCTATTAACTAACCATAACCATTGTTTGCAAAAATATTTTATACGTGAAAAAATATGTAATTATTTTTAAGAGCATGAACGATGACACGTTATAATACGAGATGAAATGGCGTTTGTGGATAACTTATTCATAATATAAAACTTTAAGAAATTTGTCCACTTCCTCATTGGGTCCCCCCTACACGGAGTAGCAGTTTAAAAATGTACTAAATTTTATTTTTCAATCATTTGTTCTTTGTTTAGTTTAGTTAGTAATTTTGCTATTATTGTGCACTATTTGCGTTTGTGTTAATAATTACTTTTTTCATTTTATCTATTGTTTTTACCCCGATTAATTCGTATGGTATTGATATAATTATTCAACATTGTCAAATTCTCTTTTGCAAAAAAAATACTGCACCGGAAAGTAAATATAAGTAGCCTTTTGGCGTATCGATTCGAGTTTATTTTTGTTAATTTGTCGGACTAGAGTACAAAACGACAAAATAAATAAACGTAGGTTTCCAAAAGAGCGGTTCTCTTGGGTGTCACAATCAGCAATTGCATTTTCACGAGGGACCCGATTGGATTCACTTCGCTTTGTTACGGCAAAAAGCAACATGGACAACAAACTTACAAAACTCAGATCAAAGTACACTTTAATTGCCATAACATCCGAGGTCCCACTCTATCTTTTAGCTCTCCTTTAAAAATTACTAGACTGAAACTTTAGAAAGGCTGGACGCTTTTGAAATTTTAAACATCTAAACCATTAGTGTATGTGAACATAGAAAGAAATGTTTTATATGATGCGATACAGTTTTAACCATAAAAACAAACATACCAGTCAAGTACGAAAACAATATGTAAGAATATTGGGTTATAGATTTCCGAAAATTTGGATTAGCATACATACAGTATGCACCAAGAGACATTTTAATAAAAATAAATCAGATTGGATCAATCGAATTATGGTTTTCGTTATATTTTAAAAAATAACATGCAATTTAAGACCTGTGTTCAATTTCTACGACGCTGCCAACTGATTATTAAAACTTCCAGAAATTTCCGATTTTACCACCAAAAGACACATCCGTGATTTATATATTTTTACTTTCTTATACCTAATATAAGGAAGTATAGTCGTGATTTTTTTTCGACCTCGAGATTTTGATTGATTTATACGTTTTGACTCTCCTGAATCCATTCTGACTATTTTCCGAATGATGTCTGTCGGTGCGTGCGTACGTGTGAGTGTCTATGTGTGTATCCGCGATAACTCAAAAAATACTAATGGGAGACTTCCCAAATTTGGCAGTTAATATTGCCAACAATATTTTAGGTGACACATTAAATTTGGTGAATGTGGTACCACCAGAAGAAACACAATAAATGAAAGAAGAAAAAAGGTACAATTTCGGGGAAAAAAATTTAAAAAATTTATTGCATTTCTGGACGAATCTCGACGAATTATAATGAAAGAACGTAACTTTATGGAAAAAAATGTATCTGCATGTCTGTAGTATCGCGATAGCAGCCACAGTTTTTGAGATAAAGCTTTCAAATTTGGTACACATGTTTTAAAGTCCAAAGACAATGATAAATTCGATGATGAGCAAAATTGGCCAGCTGAAAGGAGGTCCACGGGACCCAAACTTTTTTGTATTTGCCTTTACAAAAAATATATTCTTGATGAAAGATTATAAATCATGTCTACTATATCAAGCCAATAAAATATATTTTCCAATTACTTAAATAAAGCTGTTGTAAACTTAAATTTTTTTATACATTTGACCTCATAAATGGGGTTAGGATAAATTTAACAGTTTGACATTTGAAATGTCTAATTTAGTTACAAAAAAAGTCAATGTCAATAAGAAGAAATTATTAAAATATATGACATGAATTATTATTGACAGTATCGAATGTCGTTGATAATTATTTAAAAATTTTAATGAAACATTTCAAGGTACGCTATTAAAATTAATTGAGGTAAGTGAAGAATTAAATAGAATGATTTTTTTTTCATCAGGATGATATATACTGGTATAAGAAAGTTATGTGCTGGCCACATCAGATATTTTAGAATTATTGTTTCTGTAACATTTTTATAAATATAAAAATGTTATAGAAATAATAATAAAATGTAAGCAAATTCAGTCTCCGCTGTTTTACGGAATATTAAAAGAAGGTTATTAAACTGAGACCATACTTCAATACTAAAGTGTCTATTTAGCAAACTGGAAATACCTAAAAGCGCTAATTTGAATCCCGCCTATAACAAGGTATTACTTCCTCACCCCTTAAAGTGAGGAAGGTATGTATTCGTGAAAAAATTTTGAAAATTTTTATTGTGTTTCTGGACGAATCTCGACGAATTATGACGATACGCAAAATTTCAGACAGAAAAAATTTTCTGTCTGTGTGTCTGTCTGTATGGATCGCAATCGCAGCTACAGTTTTTGAGATAAAGCTTTCAAATTTGGTACATACATTCTAAAGGTCAAGGAAAAGATTGAGTTCGGT
The DNA here is from genome assembly GCA_029963845.1 of Rhamnusium bicolor. NCBI lineage: Eukaryota > Metazoa > Arthropoda > Insecta > Coleoptera > Cerambycidae > Rhamnusium > Rhamnusium bicolor. The sequence continues at coordinate 6,653,774 of JANEYF010001344.1, forward strand.
GATAAGCAAAATCGGTCTCAACGTCTAAAAAATATATTAGTGACATTCCACCAATGTGACTTTTTTGAAACGTCAAAATGTAACTTTTTTTAAAACGTCAAAAAAAATTTGATTTTTTTGAAACGTAAAAATGTAACTTTTTTGAAACGTCAAAAATTACTTTTATTACAAACCCCACCATACGTCGAGTTTACTACGGTGAGGAAGTTCTGATCCCCAAGTAATTGGCAGCAGTTTTTTTTTTCTTAAAAAATTACCCTCAAGATGTGGTTCTCATCCCACTATTAGCTGTAGGACTCTGTCTGCTTTATTCAACGTAATATAGGTTTATTAAATTTCAGAGAGTTACTCCAGTGATATATTTCCAGAAAAAAAATCATTTTTAAACTAACATTATTATTTTATAAAATATTGTCTAATTCATTAAATTTTCTTCTACCTTATTTTCTAAAAATGTTCCAAAGGCTCTTTTAATAACGTGATTACATCACAGTATATTAACCATTTTTTCTATTTCAAGGCAATTTATATTTTTAATAGATACATATATTTTTTGTATTATAAATATTTATTCCTCGGTGTACTTAAACAAATGTTATCATTTGAAATTTTCCATTACATGTGCATACATATCACACCTTTGCATACGCGTGAAATGAAATTGTAGTTGCCTGCAAATGACGTGCATTATACGTATATACTGCGATTTCTGGGGTTAGAAATGTTTATAGTATATAGATGGACTATTATGAATTTAATAGTGCAGAAAATCGGTGGAACAAAATGTGCAGACCATAAAAATAGCCGGAACAAATAAAATTTAAATCACGTACGAATTAAAACGATATATTTTTGGTTGTATCGTTTGTTAAGCATTTATTCACGTGAAAAGATAAATAATGATGTATTGTTCAGAACGGCTAGACATGACAGGGTCGGAAAATCCATTTCAAAAACTCTCTTTCTCGTTACTTTATCATACAGGCATAAATTTTTACTGCAACATTATCGCTTCCAGGTCAACTTATTGCGAAGAGATATTAAGTTTAAAACAGTGTATAAAGGAATATTGAAAATATTATACAGGATGTTTCAATGATGTCACGACAAACTTCAAAGGGTGATTCTTCTCGTCAACAAAAGCAAAAAAAAAGAATACCATTTGTTCCTGATATACTTCCTAAGCGCTCTACAATGCTTTGAAAGTATAACATTAATCAGGCGTAATTACTATGAAAATAATTTTCCCCGACAAGTTTGAAGTCGGTACTTTCAACCATCACTATGTAATTATTTAAAATGCTTGTTTAATGTAATGCTTTCAAAGCATGATAGAGCGAGCGCCTGGGAAAAAACTATTCTTGTTTTTCGCCTTTTATGACGAGAGGAATCACCCCTCTATGTTTGTCGTGAGATAATTGAAACACTGTATATTCTGTCGCAAATTTTATTTTTATTTGAAATATTTTTTCTGGATAGTTTAATTATCTCGTGCATTTTGATCTGTTGGGTCACCGTTTCTAATATAGTCAGCGCCTCGTCAAATTTTGAAAACATCGATAACAGTAAAATCTCGTTGTTCCTCAAGGCACAGTGGTAGGGTTACTGCTTTATTGCTTTGATTTAATGACTTAATGAGTTATTTTACCAAAGACTTGTTTACAATGTTCATTGATGATATTTTGTTACTGCAGTAGACGTCAGCATCAGTTAAGTTAATTCATGATTCATTCTTCATCATATTTTGTTGTACTCTTGGTGCTTATGGTATATTTAGTATACAATAAATGAGACAGAACAAACGAGTACGTAATTTAAATTTTAAAAATAGTTGTATAAAAGTGGGTCAATTTGACCTCGATTTGCCTCCTTGGTTACAATTGTGACAACAAGCAGCTAAATCCTAATAGTTATAAAACCAAATAATATGCAGCGTAAAATTGATTAATAATATATTTGGACATCGTAGCCAAGTAGGTAAGAGCGCTTATACTTACCTCCAACTCAGACGAGATATAGAACTGTCTATGCCCTAGATGTGGTTCGAAGTCCACAATAAACTCTGAGGCCTCGTCTTTGTTTATCTAACACACCATTTTTAGTTACTAGGGAGGCGGTTAAGAATACATACAACAACTTAAAAATTGAAATAAATATTTATAAGGAAATAAATTTAACCCGAAATCATTAATTTCTTCTGAAACATTTCAGAAAGAAAGAATTTGTCAATCAAAATACAAATTGCCAATATACTGTACAATACAAAGCACTTCTCTGCACGTCTCTTTGTGGTATTGCCATTATTTGAAAACGTCCTTCCACTCCGTTCATAATTTAACACGGAGAATTTCTACGTTAACTATTGGTAGGCAAATAAATCAGACTGCTTAGGTTTTTTTGTCCGAAGTTCAAACCAAAAAAGAATATGAAAAATAGATTGATTGACAAAAGCGTTGGTTTTAATAGTCGTTAATTGGCAAGCAGTAAGCCGAAACCTTTTACATTTTAACTGCGTTTCGTGGTAATAAATAGGCTCAAACCGAGAACAACCCCTGAAATCGAACACAGACAATTTATTACTTCATCGATTTCGAATTAAATTCCTCCTGTTTCGTGTTTTCATCCATCCAGGATGGCTTTTTTTAAATTCAGATGTCTCCATATTAATAACAGAAAGTAAAATCATTCAGTCATATATCCATTGAACAAAATGGAATTTATCATTTTTTAATAAAGAAGAATGTTACTTTGCATCGCTAACAGAGATACACAAATGGCTATACAACTTAGTCATTTATTTTAAGCTCTTTGTATTGTTAAATGAACTGGATTTGAGGCATTTTTCATTTGACAAATCATGACATTTTTTATCGTCATTAATTTGTATTCAACTTTTTCACACAAATTCCCTCACTTGTTCTGAAGGGAGATTCTAAAGCGGGTAGTTTTTGTTTTCATTTCCAACCCTTTACCCTATTATAGTAATTTGACAACATTTTTCACATAAATCTGTTTCAAAACACCTTAATCTAAAGAGCCAGAAGACATTATTAATATTTAGCCAACATTAAATTTTTGTGTATTTTATCAAATATAAAATATTTTTAAAAGTTGGAGAACGGTTATTCCTCAGGAAAAGAGTATATTACGCAGTTATGTAAACTCGTACAGGTTCAAGTAGTAATCCGCTAATTTTTGAGTTGGCTACAATTTCGTGTATTCCCAGATATGATTCAGTTTTTCCTCCTACCGTTAAAACAAACACAAAAACTGCCTTATTTTGGGAATTTATAGTATAACTTACTAAATCTGTAGCAGCTCAAAAAATTCTCAATATAGATTGATATTTTCCTTTTTTTTTCGGAAAGTTAGGCATCTTGTGAAAATAAATAAAGATTGATATTCCGAGTATGGAATATGCCCTATTGGAGTATAAGGTTAACGACTTTCGACGCGGTATCCAATCTTTCTGCTTGAGCTTATTGATAGTATCAAATAAATTATGGTTTCATGGTTAAATACGGATTAAAAATGTCGCACTAAATTCCAGACTAACTTATAACGCATTCAAAATGTGAAACTTTTAACTCGTATTACTCGAAAATGTCAATCAAATGTCGACATGAATAATTTGATCTATAAATAGTGTACAATTCTCCCTTTATATTTTGCATTTAAAAGGCTAATAGGTATTCACACTCAAAATCCATTAGCGAATACACAAAGACTGTGCGAACCAGTTTGTAGATATTTCAGATGGTTAAAAATGGGATTTTTATCAGGCAATCTCAGAAACAGCTGGACAAACACGATTTTGTAAAACGTTATACGCTGTTTTTCACAGCTTCGAGAATTTATTGTTCAATTTGACAAAATTGGAACCGGATTATAAACCCAAAAGTATATAGATTTATGATCAAACCATCCATCCTATTTTTCTACCACAGCATAAAATATGTGGTTAAACATTAAATTCGATATCCATAAGCTCAAGACACGAAATAGAAGAGAAGAGAACTTTCTATCATCTTTCATTTGTGTGTCAAAACTCTTATTTTGAAGCCTAATTAGTTCAAAAATCAAGTCGGTGCGAATTTTTGTTATTATGTGGGCTGTGAACACTTTTATAAACATTTCGTTGTAAATGTTTTGTTCAGAAATATCAGTTTATGCCATTTTTAAATTGGTTTTCCTAAATTTTATTAAAAACGGTTGAATTTAAAAAAAGTGACACAACAAAAATATACCCTCGGATTTGACATTCTTACCTCCATTGCTGAAATATTGTGAAAAGAGTGAAATTATACAATGTTCTTACTGCTTCATAAAATTCTTATTCACAAACCGATTTTACTATTACTATTATTTTTTTCGGTTTTAATATACACCCCACATCCTGCATCCCTCATTGGCTGTAGATTCCGGAATTACGTGTTCTAAGAAATACTGAAAAATTTCTCAAATCAATCAAATCAGTTTGTAAACAAATTGTATAATTTCAGTCTTTTCAGAAAATCTCAGAAACGGAGATAAGTACCTATGTCAAATCTGAACGTACCTTTTTGTAGGATTGAAATCATGCAGCTTTTTTCAGTTTTAACCGTTCTCCTATCTCTGCTGCTTTATAAGACCTCAATGCATGTTGAGGAATTAAAAGCCTATATACCTATATAAAATAATTAGCTTTAAACAGACAGATTTTTTGTATTTTATTTTTCTCATTTTAAGTGTGTCCTCAGATATAAACCTAACCTTTCTAATGTAGACGTTACGAGCATCTCATATTCCGATTTAATAATTTGCTGTAATAGATATAATTATAGTACAGAAAACACAAACAGATATTGACCAATGACTCTATTTAAAATAATGATGATGATTTATGTAATTCCTGATGTCGAGGAGTCGATGGGTATCATTTCTTTGGAGTGGAGTCAAATTGTAAAGGATTTCTCTAATGACTAATGTGATCTGATTTGTCATTTGATGTTGGCTTTATTTTCATGAGATAAAGGAATATCTATGATATATTCTCTTATTGATGGGAGAATATAGACGGCCACGTACTCAGCCTTGTCCTGTTGGTCTTAGCCTGAGATTTTATAGATTATTATTTGGACAGTTCACACAGTGAAACATACACGTGACTACAATTACATTTTATGATTGACAAATAAAATCAAGATATGAGAAAATGTACTTAGTGCGGACTCATTTTTAAGTGTTGCTACGAAAAAAACATCGCCTCCTGTTATTTCCTGATTTGAAATCAAATAATTACAGAAAAAAAATTAAACATTCACCAAATATTTTTAATTAAAAGTGCAAATGAAAACCGCCCTAATTACTACTCGGAGCGCTTGACAAGTGGCAACTAATAATTACATCCAACAATTCGTCATTCGTTTATTCTGGGGTTAGAAACACCTCCACTGTCAAGGATAACAAATTAGGATAAGATATGTTCATGGGCCGTTTCTGTTGTGTATTTCGAAGTCTTATCGCTCTGTATCTGATCACATAATTAATCCTTACGTGCTGTTTCATAATAAAGGTCAAAATATTAACATGAAAATATAATTATATAAATCGGCGTTAAAAGACAGAACTTTTTTTTGTAATTTTGTTCATGAATAATGTATTAGCGCACAGGTTTTATCTGTAATTTTCCTCATAACCTGATGCCGGCCAAGTTATCTGAAATGATGTTTGATCAGTTGCGTTGAACAATATCACAGCAAAAACTGCAAAGAACTTCTATTTTTGCTTGTTTAGTTTTGAACAAATAATTTGTTTAAGATATTACAAATAATCATTTACCTCCTTTTTAATTAACACGCTTTTATTAGCTTCACCTGTATGTTTGTGAGTTTGTTTGTTTGTAACCGACTCTTTGAACTCGATTTTGACCCATTTTAAATGGACAGATTTAATTGAAACTTTGTACACTTACGAAAAACCGCTAACAATACAATAATTTGATAAGTTTATATCATTATCCTGATCAGGATCGCCAGAATTAAATAATTTCCTCACGTATCCTCTACGTGAGAGCAAATGGTTTATTACTGTTAGTACATTCCGTCATTCTCAGTTCGTTCGTTGGCCGAGCGGGCTAAGGCGCAAGTCTTAGTCGACGCGAAACGACAGACTCCTCGGGCGTGAGTTCAAATCCCGTCTATGGCTGAAAAAAAATATATTTTTTTTTTCAGAAGTATCTGTTGGATCGTAATATGTTATAATATCAGCATCAATAAGCAATATAAATATAGTTTAAAAAAACTAAAAAACACGCTTTTAAAGCACATCAAACTAAAAAGTGAAAAATAATTATTAATATAAACTGAAAACAATAATGAACGAAAAATACTAGTATTATTGTGAAAAAAAGCGTGGGGCGCTTTGTGCCATATTTTTCGTATATCGAGCAACCCACGCTTTTTTCACAATAATACTAGTATTTTCGTTCATTATTGTTTTCAGTTTATATTAACAATTATTTTTCACTTTTTAGTTTGATGTGCTTTAAAAGCGTGTTTTTTAGTATTTTTAAACTATATTTATTGGTTTAATAGAATAAGACTACTGAATCGTATGCTTGACGCAGGTCAGAAATGTTTTAAGATAATATGGATAGTTAAGCGCGGAGTCATGGGTGCAATTGTCCTCCACACTTGAGCCATCAAAAAAATAATACTTACTATTGAAAATGGTCATGATAATCTCATTTCTATTTACGCATCTTGTAAGCATTACCAATGTTTAATTTATTTGTATTTAAATTAAAATTACCACACAATTTTTTTTAAATGCTTGAATTTTTTCTATTACATGTCATTTCTAGCATTTCTTATTAAGTATTTTTCAATATTTGTGTCAAATATGTGTCAAAGAGGGACTCCTTTTTTTAGGGAGTTCCTGGATGCGTCTTTCTGCCGTACGTAGGTCCAGTTACTTCATTACTTTTTGTATTTTAAATATAAGAATAGTTACGGTTTGAAGTATTGTTTGAAAAATCATATCCGTACCCGAATTAAATGTTACTGGAAGTCGTCTAGGTAATATGGAATTAATTTTTATTTATAAATTTCAATATTATATGTTAAATATATTATGGCATTGTCACGAACAACATTTTTTTATGTTATACACAAACTGAATTTAACCGTTCGTAATCACGCAATTTTGGCTATATATTATAAAAATATCCACCATACATTCATCATTAGGCTTGGAAATTCGTTCGGTTAGGGTTTCTGATTTGGCAGAAGTTGAAATTAACTCGTTTATTCAATATCATCAGGAACCGAAAGGTCTAACCAAACGGATTATCGCATAGTGCAACTTTACAATATTTTAATCAACCTGTGAGTTTTCTCAATCTTTTCGCAAAATATGTTTAGTCTAAAGGCGTTTTCAAATCAAGCCCGCCACGTTGCGCCGCACAATCCTAAACGTTACACCAACATGCAGCTTGGATGGAGAGCTGCGCAGCTGTCTGTCCGAACTGCATGTTGCTGCAACGTTTGCGAATGCGCGGCGCACTTAATCTGGAAACGCCATAAGAAGAAAAACTTTCAGAGCAGGAGCTTGAATGTTGTATAAATATTCCTGTGTGTACCTGCTTTATTTATCTGTATAAAATTAAGCAATCACTTTGTTAAAGCTTATCAATGAATCAGAGATCAACAGCCAAGTCTTTGGTGGTACAGTGTAAGACTAGTTTGCTAATAACTAGTAAACTTTCCCAATAAAAGCAAAATGAATAACATGAATTTCTAATTTTACACTATGCGTAGTGCATCGTCATCTAAAGATTTGAATAGATTTTCAAACATGCAAAAATATAAATAAAAAAGATATATCGTCACCCGACGTTTTGAACAAGCCTCTAAACCATCTTCAAAGTGATTTCCAGAATTACCTAAATTGTAGAGTGACTAAATTTCAACTCGATCCAACATCATATTTTAGCAACTGATGGTATGGCGGACAACGATGAATCCTTCCGCGCAGGCGACCTCGGGTTTACATCGTTGATGGGGTATAAGTGGATGAGCAGACCCGCTCGCATCACCATCTTTCGAAACGGATGCCAAACAAAAATTTAAAAAAAAAAAAAATAATTAAAATATTTTAAATTTAGGAAAGAATAGAAAATCTTTTTAAGCAACGTTTGCCTCCACACAAAGAATTTTTAAGAGTTCAAGCTCTCTAGTTTGAAAAATAAATTTGATGTTTTCAAATGCATGAAATCACAATAGTGACAAAGTCGAGAAGTGATAGGACGTTATCTTACGTGAAAAAGCTGCAATTTGAAACGAAATTTATAGACTGTTTAGTTGCCATATTTATTAATTTCAGTACCCAATGATTCTATTTATAATCTTAATCAAATACCATCAGAAATGCAAATGTAATTTAGTGCTGAGTTCCCTTAACGATAGTACAAACAAAAAGATCCTTTTACATACAGTGTGTTATCTTAAATTCAACTCCGGGCAGAGACACAAATTAAATTTTATACTTTTTGAAAATATACATCGTATTACACAGCGCGGTAATATTTAAATCGATCTTTGGGTGTATTTTCTCGTTTGCATTGTAAAATGAATATGCATATAACTGGAGATTTATTTTACAGTTAATTACGGTTTTGCAATGCAAATTTATAGCACTTCTATATTTAGGTTAAGATAGACTGGTATATTGTGTTATGTTTCTCGCCAGTTTCATATTTCGATAACACGTCTAACAAAGACTCCTTACCGGTGTCGCATTTTAGAGCAGAAAATGCTAAACTACAAGGTTCCACAAACAAGATTGACTATATTACTAATATAAGTATACATATTTATTAAACATACATTTTAAAAGAATTACACGCATATATACGATTGACGGATACACAATTTTTTTGTACTTGTACTGTTCTTTTTGAATATGAACCTTAATTAAATTTTTAACTTGCTTCAGTTCATCATCATTGGCAATGTGTCGAGTTCGAAGACCTTTCAACAATTAAGTAAGTTTGAAAGGAGTAGACTCGGAGAGTTACGAGAAGCAGGTATTTCTCTTCGAGAAATTGCGGGTAGGGTTGGCCAACATGCGATTTTAGAATATATGTGGAATAAAAAACAGAAACATCAACCTCGGAGAGGACCGGGGCTGTTCGAGGAACCACTGAACCTGAAGAATGCCGCTTAAGGATTGTGGCCCTAAGATTCAGTTTGAGTAGACCAGGCCTATGTCAAATGACCGATTAGCTACTATAGGTCAACAACTATTCATCAGTTCCATTTATCAAAGAATAAATTCCTTTGGTTTTAGATCGTAACGACCCCGCCTCATTTTATCACTAACTCGGAGATTCAGTTGTTAAAAAAAATTATTAAAATATCTTAACGGTTACATTTTCCTCCACATGGTATATACATAGTACAATATTATATTATTTGTAGTAAGCAAAGACGAGTAAGTTAAGTCTCATAATTTATTTATTTATTTATAAAGAATCAATAAAAAATAGTGTTTCACTTTGAGAGCGACAGTTTAAAATAAATTATTTTCATAGCAAACTATTTAAATTACGGTAGTCATCGTGTTTAAGCCGGATCACAACCCTATTGAATATGTATGGAACAGGCTGCATAAACAAATTTCGTCTTGCCCAAATCTACCTGATCTGGCATAGAAATAAATAGTAAATGAATTACCAGAGGTCTAGAATAACTTGTCTCAAATAATGTATAAACAGTCTCATAGTTATTATACCCTAAGGATGTCTGAATGTTCATCGAGCATTGAAAGGGCCAACTAGGTTTTAGAATTATTGATGTTAAGTTTATTTTCGTATTTTATTTAATTTATTTATTATTAATTTACAACAAATACAAACACGAACTATTTGTTTTAACATTTTTTTCTGCGAAATTGTTTAAAAAATTCCTTCCAATTCACCGAACTTGTCTTCTAAAACTTAGGAAATTCATATTCGCATATTGTAATAATACATTATATAAAAGTAAATAGACAGGGTGGCATTTCTAGTCACAATTGCTCCCGTTCTACATCCTATAAGCCTTATAAATAAAATGGTTGTCATACTGGATAATGACCATTATTATGTTATTGCAAAAAATTAAATTTAAAGTTGGTATCTTCAACTAGGTACTATCTATGGTCAAAATTAATTTTTTTTTATTTTTTAACACCGTAGTATATTAGTATCCAAATGGTAGGTTATCAAAATATTTTACATAAAAGTATTATAAATTCTATTCACATTATCGGACAAAATCGATAAAGTTTTAGTTAACGGGCTGTAACTTGAAAGCATCTCATGCAGATTCTATAATAATCTTTTTTTTAACTGCAATTTTTTATATTATTTATTATTATATGTATCCAGGCCCCCAGTTAACGTTCTGTTTGTTGTCATTTAAAATTTGAAAATTAAAATAAAATTACTCCGTTATTTTTTAAGGCAACATAAAAAGCAACGATAATCAAACTTTATTTATTTGAACCGAGTATATCTGATTAAAATTATATAATGGTATATAAATTATTTTCATCGGAAAAATTGTAGACATCGCATGTAAATGAGTGGCAGTTGGCTATCTGCTTCATAATATTTCTTTTTTACGATTACATTTAGAAAAGTTACGCTACAAATTGTTTTCATTTCAAAACAAACAATTTATATTTGAGATTGGCTCAATTTTATAAATATGTATGAACGGCAATCATGAGAGTTAAAAACTCACTTTTCGTTTTATTTATGGCAGCCAGTTGCCAATTGTGCGCGGAGTTGTAAACTCCAAACAAAATTTGATATTTCCAAACTACCGTGCGACCGTAAAATATTATACCTCGCCTCATTTCAGCAGTAGTTTCTCATTTTTCCTGTTCATAGAATCATAAAATCTGTCCGTTCCGTAGGTTTGAAACTGAAAAAACTGCATATTTTATGCATCATTAAGGCAAGTTGAAATAATTTAAACTCTCGTTCCCACTTCACATAATTTCTTTCTCATCATCAACTTATTCGACCACAAATTTAGTCTGAAGGTATTTAATGTTTTCACTTTAGATTTCATGCACATCATTTTTAATTATTCATCCATTAATTTAAGGGTGAGTTTAAAATATTTAAAATAAAACAATACTTTTACTCATTCGAGTTTTTTTTTTAATTGTGATAAACCTCTATAAGAATGTAATAAAATTTTAAAAAGCGGGGAAACTGAGGAAACGAAGCGACCCTAGGACTGAGAACTAGAATAGTATTTCCAATTTTCAGACAAGTTTTAATAGTTTAGGTGAGATGGTGGCAAATTATGCGTCCTAGACTATTAACAAAAAAAAAAAAGAATAAAATATAGTTTGTGAGAAATTTATGTATAAAATCTAGAACATGTTTTAATTAACTACAAATTTTTCCTTTAAATTAATTTAAACTGTTATAACTTTTGCTAGAGAGATGCATATTTATCCCTATTCTCGGTAAACGTGTAATTAAAATAATTTCAATTAAACTTTAACCAAGGATGGAGCTTCCAAATAATAACGGGGCTTACAAAGTTGCAATCCTCTGGGAGCGGGTCGGGATCCCATCCCTTAAATTTTCCGTACGCACACCAAAGTAACATCCAGCTCAACTACTTTTGCTGTGTTCGATAAACCTGAAATGACTGTTATTATTATTATTAAATTTTAAGGTTCACGTTATACCGTGTGTTCCTGTAATAATTTCCAACTAATATGTCGTTTCTAATGTTTTAAGCGAAAGTATCTATCGACAACTCATATCTCAAGTCGCCATGCTTATTCACTAACAATCCCAATTCAAAGTGTGAAATCTGTTTTTATGGATTACCGAAATATTTTACAGAAATACAAAAACACTTAATACTATACTTGATGCGCGTTTCGCCAACCAAGTTGGCATCGTCAGAGAGGATAAAACTGTTTTAATAATACCCAGATTATGTCAACTTGGTTAGCCAAACCGTGCATCGAGTGAAGTATAGACAGTGGAAGTACGTTCAGACAAATCATGATGTTCCTTGTGCTCGAGAAATAATAACAGCATATTACCTTTAGGATATAACAAGGATATGTGTCAAATATTAGTTCAAACTGAGTATCTCCAATTTTAATAGAATAAAATCTACTTTAATTTTTTTTAATTTTTCTTACACAGTTTTAAGGATAGTTGATTCAAATTCAGCACATTATAATACTTTTAACAGTACCCATGAAACAACGTTATTAACTTTTGAATGGTTAGAAGTTATTTGGCAAAATATAAAATTATGCTTTGTTTTGACGATAATTTGTTCAAATCCAGCACATACGTATAATACTTTTAACGTACCCATGAAACAACGTTAGTAACTTTTGAGATAATCCACAGGGTTTTAATTGAAATTAACGTAATCTAAAGAAAATTTTAACAAAGGTACAGTAGTACATAGAAATGCCAAACATGTAGTTTGTGTATGGAATGTCTCATGGTAACGCTCGTGCAGCAAGACGAATGTATCAAGAAAGAATCTTTAGTGTCGCGCGTCGTATGCCTAACAAACAAACTTTTATTAATATTCACTCCCAACTTTTTAAAACGGGTAGTTGTGGGAGGTCTGACAGCCCTGGTAGGTATGTGTAGGTGGTTTCTACATGATGGTACTCCACCATACTTCAGCTTAGTTGCACGTGAGTATTCAAAATTATGCCGATCGATGAATCGGAGGCGCCGAACCACATCTTTGGCCACCCAGGTCGCCCGATATTAATCCTCTACATTTTTTCTTTGGTGGCACTTAAAATCATTAGTCTACAACTCCTGTTCAGAACGGAGAAGATCTAAGACACTGAATACAAGAGTCATGCGAAATTATAAAATGTACTCCCGGTAATTAGATTTTATACTCAAACTTAGTCAATGCCGTCATAAAGAAACTTCGGAGACTTAAATGCGGGACGACCCCAAAAAATTAAGACCATGTAGATTGTTTCAAAAGTTAATAACGATTCATGGATACTATTAAAAGTATTATACGTGCTTAATTTGAACTAATTGTCCTTAAAATTGTATAATAAAAATTTAAAAAACTAAAAAAAATAGACGGGTATATCACCCTGTATCTCGAAAACCTAGACATTTAAGACATATGTTTATATGAACGTTTAATCTTCAAATAATATAAGGAATTATCGCATAAAATTTGTCCACGTACTTAATTAACACCTTGTATAACCATTATTACAGTTTATATACTTAATTTTCTTTTGTAAACAGCATACAAGTCGAAAAGCAGAATAAATATTTTGAAAACAAATTAGGTATTCTCTTCTTGGTAAAAGTTTAAAATATAGAGTGAAATGAAAAATAGTTTCCACTATAAAGTTTCAATTATCCTGTTCTCTGAAGCCATTAATGTTTATTACATTAGGGTTTACTAAGTTTCATAGTTGCTTTGGATTCTTTCAATTAGCCATCTTGATAACGCTAAAAACAGAAACACGTGTCGATGGATGTTTTAAAGTTTTAAAGTGATTGTTCAACTGGTGTGTACTTTTGTTTTATTTATTTTTGGTTTTACTGAATAGCATAGTTGGAATTAAAAATAACATTATTGAGTCAGTCACACTGAACATAATGTGCATATTACCTTTTTTGTAATCCAAGTTTCAGCGTTTTGGCAAATGGCCGGGAAAATAATTGTTTAAAAAGATATATGTTATATTTATCTGTGATAAGTTTTGTAAAAGTTGGAAAATAATAATTAACAAAAAAATTTTCAGCGACATTATTTTTCATTTCACTCTATAAATATTTTGAATGTTGAAAAATAATAAAATCTGAGGTGGAGTACTATCCTGAAATATCAATATCTATCTGTACCTATTTCGTTATCCGCATATTCTATTAATTTTAAACATTACACTATGAATTGGAAGCCTCGTTATAAAGAAATAGGTACCTACGTAATAGGAAAGTTCTAGCTAAATTCGATATACCTGTTATTCTGAACTGATGAAAAATTATTTTCGAAATACCATCAGTATGTTCTTAGATTAATATTCTACCTAACTTCAACAATAAAATATTATTAAATTCCGCTGATGTGGTTATTAGATTTCCTTTCTGTTGGGTAACACTTAAATAATCGAACGTGATGAGGCAATAAATAAATTTCTAAAAGAAATCTCGATGCTATTATTTAAGTCGGAAAATAAAATTAGAGAAATTACATTTAGCCTCACGTACGAGTATTTATCAATTAAAAGCCTCTGTGCTCCAGCAAAATGCAATAACGGAGGGGCACTAAATCATTTTAAATGCAATACACTTTGTTCCATTTTTCAATTATCTTAAAGCTACGTGGACGCCCGTTGTTTTGTTGTCGGAGAAAACGTTTTATATTTTAAAAGGGCCCCTTTGTTGATGATGGCTGCAGGGAATTTTTACAAGGAATGGAGATAATAAAAAGAACATGTAATACAAAGACAAAAGGAAGTAAAATGACTCCGTACCTTCAGGTAATTAGGAGATTCCATTGTAATTTAACTGACTTTAGTCTTTTTTGTATTAGAAATACAAGATTTGGCTTTTTGTTGTATTTTTAATAATGTGACCTTCGTCTCGGTTTTATGTTTATAAAAGACAGGGCTTTTTGCAAGACAAATAATGTTCTTTTATCATAAAAAATAAATTACTTTCCTTTAATAAAATAAGATTTTAATGGCTTTAATTTGTTAGAATTAAATGGTAGTGTGAAATACTCTTTTTAAATACTTTTACATTTTTGAAAACACAAATACACATTACAAGATTGACAGGTCTTCTAGTCTAACATATTACATTTAGGATTATGTAAAAAATTAAGTTTTCTTTAGAATATCAACTCATCTTACGTCTAACTGGCAGCAGTGTACTCAGAATCGGTTAAAATTTTATAAATGTTGTTACATGGTGATCAGTTATAAAAGCAAAGTCATTTCCTGTATAAAATATAAGAATTATGTTAAATTGTGAGGTTTTAGAGGACAATACCCAATGTTAAATTTCAATTGAATTAATTTTCAATGAATGGGTATTTTAAAAAACGCCTTGCTATCTATATACATAACTACAAATCGCAATTTCAATAAAATGCGTCCTTTTCTTGATATTTATTTCGTTTATTTAGACCCTTTTTAAAAGATAACACTATTACACTATTATTATTATATAATCCGATAAATTGATTTTCTACTGTTACACGTTATTATTTAGATGCCAACAAAAGATCGAAAATTCTGATACTGAGAATGATTTTGAGAATCGGTTGACGTATGTATTACTTAATCCTTTCAATATATCGATCGTTTTTTTAAATTTTATGTTCTATTTTATCATCTAAAATGTGATTTGCTGAAAATTGCCAATATGAATGTACTTCAAATAAAAAAATTTGTGCTTGTGAAGAGAAACATATTTATGAAGATAGAGTGAACAGAACGAGAGGAAGACAAGTGCCATGATTTTGTGACTATATGTTGTTCATGAGACTTTTAAAGAAAACATAATCTGAAGAAGAGGAGAATGAGAAAAAGAAAGTTAGACCAATAAGAATTGTTACTCCTCGAGATAGCGCCCCAAATTTACGACAGACCGTCCAGGATTTGTGATGTAAATTATCCCAGAGAACTTCTCAAATTAGATCTTTAATCGGTACCAATTGAGGATATCCACGCCAAAGCAACAAAAAAATTGAGGTGCTATTAACAGGCTACAAGAATTAACTATAAAAAAATAGGGCAAAATTATAATATGGACAGTTTATGTTTAAATTAATAAAAAGTGAACCACCTGTTAATAAAACATTCTGCAATACATGAGGTTAATGTCAGAACTGATAATTTTACTATGCCTCAGCACTCAAGTAAAAAATTCGAAGGTAGTTTCTCGTATACAGGAGCTATTATATTGAATGAAAATTATAATCTACTAGACTTAAGTTTTAATAAGTATAAAATTCGTATGAGGGAAAAATTTCAATTTCAATTTCGATTGTAACAAGTCACATGACCGCATCCACCGCTCCGAGCTATGGCCCCTAGTTCAACCCTTCTCCCTCAACCTACTAACAAAGAGCGGACAGGAAGTGGAGACCACGCACTTTTTTAGGGTATCATGGAGTAGTAACACATTCACTTTGCTGAAGACCACTTTACCGCTTTAGAAACCAAAACTAGAGACAGGTGAACAGAAAAAACCTATGGCAAGCATAATCTGTCTTTAAAAATTGTCAAGAAGTTATGGTCGATATTGTAGTTAAACGTCGTATACGCATCGTAAATTTCGCCACCCGTACGATGGTAACCACACCGCCCAGAGGTGAAATATTGTAATAGGTATGGTGACATATTCATAAGAGGTGAATATATCTGGATGGCAAAACATTTTAGAACACTTCAATATTTTGCCTGCCATTCTGAATTGTAATAAAATATATCTCAACGTTATAATAACTTCACACTTTTGAATTCCAAAAAAAAAAAACACCCAGCCGCGTAAAAACTGGATATTAGAAAAAAATACAGACGACATACAAATTTTCATTTTCTTTTGACACACTCGATATATGACTTATGTCTAGACAGGATTGTATTGCCTTTTCAAACTAGCAACTCAATCAAATATCACATAATATTATAATAAAGGCGAAATTTTGCCAACAAATGATTTATAGATGCGCCGAGTGACCCACACATGCCATCACGCAGAGCTACCAACTTTTAGTTGTTAAATGAATTATTTCCTTTTTACTTATGTGTACACTGCACGCAAAGAGTGCCTCTGAAAATGATGTATGTGTACATTTTTTATAAACAATCTAGCACATATTTTATTCATGAAAATTTTAAGTAATTAAAGGGGTAATAAACTTATTGTACCGTTTTTATATTTTGGAAAAACTTTGCCTGTTAGAAAATCACAAAAACCATTAAAAATTGCCTGTTTTTCTAATTTAAATTATTTAAGTTTTTTATAATTAAGGACAAAGTAGAATTAATACAACTTTTTTTACTTGTTTAACATCTTATAGACAAGGAACCATCTGCTTTACATCCCCTCCGAGGGATGATATATCCACTACACAATCCTCGCCTAAATTGCATAAATTCTGTGTTTTAAACTGTTATACTAGCCGTTAGAAGACTGCGACGAGAGACTGCTGTATTCAGCTGATCTGGTTGTTACCCATCCAACTACTAGCCGCAGTACCCGTTGCTTTATTTTTGTTATCGGGTTTGACACGCGTGTAATGTCGGTGCTACGGTTGCCCCAGGCAAAAAACCAATATTAATATTATTATTATTATTGCAACGTGCAAATAGTTAAAAACGCATATCTAATCGATAATTATGTTAAATGTGAATATCGATAAACTAACAAAATCCGGAAAAATAGATGTAAGGGTATTATTATATCGACTACCGCTGAAAGTACTTGCAAATTTAAATAAAAATTGTAGCTGAGGTTTGATTATTTTTAACGCAATTTAACTTTAATCAAGTACTCTGTGTGTGATAAAACCCCATTCTGAGCCAATTAACCCCTTTCTACATAAAGTGTGGAAAATCCTTTGTCCTCGTTAAAAATAGACTTTTATAATGACCGCCGCACGCCGTTCCCAAGCTATATGTCATATATCATATCTTGCTTTCATGTTAACATCTTTTTCGCATTAATAGAAGCGGTAAATACCAATCAAGTAATCAGTGTTAGTGTTAAACTGTCGGCTATTACATACAGTTTGAACCGTAGGTTTTCTCGTTCTGGGGCAGTGTCGTACTGGGGTAAAAATGACACGGGAATTGCTCTTTGTAACATTTCAGATTCGATTGGAAATTTTAAATCATAGGTAAAATAGAATCGAATACGTTTCAGACTCTTTATTCCAAAAATTAGAATTGATAAAATATGTACAGAGTGGATCCTATAAAGCTATAATAGAGAATTAATAGGAAACTTACTTTGAAATTTCTTAGCATTAGTTCCCTTAGGTTAATTATTATTTGTTTCGTTTTTCCTATTTTAACACCTTAATAAATATATTAGCTTTTCTTAAGTGAAACTGTAATTACGGTGTATCATTGCATTCAGAATAGTGAATAGAATCTAAATAATCAAAAACTTATATGGTGTACATAAAAAACGTAGGTACTTTTTGTTACCCTCTGTAAAAAGTTTGAAAACAAGTTCGTAATCTATGAGACACATGATATAAAATTATCTTTTAAAACGGTGAAAAATATTAACAACAAATGAAGTAAAGGGGTATAGCGGTTTAGTCGTCACAACATATTCATGTACACTATCACACTATCCAATTCGGTTGTTGCAATTTTTTAATTGTTGTTACCAACTTAATATTACCGTAAAAATCAGCGAGATCACAACTATAACATAACCAATTTTTTTTAGTGTCTCAGATAAACCAAATAAAAGCGATTATATGATAAACAAACCTGCAAAATCACAGAATATAGTAAAGCGCCGATTACAGAGTTAGAATACATAAAGATAGCAGTAGTAATATATGTTAGTAATGTCAAAGTTTCTATAAAAAAAACCCAGAATCACAGGGTAGTCTTGCACAAAATGGAACGCGTTCTAACTTATGTAAATCAGTTGCCTCAACTAAATCGCTGCGACATAATTGCATAGTCTAATTTAAGACTTTGCTAATCGTAAAACAAATTAAGAACTCTCATATTTTGGTCTTAGGGGCCGGAAATGTTTTCCATTTTTCAGAGCCGGCACTTATAAAAGAAATATAAATATTAATAAACACACCACATGAAAAATTATATAGTGTGTTTATTTATGTACCTGTAATATATGCGACTAGTATAACCAGTATCGAGGCTTAAAGGTGCAAGGACTCTGCGGATATCCGGAACTCTCCCATGTAAAATTATAGGTAACTTGTTCGCTGGTATCCCCACTTTAGTTATCTTAGCAACATGAACGTTCTTAGCAATTGCGCAGTTACAGTTTGTGCATAAACAACAAAAAATGATTAAAAACCACGATAACTTACCGACAGATGGTTCACATATTCTATGTGCTCCATGCAATCGACGCTACGTATTTCACACATGTCGTGATTATAAAAGACATTTAAATTCGGCTATCCATCGACAAAATATTACCGGTTCAGTTACAAAAAAGGAATTTTTTTATGATTTGGGTATCATGTTCTATGCATGTAGCTTTCCTTTACCTAGTAGCCGTACATTGCGTAAAATATATCTACCAAGTGCGTATAAAAATGTTTTGGAGAATATTATAGAGGTGTAAATAAGGCTGTTAATGTTATACTAAAAATTTTGAGTGTTCAAAAGCTTTGTCTCTATCAGTCAACAAAAGTCGAACTACAAACATTAAGCTAAAAAATGTTTTACACAGGAACCTGGGATATAAAACAATGTTTAAATTTCGTGAAAATTATCGGCACGGTTTATCAGTGTCTACACACGTGAACTATTTAAAATTTACACCATTAACCTAGGTAGATGTGGAACGATCATTTACCTTGTACAAACATATGTACAGACCAATTCGCTCAAATTTAACAGCCACGAATTCAGAATGAATATTAGTTGTGACCATGTATGCTAATGTGACGGCAGACTTCAGTCATTCTGAATAATATATTGTATGTATTTTATTAATCATTTTATAATTTTGTTTTTATTTGTCTACGTATGTCTTTCTGTCAACCATATGAGGCAGTAGCAGCTACCGGTCCTGGACTAGTTCCCTGACCCTGGTTATGATTTATTTAATTGTTCAATCTTGAAAGCACATATGTTTTTGAAGCAACAAGATATTTATTTGTTACTACTATATAACGTATTTCTGGTAAAACAAAGAGGAAATTAAACAACAATCTTGGTTTTCGGAAAACTGCTAATAAAAAAAGAATAGGAGATCTTAATGTAGTATAAAAGTTTACTTAGAATAATAACTTCACGCTGTAACAACATACAATACATATTATTAAATTACAAGAAAAACAGCACGTTTCGATGGTATATTCCTAAAATTGTGTCGGTATTTATGTAAATTATGTATATTTTAGAAATAACAAAAGTGGAAAAAGTCTAAATCTGCTTACTGAAAATAAACAAATGTAATTATATTTTTATTGTCTTAAATGTATTGTTGTAAGAACTTGTATAGACTTAAATGAGAAGGCCTTGAGCCTCATTTCACTCCTGCTGTAACGACCCTGACTCCAGTGAGCTAAAAGCCTTTTAATTTACGTGGCCTATGGAATCTTCAATTAGCATTTCGTGCTTTCGTGATTAATTTGGCCCCATGTCGCGTTTTATCCTCATATATCTCCAACTCCAGCCCCTGTCCCACCACGAATGTCTTCTTGCTACATTTAGAAAATATATTTACTGTTGTTTTTGTGCATTTCTTAGTTTTGCCGTTTTCCCCCGAGATTCTCTCGTATCTCCAGCTATTATCTCCATGCAAATTAATGGACCTGTCAACGAATTCAGCTTGTTATAAATATCTGGCTAGTTATTTGTTTTTTGCTAAAGTGATAACTGCTCCGAAGAGTTCAAAATATTTTTGTACACATTCTATTTTTATCACTATCCCCGTTTTTCTATATTCCAAAACTTGTATTTACATTTACCAGATTACTGAAATTAATTTACGTTTCAGATATATCTAAATTTTACCCAAAGAATTATATACTAGACCTATCTATATTTTTTCATTTCCAATATGAATCACCCACATATAATTAAAAGTTAGTAAATAATAATTAACAAAAATTTTCAGTTAATATTATTTTTCATTCCACTCTATATTTTAACTTTTATCAAAAAAGAGGAACTTAATTTGTTTTTAAATTATTTCATTGACCCTAATAAGGGGGTATTTCCACTATATAATTTCAATTATTCTGTTCTCTGAAGCCATTAATGTTTATTACATTGGGGTTTACAAGTTTCCTTACTTTGGATTCTTTAAATGTGCTGGCTACCCTGATGACGCTATGGCAAGCAGAAACACGTGTCGGTAAATATTTTAAAGTTTTTTTTTTTTTTAAGTGAGTGTCAACTGGTGAGTACCTTGTGTTTTATTTATTTTTGGTTTCATTAGACAGAATAGTTGAAATTAAAAATAACATAATGTGCATATTATCTTTTTTGTAATCCAAGTTTCAGCGTTTTGACAAATAGCCGGGAAAATAATTGTTTAAAAAGATATATGTTATACTTATCTGTGATAAGATTTGTAAAAGTTAGTAAATAATAATTAACAAAAATTTTCAGTTAATATTATTTTTCATTCCATTCTATAATTAACCTTTCGAATTTATTGTTTCATTGTACTAAATTTAAATGAGATATTTACAAAGATTCGAGAGATACTGCAAGTACCATTTTTGTTATTTTGAAATCCTATAACTCTTTGAAGAAGAATTTCTGATTAATTATTGTAAACTGTGTCATATCGCATTATTCACTGCCATAAAATTTAAGACACGAATTTACTTTACACCCTAAATATTGAGCGACCCCTGTAATTATACCCCTCATTGGTGTAATGCATTTTTAAAAATAATTACGACTTATCATTTTCCTTATCGGAGAGATTAATTCATATGTAAAACATTTCCCTATGGAAATGGGTTAATATGCCATTTAGATAGTTTAACAATTCCACAATATTTACAACATAATGTACGTGCGTCCATTTCAGGTCACGTAACACCGTCATAATAATTTCGACTGCTATAAGTTATAACGGTGATTTGCATTCATCTCGTTAAGTCAATCATAGCCGTTTATAAGTTACAATATTGGAATAAGTATAAGAGGAATATAACAATTCGAAAGTAACGACCTGATAGCATTTCACCGACATCCAACTCACACTGAACTTACTCAGAATCTGCTTCTGAATGGGAATTATTAGTCTGTGCACCAATCAAACTGTAATTTAATTCTCATATAAACTCGAAGTACTTGATAATATCTAGACGGAACGCCATCAAACTACATTAGATAACTTGCACAATTGAAGATGCAGCGAGTTACACTGTTTATATGATCTTGAATGCTTAGACTGATTCGCCTCAGTTATTGAAAGGATGAAATTTGTAAATTCATCTCAGATTGAACGGCAGATTGCTAATTCTTTATGTTATTAATTATAATAAACGTACAACTGTTAAGATACAGTACCTCAATTTCTTGAACAGAGGCCTCAAAAACTACCAAAAGTAATTTAATAATCAATGCATCTATTTTTATGATATTAGAGGCGATTTAATTGTATCGTTTTATAAGTTTTGGTTTTTCATTTTTTCACGACATTTTGCCGCATGTGTTATTAAGATATATGGGCATCTATCAAGATACATTGCTTATATAGCAGTGGCGGTTTGTGGGTCAAGAGATAGGGAGGTCAATTAGAGAAGTTTACTGTATTACCTACATTTTAAAGTGATTTAAATTCCAAGTCGATCCTCCGGTCTTTTTGAGATGCAAAGTGGTCAATTATTTTTTCATTAAAGTCTTTTATCTTCTTTATTAATGCCCTTCCAATGGTAAGCATAGCTAAAGAAGATAACCTTTCCTGACCCATGGTATTTCTTAAAAATGTCTTTATTCTTTTTTAAGGTGGAAAAACAACGGTCACTTTCGACGGTAGTTATAGGGAGAGAACACAAGATTTTTAACAGTTTGACACTTTCAGAAAAAGTATTGCACAAATTATTGTTAATAAAACGCTGTAGCAAAGCAACTGCTTCACTGCTTCACACCGTCTAAAACATATCTAAACATAAAAACTACTTGTACTTTATTATGTCCATCTTTCAGTTTTAATATATTTTGTACAACACTCATATTTAATAGTAAACACCAAGAACACTGTTTTATTTAATTTCACGACAAGTAGAGATTTACTAATAAAATGTTCACAAATAAAAACATTAAAAACAACGCGACAGAATTTACCGACCAACGCGTACCTAGTCAACATTAAGACTGCTAGTGCTCGACTAAACTTTGTGCGTTACCGTTTACGTCTAATGTGTCAGGGACATTGTCCCCACCAGTGTTTTCTGTCTCTTTTGCTTTCTGACGATTCGCGCATAAGTCTATTTCACTATAATTCATTTTAAATTCGGTCCGTAGCTAGCTTTGGGGACAAGTTGTGAATTGACCCAAGATTTTTAAATTCTGTAAATGAATAATGTAATGAATATGAAATCCTGCGATCTAGATATTTGAATAGTATTGTGCATAGAATGAACTAGAAACTTTAATATATTTTTAAGAATATTAAAAATAAGTATATTATATATTTTTAAACTTCAGAAAATGAATAGCTCTATTTTTTTATTTGTATGTGGGAGGTCATTGACCAAATGACCCTATAGAAGAACCGCCAGTGTTATATAGTAGTATTGTTTTTTATGATATCAGCACTGTACCACTGCTGAACAATCTCCGTGAAAATACCGATATGAAGGAGTGAAGTCGGAAACAAATACCATAATGTTTCACGCACGTGATTTCTAAAGTGACATCTAAATTAGTGTATCGTTACAATTCTCATAATGGAAAACTATTCCATCTCAATTTCCGAAAAAAACAGTAATGTAGTATTACTTAAATTGTGTAGGTCGAGACAATATTTTAGCATGTGGTTAATTCGAACATAAATATGGAACATCTTCTTGATTGTGTCTGGCGTAAACTTGATTCGCCCATTTTGGACTCTTTTTTCATTTAACTAATATATTAGTTCTTTAATGTGGTCCGAAAGAATCGAGTGTATAATTTAATTATTTACAAGGAATATTTTATTCATGAGGAAATGTAAATATTGGTTTTATTGGGGTTATAAATAAAACACATTTTCTTTTCGTTAGTTATATATTCTATTCGACAATCGATATTTAAAATTATGGTAATGCCTCTGTCCAATTTGATATTATAAATTTGACAAATGTTTCCTTCGACATAGAGACACTTACCTCTCATTTATTGATGTGTTTTGTATGCCCCTGTTGAGATGAATTGTCATCGTATATTTATCATATTATAGATACTTTTAAACTAAAAATCAAACAATCATAGACCATATGAACTTAAGTCCGTATCCCCGGATCCTCCGCCATAACTTTAAATATTGAAAAGGGACCAAAAATGAAGTGACGTGCCAGTACAACTAAAGCATACACAAGCGCAATCGGGTAACCTTTACTGATATTCGAAAAGCTATCTACTCAGTACTGAAACGGTACATGTGAACATAAGGAATATTTTTCTTTTATAAAAATATACTTAAATTTGCCAGGTCACTGAACTTTTTTTGTTGTTTAATCTTGATTTTCTCACTGACTAATCGCATAATTTTGTAGACATGAGAGCTTTGCAGTATTTCTTTCTTTATTATTTTATTAAGATAAATAACTCATTCAAATAAAGTTAATGACAGTAGGTATTAATGAAAAGTTCGAACCAATAATAAATGACGAATTTTGATAAGTCCTTTTTATTGCCCTACTAAAATTTTATTTTATTCCGGGCAGCTATTTATTAGTTTACAAAGTTCATGTTTTTTTATTCATAAATATAATTTTATTATTTCCTACATAGATACCCTGTTTTTAATTCAATTTTAGTTATAAAACAACTTTTATTACTGTTTGCCGTTGGTGTATGTGAAACGGATAATAATACAAATCATAAACATGATATGCATGCGTCCATTTAGAATTTATCGAACATAAGTTGTCAAATGTTGGATTATTAATGTACTGTATTTATTTTCAAGCCCAAATGTTACATCTGTTGAGACTTGAGAGGCTCATCGGCATCTTTATTATCACTTTTGAAAAAATGTGTTAAAAAATTATTTCGATTTCAATTTATTAAATTAATTACTGTTTACGGACTACGTTCATTTTTAAAGTTTGTATATTATGAATCAATATATCTTTCTCGCACTGACATTTTGAAAATTTTTAATGTTTTTCATATTTATTTATTTATTTTCTAATAGGCAGTTGCCATTTACGCACCGAACATTCAATGTTCGTCTAAAATTGTTTACTAGAATTTTTTATTATTATTATTCTTTTTTTAATAACATGTTACAGTCCATTTTGTACCTAATACTCTATATAGTAGATGTATGTATGATTTAATATATTACGTTCATAAACACCATTATATGCCTGCATTTTAAGCTGTTCTAGCTTTTATAAGCGATTACTGTGAGATTATAACGATTTAAATGTGATAAATGTATTGTAACTTAATTTATTGTGTCCATTCTGCTAGCCTGTAATCATGAACATTTTAAAAGCTTATACTAGATTTGAAAATATTTGATTCCCGCTGTAATATGACGTGAATTTTAAGGTATGGGTCAAGTAGTTCCGAAATAAATAATGCATTTTTATTGTAAATAACGCAAAATATATATAGAGATTAGAAAATTAAATACACGACTTTAATACCTAAACCAATACTTTAAAACAGTAGAGAAGAGGTATAAACTCTTATTGGTTTACCGTTTTTACGATATTTGTACATGTATTCGGGATATAAACTGTAAATTAACCTGCTGTGGCGGATCCTAAGTAATGGCAAGTGTGGGGATACTTAAAAATATTAAGTGCTTAAAATCGTAAATTATCAGATTTGTGTACCAGTCCGATAGCACGTGGACTTATTTCTCGTTCCGTAATCAGATCATTTGTTCACCAACAGCCTATAGCTTATTTTCTTTCCACTTTTCAGCTCTCTTTGTGGGGAGAACTAAGCTGCTTAGTTTAGATTTCCAACATGGAATTGGTGCGACAAAATAAAATAAAATTCATTTGTTTACCGTTCGGATCCACAGAAGATTATACTGATTAACTTTGCTTTGTTAAGGATTTATATTTTTTTCATAATTTAATAAATAATCCAAAAAATATGTGAAAATAAATAGAACGCTTTTCTTTCGTATTTGTTGATATATTCGGTATAATATCTTGTTTAGCTGTATTCAATTATAGAAACACACTACTACACGTGTTTAAACATTCTATAAAATTGTCAAGCACAACCTTGCGGTCAAACATTATCACGTGAACATCAACCTGTCGTTTCAAACTATTAATTTTGCGCGATACATTAAATTCTATATGATAAGTTGAAATAAGTTTAACCAGAATAAAACGGTACTGATTAACATGTGCCCCAGAGCTCGACGAAATTCGAAATTCGCATTGTCAAAAAAAATATGTATGTGTTCCTGTACCTCGCCAATACATTTTTGATACCGTGTTATATAGTTATATAGTTTTTCTTGAAAGACATTGGATTTAAAGGTGTTATGTTACAATTGTTGAATAGTTAACCTAACATCATAAAATATATGTTAAAATTAGTAATGTTATTAATGATTACAAAACTATAGAATATGAAGTGCCAAAAGGAACAATATTAGGTCCCATTTTATTTATTGTTCATAGAAATGGCATACTAACCTTAAATTCATTGGGTACAATCACCTATTTTCCTGACGACACAGCAATTTTTTATTCCTCTGAATCCTGGGAACTTTTAAAAGAGATAGAAATGGAAAATGACGAGGGTTTAAACTTTTTAGACATTAATATAAAAAATATCAATAATAGCTTAGAGTTTGACATTTATCGTAAACCTACTTGCACAGATACAATAATTCATAGTAAATCTATACAATCATTGCAAATAAAAATGGCACCATTCCACAGCTACATACATCGTCTATTAACATTTCCATTAAGCGAAGAGAATTTTAAAAAACAAGTTAACGTAATCAAAGAAATTGCGAGAAACAATGACTATAAAGAAAACCTAATAGATAAACTAATAAAAAAAAACAAAAGAAAAATTTGCGTGAAGAGTTTTATGTCGCTTCTTCTCAGGAATGCAAGAAGAGATATAAATGTATTAATTATAGGCCTAAGATCAGCAATAGAGTTAGTAATAAACTGAATAAGCTGGGATGTAGAACAATTTCAGTAAATAAAAATAATTTAGGTAAAATGTTAATTAATAATAAAAACAAAACTGAAATGCTACAAAAAACAGGAGTATATGAGTTAAAATGTAGTGACTGTGATGCTATATACATTGGACAAACTGGACAAAATGTAAAAAACCGATTCGAGGAACACAGGAAATCTATTGTAGACAATGTATATAGTACGGGCATATCAACACATTGTATAGAAGACAGTCATTTTATAGATTTAAATAATGTCAAATTACTCCAATCGGAAAAGAAAGGAAAGAGATCTATTAGAACAATTGGAAATAAATAAGGCTGTTAAAAATAAGAAAAATTTAACGAATGAACAACAAATTTTTCCGGCCACCATATTTTAAATAAAATAATTTAAATTTAAAAAATAAAGTAATATTCAACTTATAAAAACATATTTTACAATAGTACACAATTAGTGTATTCATGATCGATCTAGTCAGTGAGAGAGTGCACAAATAATTGAAAGTTTTAAATTATAACGAATAAACTATTTATTAAATTTAGACCAAGTGAAATAGGCATAATAGTGTTTTCATATATCGAAAGAAAAAACTGGTTATTATTACTGCATAATGTGTTTAGAAATTAAAAAACAGTAAACAAGGAAAAAAACCGTAAGTTTTTAAGTATCAAATTTGCGTGAAATATATTCTAGTGGGGATATCATCCTTTATCACACCTACATGCACACAATCGCAGGATTTCAGTTCAGTAATATTCACGCAGTGATATTGCTATAGCTGACCGAATAAGACATTGCAAATTAAATACTCACGTAGGAAATGGGTAAACATGAGGAAGCGCAAGATGAAGTAACGATAAAAGATCTATACAAATTAATAAAGGAGACTGCTAAACAAAATGTTGAAATACAAAATCAAATTAAACAAGAAATAAAAACTTTTAAACAAGATATATTTTTGAAATTGAATAACCTAAAAACAGAAAACGAGGAACTTAAAGAAGAAAACAAAAAGATTAAAACTAGTTTATTGGCGATTGAGAGAAAACAGAAAAAATTTAATATAATTCTATACGGAATACAGGATAATGAAAATGATCTTTTAATACCAACCCTGAATATATTCAATCATAACTTGAAAGTAGACTGCAAAGAAAATGATATTCGAGATATTTACAAAATCGGAAAAAAATCTCAAGAAAGACCACGCCCTACCGTTGTAGAATTTATAAATTATAGATTAAAAACAAATATCTTAAATAAAGCTAGTGAACTAAAAAATACTGGAATCTACATAGCACAAGATTATATAGCCCAAGATTATCAAGATAAAAAATATCTAATAAGGCAACTGAAAATAGCCAAAGAAGAACATCCCGATGCAAAAATCAAAAAGAACATTCTAATTATTAATGGCGAGCAATTTACATTAGACGAACTTAAACAAAACCCAATACAAAATAAAATAAATAGTTCCAAAATCATATCTGAAAATACCCAAAGCACCCTGGGTGCATCTACTAGTAGTAGAGAACAAGAAAAAGGTTCTATGAGCACGACCATAAATAAACAACCCCAGGAGAAAAGAAGAGGTCTTGAACGAACAGACGAAAACAAAACAGTACGCTCATCAAGTAGAACAAAAAAAATCTAATCTTGCCCGAAACATAAATTATAAAATTGTAAATTTCTTTGTCTCTTAATTTTATTTCTTTTACATTTTTTGTCATTTTTTATAACTTTATATCTGTTTAATTACCTGGTATAAATTGTTACTCTCAATAATAACATATTATATAGAAATAAATTTCATTTAAGATATTATTGTTACTTGAGACG
Source organism: Rhamnusium bicolor (assembly GCA_029963845.1). Taxonomy (NCBI): domain Eukaryota; kingdom Metazoa; phylum Arthropoda; class Insecta; order Coleoptera; family Cerambycidae; genus Rhamnusium; species Rhamnusium bicolor. The sequence goes on from JANEYF010001344.1 coordinate 6,682,708, forward strand.
CAATAAAGCAAAGTAAAAATGGAAAAATATATCAGGGACTTCCAAATAAAAAGCATTGACACTCATACAGCAGCAGGAATTTCACAATTAAATAATATGCTCAAAAGTACTGCTTATAAAAACCTTAAAATATTTCATAACAATATTAGAAGTATCAACAAAAACTGAGATGAGCTTAAAGTTGTACTTAGTGAAATTCAGCAGGATTTTGATTATATAATATTATCTGAAACTTGGCATATTAATGATATTTCTCCATATAATATTGATGGATATGAACTTATATATAATGAGGGTAATGTGAATCAAAATGACGGTTTAGTTGTGTATGTTAAAAGTGGAATAAAATTTACCTATAAAATTGTTAATATATCTGAAATGAAGGCTATTGAGATAACAGTCAAATTTAATAAAAAAAACGTACTAATTACTGCTTTATATAGACCACCTTCCACATGTGTTAACTTATTCAATGAACAATTGCATCATTACTTAATGAATTGCCGTAATGATCTCGATATTCACATACTAGTAGGTGACTTAAATATTAATATACTTGAAAATAGTGAACATGCGCATAATTATTTAAATATTATATCTGAGTTTGGATTTTCATCAGCAATAAACAAATGTACTAGGGTACAAGGAGAATGTCAAACTTGCATAGACCACTTATTTATTAAAAATAATAATGAAAGCTACAGCTATACATCAATAATATTTGAAACTAGCATTACTGATCATTTCTCAATAATTGCCCAAATAACTGCACCTGAAAAAAAAGCAAAATATCAATAATCTGAAAATGAAACAATACTTAAATAAAGATAAACTACTAAAAGAAGTACGAAAGGAAAATTGGTTGGATATATATTCCTCTAATGATGTTGACGCTGCTGCAGATTTATTTATAAAAAAAATAAAAAATAAGATAGAATTGTGCACAAAAAAATTAAGTTAAAAAACTCAGAAATAAAAAGAAAATTATGGATAACTAATGGTCTAGTTAAATCTGTTAATAAACGAGATGAGTTACATAAACATATGACAAAATTTCCAACTGACGAAAATAAAATGATATATAAGCAATATAGAAATAAATTAAATGATTTAATAAAAAAAGCTAAAATTAATTATTACCAAAATAAAATAAATCAATATAAGGATAACTCAGCAAATCTGTGGCACTGTGTTAATGATATTGTAAACAATAATAACGCAAAAAAGCAAGAAATCCATGAGATAAAAACAGAGGATGGTGAAACGACCACAAATGAGAATAAAATAGCAAATACATTTATAAAATACTTTACAGGGATTGGAAAAAAACTTGCTGATGTAATTAAACAAAAAAATACTCAAACAACTTTTACTAATATATCTAAACTATCAAACTCAATTTTCCTTTCCGAAACTGATGAGACAGAAGTTAGAGAAGCCATATTTAAATTAAAAAAGAACAAGGCTCCCGGAATCGATAATTTAACATCTGAGACTCTAAAATATATAGCCAATGAAATATTAACACCTTTAACTTATATAATTAATAAATCAATACAAATGGGAACGTTTCCTTCAGTATTCAAAATTGCTGTAATAAAACCCGTATATAAAAGTGGAGATAAGCTGGAAGTGGCTAATTACAGACCCATCTCTCTGATCTCAAACTTAGCTAAAATATTTGAAATGTTGTTGAAAAAACGAATCCAAAATTATATGGACAGGTATAATATATTATCAGATAAGCAGTTTGGATTCAGGGATAACAGATCGACGCAGGATGCAATAGCTTATTTAACATCTAAAATTAGTAGGTCCATTGATGGAAAATGTCCGGCACTTTGCATCTTCGTCGATCTAGCAAAAGCCTTCGATACGGTTAGCCACTCCCAGCTTTTATGTATATTGGAGGGTATCGGATTCAGAGGAACTTCATATGAACTAATGAATAGCTATTTAAATAATAGGCAACAGTGCATGAAAATAAATAACACGTATAGTTCCATTGAAACAGTTACATATGGAGTTCCTCAAGGAACAGTCCTAGGACCGATACTCTTCAATATATACTTGAATGACTTATATAAATTACCAGTAAAGGGTGATATAGTGAGTTTTGCAGATGATACAGCTGTAATATATAAAGCCCCAGATTGGGAATCTTTGAAAATAACCGCAGAAAATGATTTTAAACTTATAATGGAATGGTTTGATAGTCGGCTTTTGACAATTAACTACAGCAAAACTCACTACATACCCTTTACATCATATTCGAGATACCTACCAGACTTTGACACTCTTCTTGTCCCGGCCCACAATGCAAATGTAAACATCTCCTTAGTGCATAGTATTAAGTATCTAGGTATAATAATAGATTGTCATCTAAAATGGGATATGCATATAAATCATTTAATAAAAAAATTGAGGTATGTTACATACAGGCTTAAGTATTTATCCCGAATACTTACAATTTACCAGATGAGGATACTATACTATGCATTAGTTGAAAGTCATATAACATATGGGATAGTTGCGTGGGGTGCAGCCACAAACAGTCATTTACATAAACTAGAAATTATACAAAAATGTATTTTAAAAACAATTTATCAAAAAGCTTATACATATCCTACTAACGACCTATATTTAGAAACAAATATCCTTGACCCTAGACAGCTATTTTTTTTAGCAGTTGTAATCAGACAGCAAAAACATAGGCATGACTTAATCGATATTGAACACAGCTATAATACTAGATATAGACAAAATGCTTCGCAGATTCCTAAACCAGAGAAAAATATTTTACTAAGAAGTTATATTTATCTAGGGCCCAAACTACATAACTTAATTCCACTCGAATTTAAAGAAATAAACTCGATTAATGTATTTAAAAATAAAATAAAAAAATGGTTGCGCCAAGTTCCTAGATTGCAAATTCATCAATATGTAGATTGTAAAAATATTTATATTGTATGAAAAAAATAGAATTAAAATATGTACAGTCGTATGCATGTATATGTGTGTGTATGTATGTATGTATGTATGTGTAGTTGTGTGTGTATGTATATGTGTGTATGTATATATGTGTGTATATATGTGTGTAAATATATGTGTATATATGTGTATATATGTATGCATGTGTATATGTGTGTATGAGGATATATGTTCATATGTACTGTATGTATATTTAACACTGTTTTTTTTCTTTTTCTTTTTTTACTTTGCTTTTGCTTTTACTTTTAATTTTTTGCATAGTTTGCTGACTGGAGAAAACTTTTCCACTTTCAAGGTACGCCTTCTGTGGAACCATTTTCTTCATTTGCTTACCATAATAGGATTATATTGTTTAAAATTACTTTTACTTTGTATTTTCTGGGTGGTGAATAAAGAATATTATTATTATTATTATTATAATAGTTTTATAGTAGGTACCACATGTGGTTATATATAAGCAATGAACACAAATTTTACTGTTCAGTATTCCCTGTACTCTTGACAAAGGCATAAAAAGCCGGAACACGTGTAGAGTTTCTAATAAAATATTTTTGAAACATTAAAAAGCAAATTTCTTTCATATATTTAAAATATTTAATGATGTTTCACAAGGAGCCAACCGCAGAATCAGTTCAGTGTATATATTTATGTTACATTGTTGGAAACACGATATGCTTTAAAAATACGTAAAATGTTTAAAGTTCTTATAATTTATGTAGCAACGTTTACAAAATAAGATGTTTCTCACCTTTGTGTTCATTTAACTTTAATGGAATATATGTTAAACATGATTTGAACATAGGTATACATTTGTCTGTATCCTTTGTTCTTACATAAAAATATACGTTATCCCTTTGATGTGAATATCCAATGCTATATATATGTAAACGCCCACCATCATTAGACACTTGATCTTTTTTAAAAGCCGAAAAACATTTGTTTATTTGGCGTGTGCTACATTTGTGCGAAGTAACTCACTCGGTTTCTTATTTCAGGAAATCGCCGCCATCCTTATCAGCTTCGATCGGCACGCGGAATGGCAGAGCAAGGAGGTCAAGATCAGGTCTGTATATTCATAAAATATCCCTATTAGTTTCATATTCAACATTTGCCCTAATTCTCTAACTAAATTCAGTTGTTATTTTGGTAGGTTAATAAATTTATATACAGGGTGATTAGTTGACAAAATAAACGAATGACATTTTTTTAAGCCAGAAGAAGTTTTTCATGAAAAGTGAAATGGTGACAAGTTGTTGTATTTATTGTACGTTATTTCCATAACAAATGCACAAATAATAGATTATTTACATTAAGTTTAATTCACAGAAAATAACACCGTCTTTAATAAATTTGTTGAATAATTCAACAAATTTATATTATAAATTATAGCACTGTATATTTATATTATAGCACTGCATATTTTTTTTGATTATAATGATTCTAAATAAAATACGACCTTTTGTTGAAACAAAAAAAAGCGATTTTACTATCAAGAGAAAATTGGTCCTTAAATAATACTTAAAAAAGGGCAAGTAGGTCATGGAATAAAAGCAAATTGTTTATTATGTTGAATTACATGAGCAACTTGTACATACATCTTTGTAAAAATAAACCACACTTTTAATTATCTCAGTAGTACTGAAATAAGTCCTTAAGTATATAAATCTTATACCGCAAATCCTAATTTTTAATTAGTCTATTTTGAAACACCCTGAATACACTTTCGATTTATTTATCGTTTATAAACAAGTGTTATTAATAGTATAATAAAGTAATATTCACTAAGAAAGGAAATTTCGCAA